>CAHIKZ030002565.1:0-10000 GCA_903632075.3 Acanthosepion pharaonis
CAATAATTATTTATAACTATTTATACTGGGACTCATGCATGCAATTACAAGTAATCCATAATAATATTTTAAATTTTGAAATCATATTTATTTTTGGCATATGAATTTTTTGAAACTGTTTCTAAATCTTTGATTGTTTTCAATCATTCCACCTCACCTGCTATCCTCTTCCACAACACCTATGAGGCACCCACACTGTTTTAAAACCACTGTTATAAGAGCTTTGTTTTTAAAAACATTAATTCTAAAATTCATCAGACTTGCCAAGTGGGATAGTTGTTTGAGTTTTTGAAGGAAATTTTGATTTAATTGTTGATTTAAAAATATTCATTTGGCTATAAAAATATATTGTCTTGTAATTTATCAAAATCTTTTCAAAATTGGTTTCAAATATTTATTAGGACCAATTGATTATTTGTTAATAAGAATTTGTAACAACAAAATATTTACCTGAAATCAAAAGCATCTCCATTATTTTTTGATAAACAGGATAGACTCAAAATACAAAAATTAAAAATATAAAAATATATATATTTATATATTGAAAATGGGAATAAACCTTTCAAATTTTATCTTGTTTGTTTTCAAATTATGGATATTTAACGTTTTTGGATTATAACAAAACCTTTTGTTAATGGACATCCATATGAAAATGAGGAGATATGTAAATTTAACAGGATATGAAAGAAATTTTTAAGGTTAATTTATATATTTTCTGTGCAAAAAATAAAAAAAAAAATTTGAAAGACAGTCTTGGGATTAAAAAATTTAATATTCAAAATAAAGGTTTTCATTTCTCGATTGGGAACATATTTTATAAATAGATAAAGCATCCAGTTTAATATATATACCTTGTGCAATCTGTTTTTGAATCAAAAAACTTTAAACAATCCTTCAACTTCATCAAAAGTGTTGAATTTTTTTTTTTTTTTTGCATTCTCTTGGAATCATGGAACAATTTATTTAAATCAGGACTAGATTGTTTTTGCAGAAGAATCTCAACACTGTCCATCTGTTTGAATTTCTCAATTAGTTTTTTCTTTTTTTTTGCTTTTTGTTTCAAAAAGCCCAACTGAAAGAAAACCAAAGCAAGATACTTTTTTTAGTTTGTTTTTTTTTTCTTCAATTTGTTTACAGTTTAGTGTTGATTATGCAATCCTGCATTTTGGACAAATATAATGTTTCTTTAAATGATTCACCAGACAGTTCATCAATTTTTTTTTTTTTTTTTAGCCATGACTAAATTAATTTTTCCTCAGAACACCAATCTTTATTTTGGTTTTTTTAACATCTCCCTTTTTTTAAAAAAGTCTATTCTTTTCTATTTAATGTCTAATTTCATTGTTTTAATTTTTTTCTTGATCCACATTGAAATTGATATAAAAAAGTGGTTTCATTTCTTGTTTAGTTTATTCTTAAATATGTTAAAAATGTTTTTTTTACTAACATCGATAAATGAATTTCTCCATCTGATGAGGCATTTAAAAAATATGATTCTGATGTTTTCAGGATGATGTTTTATACATTTTTTTAAATAGTAGAAAAAAAAAACCTTTATTTGAAATATATTCTCTTTTCAAAAAAAATTTCTATTATTGTCTAAAATTTTTCCATTTCCAAGATCCTGAAGTTTATTAAAGTTTTTCTGAAAGTCATCTCTTCATTTTTGGTTCTTTAATGAAATTTTGGAAAATTTTGAATTCTAGATCATAATTTCTGTTTTGAAATTTTTTATCTTAAAGAAATGACTTAGAATTAGGAAAGAATGTTGATTTATGGAAAAGCAAAAAATCTTTCTGATTAAAACTTTAAATTTATTTCATCAGATTTTTCCTGTTTTCTTCTGTAATGAGGTAAATTTCTGTTTTGAAAGGAAAAAAATAAAAATAAAAAGGCCAGAAATGATCAGAATCAAGGAATTCATTATATATTCTTTAGAATCCGTATTTACATTTATTTATCTCTATAATTTCATTTGGAAAATCTTGGTAACTGAATTAATTAATAAAATATTTTGCAAAGAATTTTCAAAATTTCAAACCACTGCTACTTTTTTTAAAATTTTCAATGTTATTATAAATTTTCCTTTTTTGAACAATATAGAAACAATCACAATTTAATTTTTGGGATCTTTAAAAATAAAAATAAAGCCAATTCATAATAAATAAATAAAATAGAATGGTAGATAACTCAGAATTTGTGCATATAATTATGTTTTTTGGACAGATTAATCGATAAAAAATGATATGTGTAATTTATGTTTTAGTTTATTGTTGATTGAATATTTAAACAAATAAATTTTTAAAATTTCTTTAAGAAATAGGATATTATATGGATTAATTTGGATAAAGTTATTTCCTGTTGGCTTTTTGGTTGATTTTTTGTTTAATTTGGAAATCAACAAAAATTTAATGAAAATAATAGCTATTCAAAATAAATCATTATTTTTATAGCTTCAACAGCAGATAAAAATGCAAAACGGTGTTGAGGTCATTCGTAGAAAATGGTAATTTTTGATAAACCTTTATCCTAGAAGGCCAAAATTAAAGATTTTCCAGATGAGGATAAAAAAATCAAGGATATTAGTATATTGCATTATCTAAACAATTTAAACCTTTCAATTAATTTAAAAACAGAAGGTGATAATTCCATTTAAATAATAATAGATATTGATTTTTTATAAAAATATGACTTTTGTATTTATATTAAAAAAATGTATTTTATATTTCTAAGTTGAAAAAATTTTTTCATAATTCACTAATAAAAAATTAAAGAGGATACCAATAGATGGAATAAAAGGTAAAATAAATCTGGAAACAACAGTAATTAAAATTTAATTTTATCATTTTTGGCCTTTCAAAATCTTGAAATGATTTGTTTTAGGCTTAATTGGAATTTTTATCAAATATTTTGAAAGTGACTCAGAAGACAAATTCGATGAAATTGTTTTTTTTTTTTAAAAAAAAAAAAAAAATTGATATTTTGAAATTTTAAGAATTAATTGGTAACGTCTTCCCATTCCTCCCAATTCATTCCTTTTCTGTAGCCTTTAACTTATTTTTTCTAAACCTTTTATTAAATTTTTTTTTTTTTTATTTTGTCCCGCAGTTTATAAAAAATAAGTTTTTTGAAATTTTTTTTTTTTTGTTTAAGATTTCTGAACTGAATTTTTTAGAATCATTAATGGAAATCTTTTCTTTTGCATTTCAAATTTGACTTTGAGGTTTCCATGGAAATTAAAAAACTTCACTGAAAATGAAATATAGAAAAAATGCTAAACATTATATATATTTTTAGGCACAAACAAACGTTAGTGAAGTTCAGTTTTACTGAGCATAATGTAATCATTTTTTGTTGGATACAGCACTTCAATTGGGAGACTTGACCCAGAAATCATATTATGCATTATCAGAATATTCATGACATCTATATATAAAATAAATATTAATTTTAAAAAACTGAAAAAAACATATTCTATTGCTTTATCCTAATCACATTTCAAATTCTTGAACTTGGCTGCCTAAACTGTCATATTTGCCAGGTCATAAGAATAAAATATTGCAAAGCAAATTAATTTGCTTCAACATGGAGACAGATTTTAAGCTTTTTAAAATTGAAAAGCATGATTTGAATTTATATATATATTTATATAAATTCATTATTGCAAATAAGTTATATCTTTCCTGTATGGAATCCTTTTTTTGCCTTATGAGTTAAATTTTTATAATTATCAAAAAATCATTCTTGTATTTCAAAAAATTTTAATTTAAATTTTTTCACAACAAAATATTTATTTTTAAAATCATCAAAATGTTTTGTTTTAAATAACTTTAATTTATCAATAAGAGCTCTTAAAAAAAATTTTAAAACAAAAAATTTTTGAATTTTTATTTCAAGTTCATTTTACAAACAAACAATCCATAAAACTGTTTTAAAAATCTTTTTCCAAGAAAAATTTCCAAGAATAATATTTTTTATATTTTAAGAAACAAATATACAGATTCTTAAATTTAATTCATCTTATATAATGTTGCACAAAAAGCCAAATATAAAAGTAAATTCTTTTTAAATTGATTCTTTTTTCCATTGACATCTTACTTTGGCCTTGTTTGATAGTCATGGACTTTAAAAGTCTTTGAAAGAAATATTTAATGTCAATGTCTATGAAATTTTGATACTTTTTACTAAACAAAAGATTGAATAAATAAACAGAGAAAAAATCTTTTAAAAAACCAAACAAAATTTCTTGGACAATTTTGAAAGGTAATATTTATAAATTCATCAGTAAGATGTATTCCAATAAAAAAATAATTTCATTAATAGTTTTATTTGTTTTGGTATATCAAAATCTATTGACTCAACCCAAATTACTGGTTGATTTTAAAAACGAATAATCCTTAATTATTTATTTGTTTAATTCCAAATTATTATTTTTTTTTTTTTTTTTTATATTACTCAATAAATGTTTTATAAATTTTTTTAATTCTGAAGAAAAGGATTGAACAAAGATAGGATATAGTCAAATGTAAATCAAAATAAATAATATATATCCTCATCTTGGATAAATTCATTCAACAAAACAACAAAGATGAGATAAAATTTAGTCTGAAAAAAAATTATATAAATAATCCCTTTAAACTCCTCATCCCAGAAATTCAGTGATATTAATCAACAAGATGAGGACAATAGTTTGAAAATAAATAGTATAAATAATGATAACTCCTCATCCCAGAAATTCAGTGATATCAACAACAACAAAAATGAGGACAATAGTCTGAAATAAAATAGTATAAATAATGATAACTCCTCATCCCAAGGCAAAGTTGATATAACAACAACAAAGAAGGACAATAGTCTGAATGTAAATAGTATAAATAATTAACTCCTCATCCCAGAAATTCAGTGATATCAACAACAACAAAGATGAGGACAATAGTCTGAATGTAAATAGTATCACAAAATAATGATAACTCCTCATCCCAGAAATTAAAGTGATATCAACAACAACAAAGATCCCAGAATAGTCAAACAACAAGGACAAAAATAGTCTAAATAATAATAAATAATGATAACTCCTCATCCCAGAAATTCAGTGATATCAACAACAACAAAGATGAGGACAATAGTCTGAATGTAAATAGTATAAATAATGATAACTCCTCATCCCAGAAATTCTGTGATAACAACAACAAAGATGAGGACAATAGTCTGAATGTAAATAGTGTAAATAATGATAACTCCTCATCCCAGAAATTCAGTGATAACAACAACAAAGATGAGGACAATAGTCTGAATGTAAAATAGTGTAAATAATGATAACTCCTCATCCCAGAAATTCAGTGATAACAACAACAACAAAGATAAGGACAATAGTCTGAATGTAAATAGTGTAAATAATGATAACTCCTCATCCCAGAAATTCAGTGATAACAACAACAAAGATGAGGACAATAGTCTGAATGTAAATAGTGTAAATAATGATAACTCCTCATCCCAGAAATTCAGTGATAACAACAACAAAGATAAGGACAATAGTCTGAATGTAAATAGTGTAAATAATGATAACTCCTCATCCCAGAAATTCAGTGATAACAACAACAAAGATGAGGACAGTCTGAATGTAAATAGTGTAAATAATGATAACTCCTCATCCCAGAAATTCAGTGATAACAACAACAAAGATAAAGGACAATAGTCTGAATGTAAATAGAGAAAATAATGATAACTCCTCATCCCAGAAATTCAGTGATAACAACAACAAAGATGAGGACAATATCTGAATGTAAATCTTTAAATAATGATAATCATCCCAGAAATTCAATAACAACAACAAAGATAAGGACATTAGTCTGAATAAATAGTGTAAATAGGACTCCTCATCCCAGAAATTCAGTGATAACAACAACAAAGATGAGGACAATAGTCTGAATGTAAATAGTGTAAATAATGATAACTCCTCATCCCAGAAATTCAGTTTAAACAACAACAAAGATGAGGACAATAGTCTGAATGTAAATAGATGTAAATGATTCCTCATCCCAGAAATTCAGTGATAACAACAACAAAGATGAGGAAATAGTCTGAATTTAAATTAATGTAAATAATGATAATCCTCATCCCAGAAATTCAGTGATAACAACAACAAAGATAAGGACAATAGTCTGAATGTAAATAAAGATGTAAATAATGATAACTCCTTTAATCCCAGAAATTCAGAAATTAATAACAACAAAGATGAGGACAATAGTCTGAATGTAAATAGTTTAAGTCTAAATTTCATCCCAGAAATTCAGTGATAACAACAACAAAGATAAGGACAATAGTCTGAATGTAAATAATGATAACTTGTTATTCAAGAAATCCAGGGAGAAGGTGATCAGGTGATAATGACAACAGATGAGGATATTAGTCTGATTGTAAATCGTGGAAATAATATTTCTAATGTTCACAAATGATACATAATATTTGTGTTTCAACTGTATATTTATCATATTCTTTCAGGCTTCAATATTAAAAAAGAAAATTGCACAAAACTAATTTCTCTATCTTTTCTTTTCTAGGTAAGCTCAATTTCTTTTTTCCATCGTCAACTTTGGAAATACTTCTTTATTCACCAAGGTAAGAATTCCTTTGTATTAGAAATTCAAGAGAAATTTTTATTTTACATGATAATATAAGCTCTTTAGAATTTTATTATTCTATATACACACACACACACACACACACGTGTGTGTTGTATATATATATATATATATATATATATATATATGTATAAAGTTGAAAAATTTCTCAGAATTAACCTGTAGAAAAAGACAATATGTATAAATTCCAAAAGACAATGGGAAAACTGTATTATCATTTCACGTTTCGTCCAATGTGGATTTTTCAAAACAAAAACGAAATGAATTTATTAAAAACAAATTAACTATTAACAACATAAAACAAAATGTCCTTAGCAACTATGGGTTAATTTTTGGAATTTAGAAAATGGTATTGTATTCATATTGTCAACTAAAAATTACGTCAAGTACTATGATGTGTGGAAATGATTTTATTATTGTATTGATGGATTCAACCATTTTCTTTTGATTTCTTGATACAGTTGTGTATGTTTGCTTGGGAGAGGAGTCATTCTGTTAGGAAAGGTGATATTGCAAAAAACCTGGGTGTAGATTAATATTTGGATAATATTCAATGGCAGCACTCTCGAGGATTTTGTTTGAGTGAGTTATTTTCTTTTTTATGAGTGTAGTATTTTCAAAGTCAAAATTGTGGTTGAATTTATTTCTGTGTATGACTAGTGCATTAGTTGTTTTTTTTAATTTTTTCTGTAAGGTGTCTTTTGTGCTCATAGATGCGCTTTTTTAATTTCTGCTTGCTTCTCCAATATAATTTTGTTTAGTTGTTAATAGTTACTCTGTTTTTAATAAATCCATTTCGCTTTTAAAAAAAAAAAAAGTTATTATCATGGGGGATGAAACATGTTGTCTAATAATACAGTTTTCCTGTTGTGTTTTACCTTTATATATATATATATATATATATATATATATATATATATAACTGCTCTTGCAGCATTTTCTGCCATATAGTGAAAGAAGTAAAAAAAAAAAAAAAAAGATTATCTCCTTTGTTAAAAAATAAACAGCCACTGTTGGTTTCTGAAATATGATATTTTTGATTGGCTCAATTGAGAGATGCATGTCCTACAAAAAAAGGAAAGAAAAATTTAGCAGTGCCTTTCCATTGGCCCATGAATCAGCAATTAATGAGAAGGTCAGGGATTTCCTGGTAAGACTTTTCACCATGCTAGAACGTGAGTCTGCAAAAGCTAGGATTAAGGAGTTTTCTACTCAGAAACTTTACTGTCTCCATCACTAACAAGTAGTTGGCAAAATTTCCCTAGTAATAATAGCCAGTACATACCATTAGCATTGCGCTATACAATGCTATGAAAAAAAAAACAAAACAAAAGACAAACCTTTCTCCTGGCAGAAAGACAGCTGATTTGAAAGTAACGGAGTCAGTGTGACTTTGGTATATTGACCTTAAGAGATCCGTGGAGATCAACATAGTGACCCAACTGATTTGTCTCACTTCAGAACAATGACTGCGGTCACCAAATGTCAGCTTCGACCATGTACTTGATTCTGTATGATGTTTTGACCGTGATGTACATCAGTCCTTCAGCTTATTATTTTGAAAACGTTATTATTTTATATGTTAATATAAACTGACCAGAGTGCTAAATGCAATTAGTATCGGTAATCAGCTAATTGGTATTTCAATTTTCATTGCATACTGGACAGTCTAGGATTTGCTTACTCTTAAGTGGGATGTGTCATTAAAAGTTGACATCCTTTTGAACTTTTCTTTATCGTGACTATTTTTGCTGTATTTTTCATATCAAGCCAATTTTTTCCAGAATCTTGTCACTTTGAAATCTGTGAAATTTTAGCAACTTATATGTTTGTATTAGGCATAAAAATTTGTTTCAACTGAATACATATATACATAGATACATATATATATATATATATATATATATATATATATATATAAAGACATTCGGATTACTAACACAAAAACAGAGAATGTCTCATATCAAGAATATTTAACATTGAAAAACAGAAGGAAAAAATTAATTATTTTTAATAACATGTAAATCTCATCTTTTACCTGAAGATGGTCATGAGAAGAAACACATATAGTACGTTTATAAAAAAAAAGCATAATTTTTTTTCTAAATAAATCCACAACGTTTGCCTCTCTAATCTTCTTTTTAATATACATACTTTTCTCTCATTGGAACCACTACAACATATTTCTTTTATATATATATATATATATATATATATATATATATATATAAATAAAATAAGATAGAATGTATCTTTGAAGGAACAAAATGAATAAAAACACTAGAGGAAAACTAGCTGATGTTATTCCTCATCTGATAAAGTCCCTCAGAGGATGAAATGAATCGACTAAGAATAGTTTTTAGTCTTGTTTATTATATATATATATATATATAATCATACATAGAATCAATCAAATATTAATGCTGATTGATTCTGTGTATGATTATTTCTTTATTTATAAAATATATAAAAATATAATATGTTTTTATATTTATATATATATATATATATATATATATATATATATATATATATATATATACCATTTTATCCTGACCCCACTGGATCGATGTACTTTACAAGATTGGCCGTTGGTTCTGTCCTGGTCCAGTATTACAGGTTCAATCAAAGTCTCTGGTTCACAAAGTCGATTTGATTCCACTTTCCAGCCATGTTGTGAGTTTTTTGATTGTGGAGAGCAAATAACAAATCATAGACTCCGGAAGATTCAGCTGGTTTATTTGCAAGTTCGTTGGGGCGAGAATCAGGTCAAGCAGAAAAATCCAATATAAACAAGTTGATTTGAGTTCAAAGAAAAATTTACGTATATGTATATAAGGAAAAAATTCATACAAAAAGAATAATGTTTCTTTTACAAGAAAGTAGTGTATACGAAATAAAGTCCAGAAAAAAGTTTTCAGGTTCACCCTTTTTTGTTCTTAGTAGTTGCCGTAATTAATTCACTATCAGGATATAAAGGGGAGCTCACTGGTAGTATTGCGCTAATATTGCAGATAACTTGAGTTCACTTCCTCCCTAACAACAGCAGCAAGTGGACACTTTCACTGCCTATCTCTCTCTCTCTCTCTCTCTCTTGTCAACTGCTTGCCAACCAACTTCACCCACCTCCAATTCCAAATACAAACACGCGCTTAAATATATGTTGTGGTAGTGACAAAAACCCGGTGTAGAAAAATCACGTGGTCAAGATAAACACTCAGTTGTGGAGCAAGCTAAGTGAATAGTAATTCAACCTTGAGAAAGAGAGCTATTTATGGTGCAATGGAGCATCTCATTGTGCTAAAGTGGGATAGTCCATTGCTTGGGCTGTGATTGGCTGCTGGTACATGAGTGGAGGT
>CAHIKZ030002565.1:15000-22500 GCA_903632075.3 Acanthosepion pharaonis
AAATCATAAAATAGATAAAAAAAATAAAATAAATAAACAATAGATAGCTAGATAGATAGTGTTATATACCGTACCTATGAACACTAATGGGTATGTCCCAATCCTCATAAATACGTTGCACACTATTATAAGTGGGGGTAATATGCTATCTAAGTTGTCCATCAGTAGCAGTAGTTTACCTACTTCACACCGCTGGCGAGTATTGTATTTTGTTGATGTTATAAAGATTAGCATTTCATTTCCAACCTCCATTTTGGTTATTCCTCATTCAGTAACTATTTCTAGGTTTTACAACAGAGAGTAAAAAAAAAAAAAAAATCTTTTTTTTATTATTATTTACACTATTTATATACAGACTATTGTACACATATATGTTGTTAACAGTGTTTCAACTGTTGCACCCTTTGGCTTTCATCAGGCGTATGACAATTTTAAGTGAAACCATGTTTTGTGTGATGTTATATGAAGTATTTTTTCTTTGTTTGCATTTTTAGATGTATTGGGAACTAAAGACTTTTAAAAAATTATTTTCAATATTTGCATACAGACTATTGTCCCCATCTTTGTTGTTGTTATCACTGAATTTCTGGGATGAGGAGTTACCATTATTTTCAATATTTACATGCAGATGGATATTGTCCCCATCTTTCTTGTTAACATGATGTTTCGACTGCTGCGCTCTTTGGCTTTCATCAGGTGTATGACTATTTTAAGTGAATCTGTTTTTTGTGTGATGTTATAAGGGGTATTTCTTTGCTTGCATTTTTAGATGTACTGAAAAACTAAAGACTTCTAAAAAATTATTTTCACTTAGATGCAGACTATTGTCCTCATCTTTGTTGTTAACACAGTGTTTTGACTGTTGTTCCCTCTGACCTTCATCAGGTATATGTTGATCCAAGTAAACCTGTAGGGAATTCTGAACTGAACATTGTATTTAATCTGTGGTGTGGTGCTGTTCTCATTCCACTGCCCATGTCTCGGAGATATCCGTCTAGTTCTTAATTTTAGTACTACTCATTTATTGCTTGCCCTGTTTCTAAGTAGAAACTTTCTGGATTAAGGATTGAAGTTACAATTGTTATGTCACCAAATTTACAAACCGAATGAGCTCTTGTCCCCATAGCACAATTCTCTGTGGAGAATGTGGAGCCTTAAACCTAACCTGCCTGCTGATGAGTGCTGCTGCTAGTCATGCTTGGCTGTACTTGCTGAAGCTTTTTTTTTCTCTTTTGTTAGAACTGCTGCTGAAGACCTACTGTCATTTGTCTTTCTTTATTAGCATCACCAATATTGTACTTATTTCTATGCTTGGTCTACTAACTAATAAAGAGGCTTAATCCATGTATCTTTATATTTTAATATCCATTAATAAAAAAACTAAGAAACATTTTTTTGTTGTTTTTTTTTTGTGATCACATAAGGTAAACATTGACAAAATAACAGTGATCATCAGAAATATTAATACTAATTGGATGTTCGTACCTGAAGATTACCCTGGAAAGGTAAGAGCGGGCAGCTCCAGACGTCATTCTGCGATGATCCATCAAAGCCTATGAAAAATATCTTGAACTTTTGATATGTTGGCTAGCCAACCATGAAATAACTTTGTTTTATTATGAAGCCAGCTATGAGTTATCTTGTACTTACTACGACTTTGGTATTTTCTGTTCCATTTTCATCTGCAGGCACCAAAGACAAATTTATTTGTATGGGTACTTGTTATATAAGAATAAGGTGTTGCTGCCGACACTTGAGTTTGAACATAGATCGCCACTGAGCAAACACAGGCAATTCCATTATTGAATTAAGTAGTCTATGTGACCATCGAGGAAACGCATAAGTATAAAGTAGCTTGGCATCTAATGATCACCATTTCTAGCCTATCCTTTATTACTATATGAATCACCATTTCTTGTCTATCCTCTATACTATACAGATCGCTATTTCTAATCTATCCTCTATTACTATATAGGTCACTATTTTCTATACTATACATTATTCTATTTCTTTGTTTGGATCACTATACAGATTACTATTCGAGTTAGTATTATTGAGCAAGTACTGTTAGTGTGAGATTGCTTGAAGGTGTCTGACACCAGTATTGTTTGATGACATACTATAGTTGTATCTGCAGTTAAAAATTTCTACTAAATACAATAAATTACAAAGTGACATCAAAAAGATTTGATTTTATATCAAAATTTGGCAACGAGTGTTCATTGATATCTCTATCTATAAAAGGCAGGATGTGTGTGTGTGTGTGTGTAACGAATGCACGGCCGCAATTTTCCACAGATTTGCACCAAAATTTACATGCACATGCTCCAAGTTAGAAAGAAGGCCAAGACCGACTTTGCATTTCCCAACTCCCATCGATGGAAATAATCGATTTTTTCATGCTTCTATGGCAGTTTTCATGTAGTTTGCGGACATTTTGTACTGGCCAGAGTGAGAGCCTATAGCTGGCTGCCACGAATAGGCAGGAAGATTCTATTGGCCAGTGTGAGAGCCAACAGCTGACTGACACGAATGTTAACTAGCATGCTAGCATGCAAAAAAATCGATAGCTGCATTTGTCACAAGTGGGAAAAATTTAAATCTGCATGGCACTTTACTCCAATTGGCTCATTCGCTTGCTTAAACTCAACGTTGATTCTGATTCCGCAGAACTGGGTTGGGTGTGAAAAAGTATTTGTTGTTAACATTCTTTTTTCATTCGGTTTTTCCAGTTATGAGTCCTTTTTTAAAGCTGATTGTTTTGTGTTCATTTTGTTTAGTTCTTTTTTCATAGCAGATTTAATGTTTAGTATAGAGCTTAGAAAAAATTCACAGTGTGAGATAGGCAAGAAGTAAAGCATGTAGCAATATCAGCACGGCAAAGGGCACTCTTTTAAATGCAAGGAAGGGCAAAAATATTTTAAGTCAAGTGATAGCGATTGCTGTATGAGTCATACAATTTTTGAATGAAGCACGGGCAACACCGGGCCATGCTAGTCACAAATATACTTTTAGTGTGAAAATAATGTTAAGATTCGGTTGAAACTATAAATCAGTCCATGAAAATTTTTCATTGTCTAAGTTGGTTATCATAAAAGTTGGTGTTTGAAGTCAGATTTCATAATTAACCTCTCATAGTCAGTGTGTTATAGCACATTTGAATCAACCCCAAACATAGACAATTTAGCAACTATCTTGCTCCAAGCAGTCAAATTTAAATTGCAAGAGAATATGGTGAGCAGCCACAGGAGAAGAAGTGCACCACCCACACTCCAGCAATCTAGGTGACCAGCTTCTTGTCTCATAATTAGACTCAAGCCATCTGCTTCACCTGTGCCATTTGTTTAGCCAGTGTGGAAAGAATGATCCATCATCCACTGTTCATGCCCGGACCAAAGATTAAACATTCAACAAGCCCTAACCACCAAGAAACACATTGGTTCACATAGCTTTCAATTAATTGAAACATTGAACAAAGAAATAACAATGACCGTCAGAAAAGTTAATAATAATAGGCTTTTCTCATCTGAAGATAACGCCTCCAAGTTTCAAGAAGGCTTTTCCGCAACTAAAAGAGGTGCACACTCAGTGTTCCCGGTTCAAGGACATTGGCAACCATTTTGTTTCATGATAGAAATCAGTATGGTTGCCATTAAGCTGTACCAAACATTTTTTCACTACCAAAAGTATATTGTAGAGAAACCAATAAATCTCTCTCTGAATATATATATATATATATATATATATATATATATATATATATATATATAATTAAAAAAAATGGATTTTATTGTGTTAAATGGTATCAGCAATAGAAAAGAAATGCCTAAACCAAACTGTTTTTAAATTTAAGATAATCTTTAAAAGCCAAAAAATAAAAAATTCAAATTAGAAAAAAACAACAGCAATAGAAAAAAAAATTAATGAAGTTAATACTTTGATTTTGTCATATAGTGAAAACTTTCCTTCACCTTGATATTTTTTATTCTTTCAGGCCACATTGTTCACAGCATGGATTTTTTTTCCAACACTTTTACAGAAGCCTTTATTTTCCTGCAAAAAGAATTGACATACCTATTGGGTTTTTTTTTCCTCAGAGTGACTGAAAAAATTCTTCACGCTATCCAAAAGATTTAACTCTTGATTCTTTGAATATTTCCTACTGAGAAAGCTAGCATGATTAGTACGCATACTCACAAAAGAATATCAGATATAATTTGATACGAGTTGTTAGAGGAATGATGTGTGGGTGCTGTAATGGTTATTGGTGTGAAAAATGGAATCAGCTAGCCAAGTTCAAATTCTGGTTGAGTCTGTTATGTTCATTTTTGCACAAATGTATTTCTGGGAAAGTGTTCATCCATCTCACATTTTTTTTTTTTTTTAAATCATTTCACCCAAGTAAGATAATAAAGCCACTAAGACACAAGGGGTTACTATGTGTTAGTGAATTTTGGAAAATTATGCTATGAAGGAGAGAGGAGAGTGCGTACACCTGGGCCAAGGACAAAACTTGCCCAGCCCCTCACAAACATTGGTATGCCTACTGATCCCCACTTCTTAGTGCAGTAAGGTTGAGGTTGCAGCTTCGGGCAGCTGTTACTTAAGAACAGGCACCTAGCAGTATTTATTTTCCTCAACTTCATCTCTACCCGCAGACAGAACCACAACTAAGCCATACTCTACCCAAAGACAGACACACAACTGAGAGATGATAAAACCTACCTGGCATGTGTTAGGTTAAGTTGATCGGAACAATTTCTGTTAAAGTATTTATAGAAAAGGCACAGGGAAGCTACATTATGGAAAGTGACTGAAGATGCCAGGTCAGGGCCACTAACATTGCAGGTTCTTCTTTTGGATTTTATTAAGAATCTCTAAATATATAGCAAGAGTACCAGAGCAGATGTACTGGCAATATTCAAAGCATGGACGTATGGTAGACTTATAAATATGTAAGAAAGATTCTGGTGAGAAAAATTGTCGTGCATGTCACAATAAAGCAACTTCGTTTGAAGCAGACCTAGCAAGTGATTCAATCTAATCTTTCCACTTCATGTCAGTACAGAATTGTAGTCTTGACGGCGCAAAAAAATCGCTCTTCTGAAGGTTAACATCAGCCACGCTGATGGAAGACAGAAAGAGGTTTCCCAAATTATTAATAGAGAGCAGTTTTGTTTTGGACATATTAAATTTAACCAGCCATTCAATGAGACCTAGCTGCCAATCTAGTACTGCACTTAGATTCATAAAGTCTCGGTACCACAGAGGAAAGTTCATCAGATCAATTACCATGAAAGTATTTATTGAAAAGGTACAGGGAAAGCTACATTACAGTGATAGGAAAAGCAAATGTATCTGAAATGCCAGGTCAGGACCTCTAACATTGCAAATTTTTGGGGAGGGATTTTATCAAAAATCTTGAAATGTATTGCTGAAGCACCAGACCAGCTGTAATGACAATTTTCAAAGGATGGGGGAATGTTAGACTTGAAAATATGTCGAGCAGCCACAGGAGAAGAAGTGCACCACCCACACTCCAGCAATCTAGGTGACCAGCTTCTTGTCTCATAATTAGACTCAAGCCATCTGCTTTACCTGTGCCATTTGTTTAGCCATTGTGGAAAGAATGATCCATCATTCACTGTTCATGCCCGGACCAAAGTTTATCAGGCTAGATTCAGGTGAGAAAAATTGTCAAGTATGTATACAGTAAATCAAGTTTCCTAGCAGCAAATCTAGGAGTTGATTTGATGTGATCTTTCCACTTCATGTCAGTGGAAAATCTTAGCTTGAGAATCACAATGAGTCGCTCTCCTGGAGGTTAGCATTAGCCATGTTGATAGAAGGTAACTTCGGATTTTTTTTTTTTTTTTTGCTCCACCCAACAACACATGGAATTTCTTTTTTCACATTTTCCTCTTGGAGATTTCTGTGCTGTGTTAATGCCATCATCGTAATTTTTTTTTTTTTTTTAATCATTTCACCCCAAGCCCAGTGGGAGTCCCACTAGTACAGAGTGGGTGGGGGTTACAGAGAATGAAAGTGAGAGAAAAAACTGGGTATAGGGGTGGATTGAGTAAAGGATGAAAGATGAACGGGTTTCAAGCCAACAGAAGATGGCAACTGACATTGCATTTAAATTTTTAAAGATTGGAGTTATTGGAAGAGAGTTCCACAGTCGGGAAGTGCGAGAAAAGAAACTGTTGGAGTAGAAGTGGCAGTTAACTATTTAACTCTTTCAACATTTACAAAGTGGACTAACATCTTCATCACCTGATCAGCTTTCTTTGAATTTCCAGGATAAGGAGTTTTCATTATTTACCTTATGACTAATATCCTCGTCTTTGTTGTTATTATCACCTGATCGCCTTCTGCTTGAATTTCCAGGATAATGAGTTTTTTTTTTACTTTTTTGATTATTTTACCCTAAGCAAGGGAGGAATGCCATGAGTACACAGATTTACAGAGAGTGAAAGTGAGAGAAAAGTCTGGGTATAGTGGAGATGGAGGAAACGATAAAAGATGAAGGGGTTCAAAACAAAAGAAGATGGCGATTGATGTTGCATTTAAATTGTAACTTTCAGGGAAGCAAGTAAACTGAAGGGAGTTCCACTGTTAAGAAGTGCGAGAAAAGAAGCTGTTAGAGTAGAAGTGGTGGTTACAGTTAACTATTTCAACAGTGAAAGGGTGAGACCTAGATGCCAATCTAGTAGCATGCTTAAATTCATATAGTCAGGATGCCAGTGAAAAAAGCTCATCAGAGTAGTTGCCATGAAAATATGTATAGGAAAGACTGAGCGAAGCCATACTACATCATTGAAAAAGTGACTGAAGTCTGTTGGAATTTTTGGGTACCCTGGTGTACTAGTGAGCCAGCCAAAATGAGCTGACTCATTTTATAGTTCACCAATAGAAAGCTTAACCAATCAGAAGGCTCAAAATATTCAATGCGATGTGTATAAAGGCGGCCATGTTTTTTCCCGAATATGCACTGCCAGCCTTTGACATCAAAGACTGAAGAATTATGGAACAGCTGCTGGTGGTATTGGTGATATAGTCAGATTCAGTAAAATATCTTTCTTCGGATTTTGTTAAGAACTTCGAGATGAAGAGCAGGGCCACCAGACGAGATATGGCAATAGTATTCAGTGCATAGATGAATGTTAGATGTGTAAATGTTCAAGATGGATTCTGGCATTTAAATATCAAGTCAGCTTTTATTGACATTGTTGGACTTTACCAAATATCTAAAGAATATAAAGAATAATCAGAAAAAAATTATCAGGAAGATTCCTCAGAAGGAATATTATCTGAAATTCTGGTTATCATGAAATGCAGCATAATTTTTTATTATTAGATGAAGCACTGTCAGCCATTATTTATTTCAAACTAGGATTTCTTTCATCTTAATTTCAGTTGCTTTTTATTGCTTTAATAGAAATATTATCTTGAATTTTATTCTTATTAGATGAAGCATTGTCAGCCATTATTCACATT
>CAHIKZ030002565.1:27500-35000 GCA_903632075.3 Acanthosepion pharaonis
AAAAACAAAAAAATTATTTTCAAGAAAATACATAAAACAGTAAATTTACAATTACTAATGGCATTTAATCATATGGTTTTTATTTTATTTTTTTTGTTATGTTATGGTTCATTCTGTACAAATAGGGGACCATTCACGGTAGAAAGTTACATTATAATTTATTTTATATGGATAGGAGGAAAAGATAATGATTAACCCTAGACTTGGAGATATTAACATCCTTATTTTAAATTGGAAGTATGTCTTCTTGCAAACATAGCCACTTATTGAACATCTTTGTTATGTCCAAATAACCACTGTGATTGATGATGGCTCAAATGAGCTTGATTGCTTTTTCATTTTATAAAACGTATCAATATAATAAAGAAATATCCAATCATTGGACTTTTTGTCTGCATAAATGAATTTGACTTCCTTGAAACAAAGCAAATAATACAATCCATTGAGAAAGGTTTGATAAAACATAATATTATTTCATTGTTGTTAATAAATTTAATAATATATTTTTATATTATATATATATATAATATATACACCTTGAAACATATATATGGAGATGCGTCAAAATTTTCATTGAATAATTTAGAAAAGTTTCAATCATTTTCAAATAGATTTTGAAGGAATCTTTTTTGATGTCATTATTAAAGGAAGAGAGAAAATCGACATGTTGAATATGATTATTTTTTATTCCATGGATTTTGACATAAATATGTCATCAGGGTGTTTTTATTTCAAGACAAATATTGTAGTATTAATCATTTTCAAAGACAAATTTGCTGTGTTACTTGAAAGCTTTGAAGTGAAGAACGTTGAGTCAGTACATGATTGTTAGACACTGCTTTCAGGGGATAACTAAGTATTCCTCAAACAACAAAAAAATCTTAAAAATAGGTATTAAAAATATTATCAAAAAAAAACTTGATATTTTAAACTATTCAAACACTTTTAAAACAAGTTGTTATAAATTCATAATTAATTTTATTATACCTTTGGTTTAGTGAAAAAACAAAACAAAAGCAGAAAATAATAACATCGTCTATTTGGAAGACTAAAGAGGTTTTTTTTCCACTAGAAGAAAAAAAAGTCAGATTTTAAATTGACAACAAATAAATATTTTGGATTTTTTTTTTATTTATTTATTTATATATATTTATATAATATATTATAAATATTAATAATCCAAATAAAAAAAAAATCACCCAAAGTTGATTACATCAAGCCTAGAATCATGCTTTCATTGAAAATTAAAGTTTAGTATCTAGGTTTTTGACTTGATTCAAAATCCCAGATAACGAATTAATTTAATAATGTCTGACATAAAAAATAATAAAAATTATTTTTCTTTTTTTTTTGATCAAGTTTTTTGAAAATAGACAATAATTGTAACAAAATTTTTCTATGATTTAAATTTTTTTATTTATTAGAAATTGAATTTTAATTAATTCAAATTTGGTTTTGTTTTTTTTTATAAATTCATAGATTATGATAGCATCGATTGTTAGAACAAATTATTGACATTTTATTTTATATTTTTCATCAAATGGTCCACTATTGATGTTCTATTTTGCATATCTTTTTTTACAAGCCTTTCTTTATTTTTTTGTTGAGATTATTTGTATTTGAATTATTTAAAATATATTTATAATTTTGGAAATACTTAACAGAATGTCATTTTACAATTTTTGAATACTTTACAAATAAATTCATAATTTAAATAAATATTTGGGGCTGGAAAAAGAGGGGTTAGTATTATTTCTCCAACAAACTCTTAAAGTCAAACATACAAATTTCTTCTTTATTTTTTGACTTACCTGTTTTGTTGTATTTTTCTTAAACGATATGCCATCTTAATTAATGTCAACTGTTGGTATAAGATCAAGTGGTCAAAAAAAAAAGAAATGTATTAAATTTTTCCAGCAGGGGAAACTATTTTTGAATGTTTCTTAAAAAAAAAAGGTGGAACAGGTTCTATTCCTGTTGAGAGAGACATTTTTCTTGAGTAGGACTTCTTGACGATCTTTTAATGTTAAATATTAATTGGAACCGTTCAAGAAAAAAAAAAAAAAATATGACATGTTATAAAATAAAATAAAGACATATCTAGGCTGATTTACAGGTAAATAAACTAACATACTCAAGCACGAGAGCTGGATGTGAAGGGAACAAGGCCCTGTCACAAAATGACCATTATTATTTTCATGTTCCCCGACGCACAAGTTCCGGTCGAAAAATAAAATAATATTTTAAAGTGTTTCTATTTTTTGACCAATAAGAATGCTTCCCTCCTAATTATACTTGCATTATTTTTCGAGCCTGTTAAGCCATAAAAAACGCCATAAAAGGGGTCACATGGGGAAGTACAAGAGCAGTCAACAGGAGGCCAGGGAAGAGATCTGTCACGGTCAGTCTGGGCAGTCAGCAGCAGTAGCGCCACGCCAACCAACGAGAACTACTATGAGAAATCAACCCAGATCTTCAGCCGGCCTATGAACTATACCACAAGGTAGCTGTCCCAAACCCGCACATTCCTGTTGAAATAAATCACGTAAATCTATTTCTGCTGTTGTCGTATTTCTTTCTTGCAACCATACGCTTGTCTATAACAGTGATATCAGCTCAAACTCACATGTCCACTAAAAATGATTCTTATTATGATAATCAATAGGTGTGCATACCAAATTTAACTTGTCCTGAGTATGAGATAGATTAAACTACATCTGCCGGCAAGGCCTCTGATCAGGAGGATTTGAGGAGTGTGGAACCACCTCTTAATTGCTGTTGTTCCAAGGTTCACTCTGACCTGAGGTGGTAGCACCTGTTAGGGTCTCAACTATGAGTATATTGTTAATCTCCAAACTGGTGTCAAAACACTGGGAAAGTATAAAAATACCAGCAATACATTTTTGAAAAAAATAAAAAATAAAAAAAATAACTTCGATTTTTGTAAAAGAAATTACTAATATTCCCCAGAAAATTAAATTTCATCATTAAATGACCCATAAGGAGTTGATATGCCACTAAACAAAGAAAGAAAGAAACAAACAAACAAAAAACCAACAATAAAATTTTAAAGTAATATAACCAAAAATACATTTTATCTGTCTTTCAAGGCATACAATTGTGTTCAAAATATTTATTTAGATTTTGGCATTAAATAACCCATAGAGGTTGATATGCCACTAAACAAAATCAAACTACTAACCAAATTTGACAGCTCTAATCTGCACATGGATAACGAACAGACAAACACCTCTGAGTTTGATGTATAGATGACTAAAATATGGCGTAATTAAATCTGCCATTATTTTCTGAACAACGTTTTCTGATTGTATCTCATTTTAAAAGTTGGTGAAAACTTAGCTTTTTTGACCTGTTACAGGTGGGAGGTATGCGTTTTCAAAACTAGGGTGTGGTCACTACAGAAGTTAAAGCTTCCAATTGAATGTGAGTTGTACAAAAACCAACCAGCACCAGCCTTTTTCTGAATTCCTTCTCTAATTATCCATTTCTTTGACTCAATTTCAGTATTTTGGAAATATCTTTTATCTCGGTTGCGGCCTGAGTGGCTTGCCTCAGATCAGATTTAATTGTACACTAATGATTCATTGCTGCAATATTATCGCACAAGATCTTTCCTTTTTTTTTTTTTTTCCTCCTGATTATTTTGCAAGATTGAAGACAAGTCATTTGTTTATTTGTCTTATCAACAACCTAAGCGTTATCTATCGGCTCGATCATTTTACAGCGATTCCTGAACATCATTTTTATTTTTATTCATGTGTCGTTCATGTAATTGCTGATTCTTGTCAGCTTCATAGACTGGTGAAGTTACGAGATTGAATCACGCACAAAATAATAACTATTCGGTATTTCAGAATGTCGCGCAGTCTATGAAGACTCCTAATGAAATCAAGATGGCCATCCAACAGCATTGATGTTTCTCAAACTGATTAATCAAAGATGGTTTCATATACAAATCATAATTTAAAGGAATTTTTAGTTAGTCTCCCTTGTGGAATTTTTTATAGGGGGAATCAAAATAGTCACCCACTTTTTAGTAACTGTACTGACATTGCTCAACCCGATTGATCAATTATATGGAAATCAGATGAAAACTGGTAGCTTAAAAATTTTTTTTGATTGTCTTTATTCTAGAATTTACTGTGGCATCTGGCAACAAGCTGGTTTTGAGGAGCATGGAATCAGCTCTTAATTGCTGTTGTTCCGAGGTCCGCCCTCATCCAGGGGGGTAGCACTTTTTAGGGTCCCAACTATAGAGAAATATTTAACCACCCAAACTGTGGTCAAAACACTATGACAGTTTAAAAATACCAGCAATACATTTTTGGAAAAGAAATTCTACCAAGAAAATTAAATTTTGGCATTAAATGACCCATAACAAGTTGATATGCTGCTAAACAAACAATAGTAATAATTGTAATAGAATTTACTGAGAGGAATCAAGTTTTTCATTTTTTAATAAAATTGATCTTGCTCAACTTGGTTGATCAAACAGGGTTTTCAAGTAGAAATCATATTAAAACCAACATATTACAAAGAAATTTGGAGAGGAATCAAAATGATCACCTATTTTATAATAGCAGCATTTGTGTTGCTTACCCAGATTGATCATTTTTTTTTATGAAGAAGAAAATCAAATACCAGCAGCTTAAAGAGATTTCTCTAAGTCTGATAGGAATCAGAATTGTCACCCATTTTATGATGACATAAATTATGTTGCTCACCCTGATTCAGCAAATAGCAGTTTGTCTTGTCCAATCAAGTCCAGCAGCTTAAAGGAATTTTTGCTAGTTTTTATTTTGAAATTTTTCAGATACAGTGTAACCCGGATATAAGAAAGATTTTCGCTGGTCCCAAATTAGAGCCTGCGTTAATGTATATAAAATAGACCAAACCCGGATATAAGAGACTTCTCCATTCCCGACAACTCTCTTATATCTGGGTTACACTGTAGTTATAAAAATGGTCACCCACTTTATAAAGACAAAATTTGACATTTCTTAACCTTATGCTTCAAACAGCTTAATGATTAGTTTTTATTTTGAAATTTTTACAAATAGCAATCAAAATAGTCACTCATTTTATAATGGCAACACTGATGTTGCTTAACGCAGTTGATTAGACAAGGTTGTGTGTGAAATCGTCTCGAAACAAGCAGTGAAATGAATGCCGATTGCAATTGTTGAATGTCAAATCTTCCATCTACCATAAACTTCTCGATCGGCAGCAAGAGTTGTTTATGTTTTTCATTGCACAAATCCATCCAATTTGCTCTGATTAATAAGATAATGCCGTTAATTACACTAATTAAAATCTTGAAATAGCATTTGAAAATATATAAACAGCTTTTCAACTCTGAGTTGACTTACATCACGTGGGCGTCTAGAATCATTAGCTTCACCTCGAACATACAGCCAGCAGCCGATACCAGCCAGGTGACCTGTGATGAAGCAGAAAGGAAAAGGAGAAAAATGTATGTCTTTGTTCCTCGTGATGTTTTTCTTAAATTTCTGTAACATAATTATTAAAGTAATTATCTCGAAGAAATTGTAAAAAAAATAAAAGTAAAAAAAAAAAACTCCTTGCAAGTTCGACAAAATGAAGTTTGTCTTTAACATTATGTGTCATCTCACTGGACTTCATCAATCTATAAAATGAGACAATTCTGAGAGAATTAGAGGACAAGGAATCATTATTGGTGGCCTGAGTCATAACAACATAAGTTAGGCAGATGGCACAGTACTGATAGCAGACACAGAAAGGAAACTGCAAAAAATCCCTACAGAAGGCAGTGAAGGAAAGCGAGAAGGAAGGATTAAACATCAATTGGAAGAAGACAGAATGCATAGACGTTAGCAAAAGGAACAACCCAACATGTAAATTACAAACTGGAGATGCCAAAATCAAACAAATCCAGCAGTTTAAATATTTGGGAAAAGGATGGAAAGTGTGACACTGAAATCCAAAGGCACATTGGGATAGGGAAAGATGTCTTCCAAAAGTTAAGCAAAGTATTAAAAAAACAGGAAAATTTTGTTAGAAACACTGAACTCTTGTGTAATATCAGTCCTCCTAAATAGTGAATGCTGGACAATCTTCTCACAGATTCTGTTGTTTCAAGTCTCCTCACAGAGACTTGAAACAACAGAAACAAAGAAAAGAGTATTGAACTGTTATGTAATATCAGTCCTCCTATATGGCAGTGAATGCTGGACAATCTCCTCATAGATGAAGAAGAGACTTGAAACAACAGAAATAAAGAAAAGAGTACTGAACTGTCTCGTAATATCAGTCCTCCTATATGGCAGTGAATGCTGGACAATCTCCTCATAGATGAAGAAGAGACTTGAAACAACAGAAATAAAGAAAAGAGTACTGAACTGTCTCGTAATATCAGTCCTCCTATATGGCAGTGAATGCTGGACAATCTCCTCACAGATGAAGAAGAGACTTGAAGCAACAGAAACAAAGAAAAGTGTACTGAACTGTTACGTAATATCAGTCCTCCTATATGGCAGTGAATGCTGGACAATCTCCTCACAGATGAAGAAGAGACTTGAAACAACAGAAATAAAGAAAAGAGTACTGAACTGTTATGTAATATCAGTCCTCCTATATGGCTCAAATTCCACAAAATGGCCTTCTAACCCAGTCATACTGGTCGACAGATATTGATGGAAAATATTTATCAAGATTTATTTAAAAAGTGTCCAAGTCCACTTTGATCTTTCCTCTTAATAAAAATATAAACATTTTGATGGAAAAAGGTTGTTTTATTAAGTTTGGGACGTTTTATTTTTATTCATACTATGCTGTTTTGTTATTGATTTAGTGGAGGTACCTAAACACACATATCTGCACAGGAGAATTAAAAATTACTGTCAATCATAGTACTTGTGTAACTTCTTGCGGAACCCCTGGGCTTTACTGGTCTAGAGATTCATCTTCAAACGCCGTTTTCAGCGGTAACACTTTTCATTCATATATAACAATAACCTACTGAGTGAGCCTGAGTAAATGGATGGCAAAACAAGGTTTAGGAGAAATAACAAAAAGACTTCTTAAGAGCTATGAAGGACAGGAAATTGTGGAGACCCATGATCGCCTATATCCTGAAGCAACACGGCAAAAAGAAGAAAGATGAGAATACCAGAGACTGAACATGTGAGCAATGATGAAGTTTTAGAGGAAATGGACGCAAAAAGGACACTTACGCTTAACATCAGAAAGCGGCAGTTGAAGTTTCTAGGGCATATAATGAGGAAAGTGGTCTAGGAAAATTTGATACTCACAGGGCATATTGAAAGCAAGTGGGATGGAAGAAAGCAGTGCATAATCTAGCTAGTGAGCTTTGTGTAAATGGTTGGCAGAGCAGAACTGCTTTACTTCGATGATTTTCAGTATGATTTGACTGTAAACATGAACGGAGTGGTAGTCTAGAAAATTGAAAACGTCAGCATCAGACATCTGGAGAATATT
>CAHIKZ030002565.1:40000-60000 GCA_903632075.3 Acanthosepion pharaonis
TACAGGTAATAATTGTAAATGTGTCCTTGAAGGGGATAGATTTTTGTCTGCTGATAGAATGTGGTACTGCATAGCCTCTAACAACTTTGGCTCTCGTGATTACTGGCGGTTCTGTAATAGTGTCTGAAATAAGAGTACGTCTTCTATCCCTCCTCTCTTCACTCAATTTCAGGTGTTAACAACTCCTGCTGATAAAGCAGAATGTTTTGCTTGTAAATTCTCTTCAGATTCTACTCTTTACTCAACTGTCTTTTCCCTGACTTTCCACTTAGAACTGACTCTCTTTTCAGTGATATACATATCCATATCCCATGATTTATACATATCCATATCCCATGATTAATACATATTCATATTCTATGATTTATATCCATATCCATATTCCATGATTTATATCCATATCCCATGATTTATACATATCCATATCCCATGATTTATACATATCCATACCCGATGATTTATACATATCCATATTCCATGATTTCTGCTATCATCTCTAAACTGGATCCCCACAAAGCATGTGGATCTGATGGTATTCCTGCAAGAAATGTGCTCCGGAACTGGCTCCTGTTCTATCTACAATAAATATCTTGCTGCTTCTTGCTTTCTGCTCTATCCTGGGTATGACGATAAACTGCATCCGCGTCTGGGGTAAGACGATAAACTATGTCTGACGGCAAAGCCTCTGATTGGGAAGTTTTGAGGAGCATTGAACCACCTCGTAATTGCTGATGTTCCCAGGTCCACCCTGACCCAGAGTGGTAGCACCTGTTAGGGTCCCAACTATAAAAAAAAAAAATTAACTCCTAAGCTGGTGTCAAAACACTATAAAAGTGTAAAAATAAGTTTTAATACCAAAAAAAAAAAATTATTACCAGCAATACATTTTTGAAAAAAATATATTACCAGCAATAAAATTTTATTGGCATTAAGTAACCCATTGAGGTTGATATGCCATAAAACAAACAAAACCAAAATAAAATTGCTTTCTGGCTTGGCTTGCTTGAAATTCTCTTCTGTTGTCCTAGTCTTTTAGAGCTCAGGTGAACTGTTTGATCCCTGTAATTACTGGCCAATCTCTTTTTGGCAATGTACTAGAGGCTTTGAATTGATTGAGCTTCTCACATCACATGGTCTTCTTTCAGATAAGCAATATGACATTCACTTCTCAAGGTCAACTGCTAATTTATTAACCATTATTGCTGAAAGAGTCTATCAAGCTTTAGATGAGAATGGTGAAAGTCAGGCTCTTGATTTGGATATCTTGAAAGCATTTGACAAGTTTGTCATACCAGTCTTCTTCACAAGCTGGAAGATTATAATATTTCTGGATTAATTTTTTTCATCAATGACCTTCCTGATGGCATCAGTTAACTTTTTATCTATGCACAGCTTTTTAATCCTGTCTTAAGAGTAAGTCTGACCGGACTGATCTAAAAAAAATTACCTACAATCTGTTGTTAACTGGGGCAAGGAATGGCTTGTTAAATTTAATGTCTGAAACTAAACTGATCGTTATTAATAATTTGAGAAACATCTTTCTGCCTTCCATCAGTGTGGCTGATTCTAACCTCCAGAAGAGTAACTCATGGCACCTTCTCAGGCTATTGTTCTACATGGACATGAAGTGTAAAGATTAAATTTAATCACTTGTGAGGTTTGCTTCTAGAAAACCTGGTTAACAATTTTTCTCTCCAGAAACTATCTTAGACATTTATAAGTCTACCATTCACCCATGCTTTGAATATTGCTGCCACATCTGTCCTGGTACTCTTGGTATATATTTAGAGATTTTTAATTCAATCCTAAGAACAATCTACAACATTAGGGGTCCTGACCTGGCATCTTGGCTTCAGTCACTTTTCACCAGCATAATGTCGCTTCTCTGTCCTTTTTCTATAACTACTTCCATGGTAATTGTTCTGATGAACTTTCCTTTATGGTACCTAGGTTTTATGAATTTAAGTACTGTACTAGATTGGCAGCTAGGTCTCATTGAATGGCAGGTTAAATTTAATATGTCCAAACCAAAAGTTCTATAACAGTCTCTTTTCTGTCTTCCACTTGTGGCTGATGCTAACCTCCAAAAATAGTTACTCATTGAGCCTTCAAGACTAAAAAATTAAACATGAATGGACAGATTGAATCTACTTTCTAGGTCTGCTTCAACTCTTCTATTGTTGTCATGCATGATTAATTTTGAATTAGAATCTATCTTAAATATCTATAAGTCCATGATTTGAATATTGCCTTTACTGCCTTGCTCTGGTGAATCTTGCTAAAAATTTTGAGAATCAAAAAGCCCCAAAAACAACCTGCAATGTTAGTTAATCTTTTATAGAAAAATGGTTTAGTTGTTACTTTCCCCAAAGAACATTTTATCTTCCCTTTGCCTTTTCTATAAATATCTAGTAGAAATTGTTTATAATGTATTTTTGACACAATTTATAGGTTTTATCATTTCTCAGTTACATCTCAGAAAATTATCATTTTAATATTTATTTATTATATATATATATATAGATATTTATACATATATATGATATATATATATGTAAAGTTTGCAATTTGAAATGCTATTGGTTCTGACCTGTCCATCTCTGCTGTGCTTCTGCTTGAGAGGACATCATGAAAATATTTGATATATCTATAAATATATACAGTATATCATATCTATCTTCTAACTTGTTTTTCCCATTTTTGATATATATAGAAAATGAAAGAATCTGTCAATCATTCACTTAGCTATTTCATTGGCATTTTCTTTTTAAATTCTTCCTGAACATTTTAAAAATTATTTATATATATATATTTATATTATTACGGTTTTAAGAGAGAGAAGGTCGTTTTTTTGATATATATATATAGAAAATGAAGAATATCAATGTTTTGGTTTGACCTGTCATTCTGCTGCCCAGTCTTTTCCTCATCATTTTGAAAATTAAATATATATTACAAAAAATATCAAAATTTTTTTTCTGCATATAAAAAATGAAGAATCTGCAATGTTTTTGGTTTTGACCTTTCATTTTCTTCCTTAGTCCTTATCTTTATCTTGATGATATCTTATATATATATATATATCAATATACTATTGCTTATTTGATATATAAAATTGAAGAATCTGCAATTTTATTTCTTCAAGACCTTTCTTCCCCTGCCTTCTCAATATCCTCACCTTGAAATCTTCTATATTTTATCAATATATATATCATTATTTTTTTCTCACTCATATTTGATTTTTAGAAAATGTTTTTTCTTCCTCTTTATTTGTTCTGACCTGTCATCAATATCCTTTCATTCCCTTCTCCACAGCTTAATTAGCTTCCTTCTTTTTTCTATAAATTTTTTGATCTTCAATTGTTCTGTTGATTTTTCTTCTGTTGTCCTTAGTTTTATGAATTTAATTTCTTCTTATTGATTTCATTCTCTTTTTCCTTCTTTTGAAGTTTTGTTTCTTTATATATCCACTTTGACAGGTTCTTTTGACTTTTTCTTCTTATTCACTTCTTTCAGACCAGAATTTCTTTTTTCTTTTTTTTCTCTTCCATATTCAACTTTGACTTTCTACTAGTTTAAATTCAATGTCAACCATTCTTCTTCTTATTACCTATCCTTTTCCATCTATATCTCAATTAAATCATATTTTTCCCAGTTTTTTAACACTGTTTAACCCCTTGCATTTAGTAAATTTGCTTTTTTTGAACATAATGAATGGAATATTATGTCTGATACTGTTCCAATAAAAGTATGATTTAAACATTCTTAGATAAATTGCCTAAGAAATTTTTCATTTGTTATTAATTGACCTGATTGATATATTACACCAGTCCCTTTATCCACAATAAAAGTTGTTTTGCAATCCTTTCCTATAAATTAAAATTTTTAAATTTTTCTTGAGGAAGTCCTACCTGTCAAATGAGATTCTGGTTTAATCGTATCTAGTTGCATCTCTGTCCAAAAAGTTTTCCTTTAAATGAGAAAGTTTAATTTTCCTAAATTGATTCAACAGTTTCAATTAACCACTGAATCTGGTTGGCTTTATTAATCAAATGAAATGATTTAAAAAAAAAAAAAATTTGAGATGATTATGAACGTTCTTATATACATATGTGATTTTGTAAAAAAATTGATATTTTATGAACATATATTCATATATTTGAAAATGTATGACAAACTGAAAAGTTTTTTTTCATTGGACAAAATGTGTCAAAAAAATAGCACCCCACTTCATTCCTATAACAATATGGTTATCAAATTAAATCATATTATTCTTTTAATGAAATAACATACTAATCATGCTAGCTTTCTTTAGATAGGAAATATTCAAAGAATCAGACTTAAGTCTTTTTGATAATCTGTTGAAAGTATTTCAGAGTTCAAATGAGGAAAAAAAAACCCAATAGGTATGCACAATTCTTTTTGCAGGATGAAATAATAACCTTTTATTCTTATAAAAGTGTTTTTAAAAAAATCCATTTATTTTAACAATGTGGCCTGAAGTATATAAAAATATCAAGGTGAATATAACAATTATCTATACACACAAACACAAACACACATAATATATCATTATATATTTTTATAGATTCCATTTGCATGAAACTAATTTGTTATTTTTTATTTTTGACTTTCATAGATTATTTTAATGTTTAAAAACAGTTTGATATTAGGCATTTTTTTCCATAAATATAGCATAAACACAATAAAATCCTTTTTTTTTTCAATGGTTATATATATATATATATATATATATATATATTATTTCTCTGTTAAATATTTTTTGAACTGGTACAGAATAAATTGTTTGGTACAGCTTAAAAAAAATGATACTGAAAATTTCTAAATCATGAAACAAAATCACAGACAAATGGATTGAACAAAATAACAGAGTGTACATCATTTAGTAGCAAGTTAGCAAAACTAAAAGGAAATTGGAGGCATTATCTTAAGAGAAACTAATAAGCCATTTCATTAAAAATATACTGACGGTCATTGAAAATTTCCTTTGTTCAATTTTTCAATTATAAATAAATATATATATATATATATGTTTCTTAACTATTATTTTTGTTGAATGTTTATAATTTGTTCATTATGAACTTTGTATTTATTTGATGGATCATTTATTTGTTTTTTCTAAACAAATTTATCGGGCTTGGTTTATTAGATTTATTTATTTATTTATTTGGATTAATTTAGTTTAATTGCTTTTACTTGTTTTTATTATTTATAATGTTAGAATAAACATATTTTTCAATCAGTTTTAAATTTGAATAAATAGCTTTTAATTATTGTTTCAAACCAAAACAAAAAGATAAACAACAAATAGGAAATTTTTACTACATTAATAAAACATGTTTCACTTAAATTAAAGCTTCAAAGAAAATGAAATATATAAGAATGGTAAGTTGTCCTTTTAAAAAAGTTAAAATGTTCAAAAAAGATGAATTGGGATCAAAACTAAATCAAATATGGATCGGAATCCGACAGATTGATAAAAAATAGAACAACAATGAAAATTTATCAATCTAACATGTTTCACTTTTTTTAAAAGCTTCATCAAAGAATGAGATATGGATGAAAATGACTGTTGTCTCTTTTGAATAGTTACAATGTTCTGATAAAATGAAATGGATCAAATGGATCAAAAACTTATTTTAAATATGATAGAATGATAAGACTATATTTTATATATATATATTTATCAATATAAAATGTTTTTTTTTTTTTAAACCTTTATGAGAATAAATCAAAAGAAAAAATAAAAAGAATTTCAAACATTTTGACTTTAGGTTGTTTAAATTTTCATTGTCAATCTTGTTTCACTGAGCAACTTGTTAAATTTTTTTAGTGTAATTTATTGCATTCCAGATATTCAATCCAGATGATGTTTTTTGCATTTGGAGTATTGCTGCCATATAACAGATGGAATTGAGATGGACGGGGCTTGATAGGCTGGGCTGGATATGTAAATATGGTTGGCCCCTCTCTTGAATAATTACAGTCACTTTCTCACAGATGCACCGTCGCCTCCCTCTGTCTGTTCTACAAATACTTTCATGGCAATTGCTCTGAGGAGCTGCATTCGCTGGTTCCCAGACTTCATGAGTTCAAGCGCCCTACGAGGCTGGCATCCCGCTCTCACCCCTTCACTGTCGAAACTCCTAATTGTAGCCATCTCTTCTACTCCAATAGCTTCATGTCTCGCACCTCTCGCCTGTGGAACTCTCTTCCCTTCTCCTGTTTCCCTGTGAGCTATAATCTCCAGCTATTCAAGTGTAATGTCAATCGACATCTCCAGTTGCCTTAATCTATCTACTACCCTCATCCTTTCTTCTATCACTCCTATCTGATCTTCCTATTTTCTGTAACCCCTTGCGTCCTAGTGGCTTCCCGCCTTGCTTGGGGTGAAATGCTTAAAAAAAAAAATGTTGAATATTTATTGAGCACAATATACACACCGGAATCATCAGAAAATCAGAACTTGCAGTATAGGCTTGCCTGGAAAACAAAATGGAATCTCCCAGGTTGTTATATAAACCACCTACCACTTTGCTCAGCAGATGAACTTGGTCAGTCAGACAGACTCAAGATCGGGGTTGGGTTGTTCCTGTGGAACCCTCCTTTTAGTTAGGTTAGACAAGCTTTTGTGTACCTAGTTAAGGTAAAGTAAGTCTTGTGTTCGGCCTGTTCCTGGCCATATCTTTGGTTATGATCCAGTTTGAGATTCCCAACCTCCCCAATTTGTTTTTGGCCCCCTTTTATCTCGTCTGGGTTGGCTTTATATTTTCCATGCCTCTATGTCTTTTTATCCTTTTCCCACTCCCTTAGCTAAGAGCACCTCTTGATTTGTCCCATGGGCAGAATACAGCGGCCTCTCTGTTTTGAGGGTTGGACGGGCCCTACTAACATGAGTTATGTTTAATTTGATTTATGTTAATATTTTAGTTTGTTATTGGGTTCATCTCCCTCCCCTCTCACTTTTTCATCATAGATTTTTATATATATTTTAGCCTCATTAAATTTTTACGTCACACGGTGCATTTTGTAGGTCTCCCCAGAGAGAATGTAGTATTATGGTGCATGGAGGATTGATTGGTGACAGACAAGTTCTTGTGGTGAATGGTGAAATTGTAATGTATGAATGGGTCGTGAATCTATAGGATAGTTAGTTAAAACCAGCCTCAATCCCTCCCCTTTTTTGGCCTCGTGCCATAATTGTATGTGTGCTCATCAACTGGCTGTATAAAATCAAAGAAAGGATTGATAACAATTGAAAAAGAAAAAAATAGCAGCATTGGTTTTATATCTGTACAACATAATTTCTATTTAATATGAAATGAGCATGAAAAGCTCTGTATTGCAATTACAGTCACCAATCAATCCTCCATACACCATAATACCACATTCTCACTAGGGAGACCTACAAAATGTGCCCTGTGACATAAAAATTTAATGATGCTAAAATATATATAAAAATCTATGATGAAAAAAATGAAAGGGGAGGGAGATGAACCCAATAACAAACTAAAATATTAACACAAATCAAATTACACATAACTTATGTTGGTAGGGCCCATCCAACCCTCAAAAAAGAGAGGCCGCTGTATTCTGCTCAGGGGACAAAATCAAGCCGCTCTCTCGCTAAGGGAGTTGGAAAAAGGATAAAAAAAAAATCATACGGGCATAGGAAAATATAAAGCCGACCCAGTCGAGATAAAAAGGGGCCAAAAACAAACTGGGGTGGTTGGGAATCTCAACCTGGATCATAACCAAAGAAGTGGTCAGGAACAGTCCGGGAACAAGACTTACTCACATTAACTAGGTACCCAAAAGCTTGTCTAACCTAACCAAGGGGAGGGCTTCACAGGAAATGATAAAAAAAACAGGAGCTTTATTTGCCAAACTTAAAAAAACATTTCAACAGCAAACACACAGTGTGCAATTGTCCAAGCCATGATGCTAACTGATGGTGTCTGAGAAAGAAATCGCACGACACCATCACCACTTGCCTAAGTTCACTAGCACAACACAGGTGACAATTTAAAATGTGGGAAGTATTTCTGCCACACCCTTTACTAAGGAACAGGGAAATTGCTGAATTTTAATGTGATCTCCATCCTCTTGTATGGTAGTGGATGCTGGACAATCTCCCCCATGATCAGGAGAAAACTAGAAGCAGGAGAAATTTCATTCTACAGAAGGATACCGAGAATTTCTTAGAGTAAGTTTTAAAGAAAATGATAGCAAAAAGAATACTTCATATTCAGAATTAGAAAAGAGGTGAAATTTTGTTCGACACATAATGAGGAAGGAAAGCTTGAAAAACTTAACACTCACACGGCATTTTGAGTGTGAGCGGGAAAAACAGCAGGCCATCTTGCTCATGAGTTTGTATGAATAGATGATTGAATGGGGTTGAGAAGCTTGGCAAGGTGACAAACATTGCTAAAAGCTACAAGGAATAGGAGATTGTGGAGAGACATGATCATACACGTGTTTACGTTATGTCTGTTTTTTGGGTTTTTTTTTTTTTTAATATTCTTACTGGTAAAACATAATTACTTTCAAAGCAACTCAATAAAATTTTTTTTCTTTATTAAATACGTAAAAAAAATCTGTTTGTACAAAACTCAGATTTAAAGGTTTAAATATCAATTTCAAATTGTAAATAATTTTTGCTAGAACCAAGAAATGTGTGCAAGCATTCCTGTATATTTTTTTCTTATTTTTATTTATTTCTTTTTTTTCTTTTTTTTGTCGCAGAGAGGTGTGGGGTCTGTATTTGCTTTGTTCTTCAACCTCCTTGATGGCAATACTTCAGTAATCTTTCTTCTAAGTCTCTGTCCGATCTTCTCCCTGGAGTTGTTTTTACTGTCTTATCTTAATCTAATCTAAATAGAACTGAAGTCGGAACTCTGTGATGGAGGTGATACGACAACCATTGTAAAGGTCGCTTTCTTACAGCTATGGAACCATCCAATTCCCATGGCCCAAATCTTCGTAATATCGGATGAAGCTATGTTATCTGGCACTGGCTGTAATGAAAAGTAGCTGTTTCTAGCGTCAGACACTTCTGCAAATATTTACTCAGACAGTGCACACTTGAATCCTTTCTCTTGACATTTTTTTTTTTTTTTATCAGTGTGCGTCTCACACTGGAGCACACCAAACCCAAAAGTGGATCAATAAGTCCATGACCTCATACAGTCATTTAGTAAATTTTGATCTAACATTTTCACTGCATAATGTTTGATTTATACGATTAATTGCCAATACTGAATTAAGTGCAGTGACAAAGGAGACAGTCTTGAAAAATATATGTAAATTAAATGATTTTTTTTTGTCATTAGGCTATACACTTATTGATGAAACCAAGTACATTTATCTATATATCACTAGCTTAAAAAAAAAAAAAAGCAATACCTAAGATATAAATTTCATTTTAAAAATAAAACATCTTTCTTAAAGATTTTATTTTAGTTTTAATTTCAAGCTAACAGATGAAGTTCAGTATTTTCCAATAAGCAAAATACTTTAATGTATTTCAAAATGAATTTAAATTGATTGGAATCATTTTTCTTATTCTTATCAAGATAAAATCGGCCATATGAACAAATCTACCAACACAACATAATTCTCTTTTTCACTGTTTACATTATTCAAACTATTGTCTTAATTTTTGTCATCATATTTATTACAATGTTTTGGCTGTTGTATGCTCCGGCTTTCTTCAGGTGGTTGGAATGTCGAACTGAACCCTTTATTTCGCTCACTGGGGTAGACTGTTCTAGTTCCACGTGCCATGTTTAATGGATGTCAGTGATCAGTTATCTCCTGTTAATTCCAAGTTCTCCACTGCTTTAACTGGGTATTGAACTCACACTCTTTAGGTCCTGTCACTGTATCTAACTAAGACAGTGGAGAATATATCAACGTCTATCAGTTATTTAATGCTGAAATCTAAATATTTTGTTTGTAATTTTATACTTTCAGGTTAAAATTTATGTTTTTTAAATTATGTTTTAACCTAAAAAGATTTTTTTGAAAAGAATGTCTATTATTGATGGTTGTACATTTCAAAAAACATCTAGGAAAAAAATTTTTCAATTATTTAAATCATACAAGTTTTAATTTTACTTTGAAAAAATATGCCTGAGGATGAATAAAGGATTATTCGAAAATACTTGCATTTTAAAAAAATATAAACTGGAAACAACCGACAACAGTTTTATAAATGAGGATCACATCACTCTATGGATTAACAGTATTTTAATGTGTACATTATATTCTATTAGCGATGGGATATCGCCAATAATAGTATTAATATTGCTGATTGATTCTATGCGTGATTATTTCTTTGTGTATATATATATATATATATATAGTTTATAGATTATAAAATGTATTGATGGTAATTTAAAAAAACACACTCAAACATACACAAATACAGGGTGTGACAAAATTTCTTCCACATCTACCTCCCTGAAACACCAAGATATCAGTATCAAAGGTGGCTTCATCTCGCTAATGTCTTACCATTATGTAGAAGGTATTTCTGCCACACCCTGTATTAAAATATACTTTGAAAATGTCTATAATAAAATGAAATATCTATATATGATATTTTAAATGTGGTGCTAGAAAAATCCCATCATGACAATGCCGTATTGTATTAACAGAGTTAAAGAAGCATTGAGATAACTTGGCCTGCCAGTTCGTCCAATTCACGAAGGTAATAAAGAATTAAATTTCAATATTGCAATGAAATGAAGGTTTATTTCGAGATGATTTAATTAAATATTTCAATCCATTTGTGTTATTTATAATTCAAGCAATGATATTTGCCGGCCGTGAGGAGGAATAGATGAGTTTCAGAATTCGCAAGCAGCTTACAAATAACAGTTCACGAGAGATTTTAATGTTTCATTTCAGTTTGTTCAAACATAAATCAACTATAAAAAGACTGATACGGAGTCATTGAATTCACAATGTCGACTTTTTTTTTTGCCTCACATTGAAAATACGTACGCAAAAATGATGCAGTCAGTTGTCATAGCAACTGGTATTGTACAGTTTTATAAGAATTAAATTTCATTTTATTAAAAACTGAAGGAAATCTTTTAGCATTGCTGTGTGAATCATTTAAAAATAATATTCGTCGGAAGTGAATAATAACATGCCGATCAAGCTCGATGTTTTCTGTCTGCTTTTCTGCGATCAAGAATTAACATTATTTATATGCAGTCTAATGCTCTCATCTTTTGTTTTTGCTAACAAACAACACTCACTTGGAGTGGTGTCTCTCACTTTGTGTGTTCTACCTCAAAGTGGCTCTTGTTTCTAAATTTTAAGCGAATTGTAAATTTTTTTATTTTAACTGAACAAATAGGATAACTAAACCACCAGAAAAAAATAAAATTAAAGAAAACATTAAATAAATAAAGTAACAAACAAATTAACACTCAATAAATGCACACATAGACACAAGTAAACGTAATAATAATAATAATAATAATAATCAATGTAATAATAAATGACATAATAATAATAATCAATTAATAATAATCGACAATAATAATAATAATAATCAATGTAATAATAATAGACATTTAATAATAATAATAATAATCAATGTAATAATAATAGACATAATAATAATAATCAATGTAATAATAATAGACATAATAATAATAATAATAATCAATGTAATAATAATAGACATAATAATAATAATCAATGTAATAATAATAGACATAATAATAATAATCAATGTAATAATAATAGACATATAATAATAATAATAATAATAATAATAATAATAATAATTTTAATAGACAATAATAATAATAATAATAATCAATAATAATAATAACATAGATAATAATAATAATAATAAGTCCAAATAAATAAAAAATAGACAATAATAAAAATGTAATAATAATCAATGGCAAAATTAAATAATAATAATAATAATCAATGCCAATAATAGACATAATAATAATAATAATTTTTTAATAATAATAGACATAATAATAAAAATCAATGATTAAAGACATAATAATAATAGTAATCAATTTAATAATAATAGAGGAAAATCACTTCCCAAAGAAATCAATAATAATAATAATAGAAATTTAATAATAATAATAATAAAAGCATCAATGTAATAAATTAAAAGACATAATAATAATAATAATCAAAAAAATGTAAGAATCCCAAAACACACAAATAATAAAATAATCACACATAATAATAGAAACAATAAAATAATAATCAATGTAATAATAATAGACATATTTAATAATAATAATAATCAATGTAATAATAATAGACATAAAAGAATAATAATAATAATCAATGTAATAATAATAGACATTTTTAATAATAAATAATAATCAATGTAATAATAATGGACATAATAATAATAATGTAATAAAATAGACTTTTAATAATAAGAATAATAATCAATGTAATAATAATAGACATAATAATAATAATCAATGTAATAATAATAGACATAATAATCAATGTAATAATTCAAATAATGTAATGATAATAAACATAGTAATAATAATAATATTCAACATAATAATAATAATCAACAAATTATAATAATAATAATGTAATATTAATAATCAACATAATAATAATAATAACATAATAATCAACAAGAAATAATGGTTAAAAAGTTAACAAGCAACATGAGAAAATGGTTCCAAATAACGACTTTCAGATCCACAATTGTTCTTACTCAATAGCTTCTAGAAAGATTTGAAACATAACCATTGTTATTTTCTATCTTCTAATCTATGGTATTATTATTATTATTATTATTATTTATCTATGTATTTCAGTGTATCTGTTCTAGATTTCTATCTAGCTGTCTACCCCAGTCTATTCATATATCTATCTATCTATCTAGCTCAGTCTCTTTATTTATCTCACTCTCTTTATATCTATCTAACTAAACAAATAAGATAACTAACCTGGAGACAAGCATAAAATAAAGAAAGACTCTAAATAAATAAATAAATAAAATAATAAATATTATCATTGATAACACTCTCCCCCAATTTCCAGACCCTAATTACTATATTCTAAATACTTGATATAATGCAAAAATGATGCAGAAATGTGGTCCTACAGAAGGATACCAAAACCAAAAATGTGAGCGATGAAGTTTTAGAGAAAATGAAAACAAAAAAGAAACTTATACCTACAAATTTTTATCATTACATTAGTCCAAAATTTTAACACATCAGCAGACAGGTATTAATTACAACAACTGAACACAAATAGTTATAAATTAAAAACATTCGTAATTGATGTATATTATCCATAACTACATGTACAAGAATGTCGTTTTTGATAGAAGTTAAAAAAATTACAATAAATACCTAAAAAAAAAAAAAATATGTGTATATCGTCGAAAATTACTTTTTCCACAATATAGGTATTTGTGCTATGTTATTGGTGTAGCATACCTACAGACGATTCACATAAATATAGTAGTAAATACTGTATGTTGGTCTGTAATTAGAGATTCATTGTGGAATTCACTTGACTCACTTCTAGCAGTTGACTACTTCTATGAACCGCTGGCGAATCTTATATGTGCTGTTCTTGTCCTAAGTATTATTAGATTCATTACCAACTTTTGTTTGATTATTCTATTCAGTAACCTTTCCCCGCCAATTACAACAGCTGCAAAGCTTTTTAGTATTTTTTTTGTCTGTATTTCATCATCATTAATATAGTTTTTATAGTCTATACAGATTTGTTTTTTTCACTCCATCCCAAACAAGGTGACAATACCATTAGGATGCGGGGGAATTACAGATTGGTAGATTAGTGAGTAATAATGAATATTCTTACTGATGAAGAAGAGGCTCATGTCAACAGAGATGTGATTTTAGAGGTGGATGTAGAGAATAGAATGGACAGAACACAGGAAGAAGTTCTAAAGCAAATTGGACATATTTTGAGAAAGGATGGTGTTGTAGCATACCCACGGACGATAATGGGTATGTCCCCATTCACATAAATACAGTAGTAGATACTGTATGTTGGTCTGTAGTTGGAGATTCATTGTGGAATTCACTTGACTCACTTCTAGCAGTTGATTATTTCTTCTACACACCGCTGGAAAATCTTGTATGTGTTGTTCTTGTCCTAAGTATTATCGTTCATTACAAATTTCCGTGTGGTTATCCTATTCAGTAACCTTCCCTCGGTTACAGCAGTTATAATGCTTATTACCTAAACAATAATATTACTGAATAAATTTTTTTTAAATATTAAAGTATATTGAAGCACATCTCCCTAATAGCTGTTACGATCTGTTATCATCAGTAAGAGACGGTTGAAGATTCTGGAGCACGAAATGAGGAAAGAGGGCTTAGAAAATTTGATACTCATGGGACAGATAAAGGACAAGATGGTCAGAGGAAAACAATGCATAATATATTTAGTAAGCATGATCAGCTGGGTGGCAGAACAGGGTTTAGTTTAGAAGAAATAACAAAGTTTATTAAGAGCTACAAGAGACCCGGAAATTGTGGAGAGCCATGATCGCCCATGTTCCTAGGAGACACAGCACATAAAAACAATAGCAACGTTGATATTTATTTAAAAGGTGCTAGTTTAGTTCTTTAACAAATGTTTTTAATATTCCCAAACAAATTTATCAAATTTTTTTCAATCATCATAATTTTTTCTGGATCATCTATTTTGCATAACTTTTTTACATCTTTGATCTTTGAAAAACAAGTTTTTTTAAAAATTCTAAGTAAAAAGCCAGGGTTTCCATTTTTTTTTTTTTTTTTTTTTTTTTTTTTTTTGTTGAGTGTATGTAAAAGATTCTCTGTTCGACTCTGTCCAATGGCGTTTCCATCATTCAGTAACTTTACAATATTTTTTTCTTTCATTTCAGGTTAGATCTTTATTCACAGCCACAACAATCTGAAATTTCATTGGATGCATAATATCTGCAATTAAAAAATAGATGTCACAGTCTCTCATCAAGAACAGCAGGTTCATTTATTTATGGAGGCACGGTGGAGTAGTGGATAGCAGCTCAGATTGAGGAATCAGAGACCTGAGTTCGAATTCCACTCAAATCCATAACATTCACTTATGTGCTAATACCCTTGGGAAAGGTATTGGTCTAGAAGGAGGACAACTCTGAATTCACAAACTGCAGACTTTGTTAGGGGACCTTGTGGCAACATAATGCACCAGATCTCTGTATTCGGCCCAAATTGATTCTGCAAAAGCCTTTTTTATTCTATAATCAAATCAATGTGCTGGTTCTGGCTGTCGATTACTAAATAATTTTTTCACTCTTGACCCTCAATGTAAAATATGACGAGAACTATTTCAATATCCATACATACATATATATATATATATATATATATATATATATATATGAGAAAAAAGGATTAATTTGTTTGTAGTGGATAGTGGCTCAGATTGAGGAATCATAAGATGAGTTCAAATTACATTTGAATCATTTAAATTCAATTTTCTAATACCCTTGGGCAAAGGTTTGAATCTTTTTCCTCCAGCTATGGGTAAAAGAAGAACAGACTGGTTTCTATAGCCTTGGATGGCAAAGTCTAGAAGGTCAACAAATGAATAAAAAATGGAGGTAATTTTTTGTTCTTGAGGCACATAGTGAACCAGGTCTCTGTATTCGGCCCTTCAAATAATTGGTGGGTTCTAATACAAAACTTTCACTCTTTATAATCAAATCGATGTGCTGGTGTCTGGGCTGTTGGTTCCTAGGAACTGAGCTCCTTGACCCTTATACAATGGGAGAGTCCACCATATATATTTATTTAAAATCTGATAAATAAACATTGTATTATTATTATTTATTATTATATGCTTTCTATCTAGAGCAGCAGGTTCATCTGTTCGTTATAGTCATGACGTTTTAGCTGTTTTATTCACAAACCGTCTTTCAATGGCTTGAACATAGTTTCATCAATATATCGCAATTACTAAAAGGCAACTTTTCTTTATGAAGATTTTCAATTGTATAGGCCGGTAGACATCAATTATACTTATTTACATTATTTACAAACGGATTATTGTCATCATCTTTTTTTTTTTTATCTTCAATGTTTTTTAATCATTCAATTTTTAAATCTTTCGTCAGGTATATGTCATTTTTGTGTTAAATTTTTGAATTGATTTACAAATGACAATAACCTTGTGGATTAAAGCATTGGTTTGTGAAATGGGTTTGTTATATTCATTTACATGCAAAGAGCCTCAGGAAAGTTATGGATTTGCCTCTTCTCCTCCAGCTATGGGTTAATTAGTTGAACTTGTATCAGTGAACAATTACCTCTGACAGAAAATTTTTATGATCTAAAACTATATAACTTGCAAAAGGTCGATAAACCATAAATAAAAAAAAATCAATGTAAATTACAATATTTTTTTTTCTTTTTCCATCTTTAGATTTCACTGCATAGAAAAAGTCAATTCTTTTTAAAAAAAATTTTTAATCAATTTGCTTTTATGATTCTTATCTGTAAATTTAGCAAAATTTACATTTTCAATTTTAAAATTGAAATATTCCTTTAATATTTTTTAATATTGATTCTATTATTGGAAAGCATTTTAAATATGAAAAATATAAAAACAATGCAAAAAATATTAAGAATTTAAAAAAGTAAAAATAAAATATAAAATCATATTTTTAAAAAATTAAAATAGAATAAAAAAAACATATTTATAATGTTTGAAATGGTTTGAACTTTAGAATAAAACAATGAAACAAAATAAAAAAAATGTCTATATTTCTGAGATGAAATTATTTGTACATTATTTACATTATTTCTGAAATATTGTCCTCATCTTTTTTCGCCATATTTATTTACAATTTTTTCCTTTCAGTATCTTATAAAAAAAACAAATTAAGCTAAATTATTTATATTATTAAGACTATTGTTTAGATCTTTGTCGCCATATTTTTTAAACGTTGTCATTTCAGTATCTGTCTATTTTTGAGACATTTATTAATCAACATTATTTACATTTGGATTTTATTGTCCTCATTTTTGAATTTCATATTTATTAAAATTTTTATCCCCAATTTTTTCCGCCTTCTTTAAATAGTTGGAATGTCCTAAAAGGACACATGGCACAGTGGATAAAGGTATTAGTTAGATCAAGTGACAGGATAATTTATAATAGTTCAATAACCGGTTAAGGCATTGGAGAACTTTCAGAGGGAAAATTAACATTTTTTTAACTGATAACTGACATCCTAAAGATGGCACGTGGAACTAGAACAGTCTAATAAATGAAATTAAATAAAGGGTTCAGTTTGACATGAAGAACCACCTATTTTATAAGGTTAACATTAAAAGAAAAAATCAAATACAAATATACAAAAAGAAAATCATTTTTATAAGTAAAATAAAAAAATTAAAATTGTGCAATGCCTACTTTCCAGTCTTTCCGGTCTTCAGGCCATTTTTTTTTTTTTATATTGATTTCCAATACAAAGGCTCAAAAATAAAACTCAAGGTAGAGCGTTACTATGGAGTTGTATTAGCATAAGAAAGATGCAAGATAACAGGAACGATAGCTAATTCTAGGCATGAAGAGATCAAGATTTAATTAGCAAATAAAATTGCAGCTTCTGTATACACATGGGTATCATGTGACTTTTAAGGACTTAATTTTGAAGCTAATTTTAAGAGGGTAGCATCATACACAAGACATAAAATTAGCATATGTACAGTTGGCCCTGGCCATACAATTGACCAAACTATATATCCATTTATTGTAATCAAAAAGTACAGCTGTATTTAAAATGAACATAATTTTGATAAAACTGATGTTTTACTTACCTGTATCCAGTAGTAATACATATATTCACATATTATTATCATATTATAAAATACAAACATAGCGAAAATGCATCTTTTCTATTGTTTATTTTTATAAGATATTTATTTTGTTTCTTGTTTGGTTGTTTATCAGATAAATAATTTCTGCAAAAGTATAGTGTTATAAAGATACATTTTATCATTCTCTGAACTTTTTAATTTTAACTAGAAGATGGGATAAAGAGATAAAGGAAAGAGGTTAGTATATCGTAATTTGGTCTCTCAAAAAAGGAACTCACATGATACACAAGCTACATGGTAAAAATCATTTTTTATAAATGAAAGGCAAATTGTTTTGCATGATACACAAAATACACATACGAGGATATAAAACACTCCAATGTATTCTTGTTTTTTTATTTTATTTTAGTTATCTATTATATAAAATTGCCATTGTGTATTTATTTATTTATATCTTTCATGTCACTATCTATAGAAAGAAAAAAGTTAAATCAACACATTTTTAAGGGAGGGAATTTATGAATCATTCCTTCCTGCAGTCCAGAAATAATCTATACATTCTAAAATAATTTATATTTATATAGTAAAAATTTGACAACTTCCTATCGTTTTATTCAGTGGCAACATCCAAACAGTTTGCAGGATTTTCTTAAAAAAAATTTTAAAGCTGAATGAATATATATAAAATTTGGATTAATCAAAAATAATCTCTATCTATAAAAGGCAGATGTGTGTGTGTGTGTGTGTGTGTAACAAATGCACGGCCGCAATTTTCGACGGATTTGCACCAAAATTTACATGCACATGCTCCAAGTTAGCAGGAAAGGCCAAGACTGACTTTGCATTTCCCAACTCCCATCGATAGTGGAAATAATTGATTTTTTTCATGCTTCTACGGCAGTTTTCATGTAGTTTGCGGCCATTTTCTACTGGCCAGAGTGAGAGCCTATAGCTGGCTGCCACGAATAGGCAGGAAGATTCTATTGGCCAGCATGAGAGCCAACAGCTGACATGAATGTTAACTATCATGCTAGCATGCAAAAAAAAAATTGAAAGCTGCATTTGTCACAAGTGGGAAAAATTTAAATCTGCATGGCACTTTACTCCAATTGGCTCATTCGCTTGCTTAAACTCAACGTTGATTCTGATTCTGCAGAACTGGGTTGGGTGTGAAAAGTATTTGTTGTTAACATTTTTTTTCATTCGGTTTTTCCAGTTACGAGTCCTTTTTTTTAAAGCTGATCGTTTTGTGTTCATTTTGTTTAGTTCTTTTTTGTAACAGATTTAATGTTTAGTATAGAGCTTAGAAAAAAATTCGCAGTGTGAGATAGGCAAGAAGTAAGGCATGTAGCAACATCAGCACGGCAAAGGGCACTCCTTTAAAGGCAAGGAAGGGCAAAAAATATTTTAAGTCAAGTGATAGCGATTGCTGTATGAGTCGTACGATTTTTTGAATCAAGCATGGGCAATGCTGGGCCATGCTGCTAGTCTTATATATTAGTAGCTGACAGTTGAGGCAAAATTTTAGTTAAACTACATTCACACCGAATAAAACTCTAATAGACACATGCCTCATACAGTTTTGATTTAAAAATGTGGCAAATTTTCTGGTCATAAATTTGATAAAAAATTGGATCTGTAGCGATTCAGTTCAAATGTGGTTAAGAAACTATAACACGGTTGATGACACTAGGGTCAAAAAAAAAAAGCATCATACAATTGAACAGAAATAGGATGAGAACTAAATTTCAATCTGGAAATATCATAATAAATAAATATTTCCTATTAAATTATAAAAATGAATAAAAAAATTATTTTTCATACAATATGGAGTAATGTTTTCTTTCTCAGATTCAAAAAAAACTAAACAGAATATTGGTTAAAGATTACCATTTGTCTTTATAGAACCAGTTTCAGGAAATTTAGAATGCCGCCACCATTTGTAGCTGTAAGCAATTTTTATCTCCTGTTCTTGTTCTATTGTCCATCTTCAAAACGTCCTTACGTTATTCAGTTTTCTAACTATATAATAATTACTGTTGTGTTTTTATTTATTTATAAAAAAAATGTCATAATCAGGAAGAGAAAATAAATCAAATTAAGGTAAATAAATTTATCATG
>CAHIKZ030002565.1:72500-102500 GCA_903632075.3 Acanthosepion pharaonis
GGGGAGGGAGGCAGAGAAAGAAAGTGAAAGTTTAAGAGAGAGGAAAGCAATAAAAAAAATATGAGGAAGTTAGAGAAAGGTTAGAATAAGTAATGAGAGAGTAAGAGAAAGTAAAGTTTTATCAGAGAGAGAGAGAGAGAGATGCTTCTGAAGTTAGGATGACAAAAACAGTTGAGGAAAGTAAGAAGTTTTGGTGAGAGAGAGAAGTAAAAAGAGGAGTGGATCAGAAAGAGAGAAAGAAAAGGACAAACATGAAGAAATGAAAACGTTGAAGAAAGTAAGAGAAAAAGCTAAATGGTGAATGAGAGAGGATGAAAAAAAATGTGAAGAAAAAAAGGAAAAGGTTAAAAAAAAAAATGGTGAATGAGAGAGAATGAATAAAATATGTGTATTGGAAAGATAGAAAGATGTGAGGAAGAAAAGTGAAGAAAATAGTGTATGAGAGAGAAAGAAAAAGATGTGTATCAGAAAGAAGGGAGGAAAGAAAAGAAAATGGCGAATCTAAGAGAATGAAAAAGAGAAAGCGTATATTGGAAAGAGAGAGAAAGGAGATATGAGAAAGAAAAGAAAAAGGTGAAGAAAATGATGAATGAGATAGAAGGAAAAAGAGAAGGTGTGTATTGGAAAAAAGAGAAAAGAGAAAGAAAGAAAAAAGGTTCCAAAAATGGTGAATGAAAAGAATGAAAAAAAGAGAAGAAGAAAATTGGAAAATGAGAAAGAAAATGGAAGAAAAAAAGGTGAAGAAAATGGTGAATGAGAAAGAGAGAAAAAGAAAAGGTGTGTTTGGAAAGAAATAAAGAAAACAAAAAAAAAAAAAAAGGTGAAAAAAATGATGAATGAAATAGTTGAATGAGAAAGAATGAAAAAGAGAAGGTGTGAAAAGGAAAGAAAATGATTTAGAAAAAATCAAAGAAGGATATGAAAGAAGAAAGTGAAAAAGGTGAAAAGAAAATGATGAATGAAAAAAGAATGAAAAAGAGAAAGAAAGAAAAAAAAAGAATGAGGAAGAAAAAAAAAAATTGGAAAAATGAGAGAGAAGGAAAAAGAGAATTTATGATTGGAAAAAAGAAAAAAAAAAGGTGAGGGAAGAAAAATGGTGAAAATGAGAAAGAATGAAAAAGAGAAGGTGTATGTGGAAAAAGAGAGAAAGAAAGATTATGGAAGAAAAAAAAAAAAAAAAAGAAAAATGGTGAATGAGAAAGAATGAAAAGAGAAGGTGTATATTGGAAAAAAAGAAAGAAAGAGATATGAGGAAGAAAAAAAAAGGTGAAAAAAATGATGAATGAGATAGAAGGAAAAAGAGAAGGTGTGTATTGGAAAGAGAGAGAAAGAAAGAGATATGAGGAAGAAAAGAAAAAGGTGAAGAAAATGGTGAATGAGAAAGAATGAAAAAGAGAAGGTGTATGTTGGAAAGAGAGAGAAAGAAAGATTTGTGGAAGAAAAGAAAAAGGTGAAGAAAATGGTGAATGAGAAAGAATGAAAAAGAGAAGGTGTGTATTGGAAAGAAAGAGAAAGAAAGAGATATGAGGAAGAAAAGAAAAAGGTGAAGAAAATGATGAATGAGATAGAAGGAAAAAGAGAAGGTGTGTATTGGAAAGAGAGAGAAAGAAAGAGATATGAGGAAGAAAAGAAAAAGGTGAAGAAAATGGTGAATGAGAAAGAATGAAATCTTTGTTTTGTATGTTGGAAAGAGAGAAAAGAAAGATTTGTAAAAGAAAAGAAAAGGTGAAGAAAATGGTGAATGAGAAAGAATGAAAAAAGAGAAGGTGTGTATTGGAAAGAAAGAGAAAGAAAAGAAGGAGGAAGAAAAGAAAAGGTGAAGAAAATGATGAATGAGATAGAAGAAAAAGAAAGCTGTGTAGTGGAAAGAGAGAAAAGAAAGAGATCAGAAAGAGAAAAAGAAAATCAGAAGAAAATCTTGAATGAGAAAGAATGAAAGAAAAGATGTGTGAAAGAGAAAGAAAAAAAATTTATCAGTAAAGAAAAAAAATTAGGAAAAAAAAAATGAATGAAAAAATAATATGAAAAAGAGAATTATATTGGAAAGAAAGAGAAAAAAGATATTGAGGAAGAAAAGAAAAGGAGAAGAAAAGATAAAAGAAAGAGAGAGAGAAAAAAGATGTGTATCAGAAAGAGAGAAAAAGATGTGTATCAGAAAGAGAGAAAAAGATGTGTATCAGAAAGAGGGAAAAGATGTGTATCAGAAAGAGAGAAAAAGATGTGTATCAGAAAGAGAGAAAAAGATGTGTATCAGAAAGAGAGAAAAAGATGTGTGGAAGGAAAGAAAAGATAAAGAAAATGGTGAATGAGAAAAAGAAAAAAAGAAGGTCTGTATTGGAAAGAGAGAGAGAGTGATGTGAGGAAGAAAAGAAAGTGAAAAAAATGGTGAATGAGAGAAGGTGGTAAAAGAGAGGGTGTGTATCAGAAAGAAAGAAAAAGAAAGGAGGGGTGCGAGGAAGAAAAGAAAAAGAGAAGAAAATGGTGAATGAGAGAGAAGGAAAAAGAGGTTTGTATCAGAGAGTAACAGGAGGAGGAGAAAGCAAACATGTGAATAAGAAAAGAAAAAAGGTGCAAAAGTAAGAGAAAATGATAGTGAGAAAGGGAGAAAGAGAAGGTGTGTATCAGAAAGAGAGAGAAAGGAAAAAAGAATAGGATAGAGAAAGAAAGCAAAGATTAAAAGAAGAAGAAATGCAAGCAGCCAAGGAAAGTGAGAGAGAAGGAGAAAGTAGTATTAGACTTGATGCTACAGATATATGGCTTTACAGAAGATTACTGAGAATTCCACGGACTGGACATGTGACCAACTAGGAAGTTTTAAGGAAAACAGAAGCAAATAGGACACTTATACTTGGAATCAGAAAGAGACACTTGAAAGTTCTGGGACACATAATAAGGAAAGAATGCTTGGAGAATTTGATACTCAGATTGTCATAGGACAAAAGTAAACATCGCGTAACCTAGCGTAATAGATCAAGAAGGGTGAGGGATGGCGAGGATGATACAAATCATGCTGGAGGCTACAAAAGATAGGGCATTGTGGTGAGCCATGATCGGCCACAGCCTGAAAGGACATAACATATAAAAGGAGAAGAATTTTAATATCTCTCATTTTACTTCTGTTGCTTTTTATTACAATTCCCAGATTTCCAGTTCAAGATCTTGAGACTTAAATGGAAATTAGGCTTGGTACTCTCCTTCTTCTTCCAGATTTTTCTAGACTGTTGCATTCACTTTCACACAACTGCCCTTCGCAAAAGCATAGATCATTGGTTTTCAACTGCTGTCCATATTGACCCTGGGTGTCCATGTAACATTACTGGGGGTCCGCACAAAGAAATAGCAAATTGGGGGTCCACGGTAATATTTTAGTCGCCCATAGAGCAATTTAATTTCAAAACATTTGCCAAGGACATAAAGTTAGAGATCACTTTAGTAATTAAATAGAAAAAAAAAAAATTGAAAGATTCTTTTTGCCACAAGATGTTTCTGAAACATCTCCCAGGGACATACAAAGTGTCTCTGAGACATTTCCATTGGACATAAAGTGGGGGATCAGTTTAGTAATTAAAAAATTCCCCCTATTTTGCCATAAAACGTATCTGAAACATTTCCATTGGACATAAAGTGGGGGATCAATTTAGTAATTAAAAAAAAAAACAAATGAACGTTTCTGAAACATTTCCGTTGGACATAAAGTGGAGGATCAATTTAGTAATTAAAAAAATTACCCCCCTATTTTGCCATAAAATGTTTCTGAAACATTTCCATTGGACATAAAGTGGGGGATCAGTTTAGTAATTAAACAAGATGAAAAATAAACCCCCTGAAAATTAGAATTTCTGCAGTAATCATGGCGATATTAAAATACTAGAAATAGAAAAACAACTCTAAATCTAGCAGAAAACAAGATCAAGCAGTGTAAGTTAACGTCGTCTTTACACTACTTACAGTGTTGAATCTGGTTTTACCTGTGTGCTTCACTTGCTATCAAAGCACCTTAATAGATTCAACATTGTGAAAAAGGGTGATCTTCAGCTATCATTGACATTGATGAAGCCGAATATAAAAAAAAATACAGTGATTTACATTGTTCAGACTATCATCCTCATCTTTGTTGCCATATTTATGACAACGTTTCAGCCGTTGTATGCTCCAGCCTTCTTCAGGTGGTTGGAATATCAAACTGGACCCTTTATTTCGCTTGCTTGGGTAGACTGTTCTAGTTCCACATGCCATGTCTAATGGATGTCAGTTATCAGTTATTTCCTGTTAATTCCCCCTCCAAGTTCTCCACTGCCTTAACCACTTGGAGAGGGCAATTATTACCAGCAATATAATTTTGAAGGAAATATATTACCAGAAACAGATTTTTGACTAAACAAAATATTACCAGCAATAAATAACCAATTGAGGTGGATTTTATAAAAACAAAATAAACCAAAAAAATAAAGCAAAGAATACATATTCTATTCATGAATCTATCCTAAAAATGTTGTTGGCATTAAATAACCCATTGAGGTTGATATGCCGTAAAACAAAATAAACCAAACCAATCTAAAGCAAAGAATACATATTCTATTCATACGAATCTATCCTAAAAATGTTGTCAGCATTAAATAACCCATTGAGGTGTTGATATGGAGTTAAACAAAATAAACCAAACCAAACCAAACCAAACAAGGCCACTCTAGGTGTTATGGGACCTTACCCATAATAACATAATAGACTATTCCATATGTAATAAATACTGCGCCTCAAGAGGAAGCAGGGAGTTCAGTCTGGAATGAGGTCTGTCAGAAGTCCGCCAGGAGTCTGTCAGTCAGTCAGAGCGAGCAAGTCAGTCAGTCGAGTCAAGAGTCTAATCAGAGGCAGTCCGAAACAGAGTCGCATTCAGACAATTACTGCAAGACATTGGAATAGTGATACTGGTCGAGACTACAATGTTCTCTCTACTAAACCTGATTGTTCGTACTAACACTTTTCTACCTCTCTGTGTATATTCCTGTTTGTAATATATCTGTGTTATTCCATATCCATGTTCGAGTTCTTCTTTATTGGTTCTACCTTGGACTATCACCGTGGTACAAGGAACCGGACCATAACACTAGGTAGAGGGTTACACAGTAAGAAGCATAGTCTTACTTCAAAATATACATTTAGTATTTCTATAATACAATTCCTAGAATTATCTGTTAGTAAAAAAAAGCAGTTTTTTTTTTTGTTTTTTTTTCATTGAATGGTTATGGAGTGTTAGACCAAAAAAAAAAGAAAAATTAAGGTTAGAATTGGTCTGTGACTAAAAAAAATGGTTGAGAACCACTGATATAGATCCATTCGTATTCCTCATGCTATTGTCATGAAATAGCAAACTCCATTGTTACTAGTCAGAAGAGTTCTGACCAGTATGGTAGGGTTTGCCGTTTTGTGAGGATGTAGATATGGATCTGTGCCTTTGTCAAGGGCATTTGTGCGAAAGTGAATGCAGCAAACTAGAAAAATAACTGAAAACACAAGCAAAGAACCGAGTGTAATGTCCATCAATGTCTAAAGATCCTGAACTGTGTAGGAATTGTTTGAACGCTGTGGGTATGAAATGCTGAAATTGATGGATCCTCTTGGTTTAACTTATAAATCTTTCTTCTCCTTTTATCTGCCCTGTCCATTCACGACCTAGGCGATCATGGCCCTCCACATCTTCCTGTCCCTTGTAGATCTTAATATGTTTTGTTTTATTTTTATTTCTCCCAAACCCTGTTCTACCCTCCATTTACACAAGCCCATCACGTATGGCACGTGCTACTTTCCTCTGTCCAGCTTTCCCTCAACCTGTCCCGTGAGTATCAGATTTTCCCAGCTCTCCTTCCTCATTACATACTCTCGGAAATTTCAACTGCCTCTTCCTGATGTTAAGTATAAGTTTATTTAGGTTTCCATTATCTCTAATTCTTTGTCATTGCTAAAATCTTTAGGCCATGGTATCCTCAGCATCCTTCTGTAGAACTACGTTTCTGTTGTTTCAAGTCTCTTCTTCACCTTTGAAGAGACAAGACCAAAAAATGTGTGAAAGTATTCAGTATAGTAGCTGTAATATAATGTAAAGATGTTTCTCTGCTCCCAGATTTCTGTGCATGCAAGACTGAGACAGACTACCACATGGTGATGACAAATAGCTGACCAACCTTTTTCTCCACCACAAAATAAAGCAAAGAAAAGAAACCTAAGAAAATCATTGTTCCTACATTCTTTGATGCAGCATTGGGGGCCTGAAGAATTGCTGATAGACCACAAGAAGCCAGAGATGTGATGCAGGGCAACATGACATTATGGGTTAAATAGCAATTAGTCTGACCTCGCTAGCCTTGAATAGCATTCAGTCAAGAAGAACTACACTGAATTGAAAATACTGTAGAAGGCACTAGGAAACTATCTCTCCCTAAAAGATACACGTAATAAAGAAATGGAATGTGTGGAGATGCATTATCATGTACATTCTGAAGTGACGTAAAATGAAGACAACTTAAGAGTATCATATTTTGAGAGATACAAATACAGAAGTGCACTAAAGTATGAGAGAGAGAGAGAGAGAGTGACAAAAGAGGAAAGAGAAGTTTCAGTCAAATGATGAGAGAGAAACTGTGAGTATGCGATGGAAAAGAGTGAGAAAAATAGAAAGGATAAGTGTGATATAATGAAAGAGAATGAAGAAAAATGTCGAAGAATAATAAAAGGCAAGGAACAGTGAAGAATGAAATAGAGATAAAGAACAAGTTTGAAGAATAAAGAGAGAAAAGAAGATAAAAGGAAGAAGGAAGAGAGAAAGGGAAACCTTGGAAGGAAGAGAGAGAAGGGGAGGAGGTGGAAGGAAGAGAGAGAAGGGGAGGAGGTGGAAGGAAGGAAGGATGAAGGAAGGAAGAAGGAAGGAAGGAAGGAAAGAAAGAAAGGAAGGAAGAAGGAAGAAGAAGAAAGAAAAAGAAGGAAGAAGGAAGAAAAAAAAAGAAAAGAAGAAAGAAGGAAGAAAAAGAAAGAAGGAAGAAAGGAAGAAGGAAGGAAGGAAGAAAAAGGAAGAAGGAAGGATAAAAGAAGAAAGAAAAAAGGAAGGATGGAAAAAGGAATGGAGGAAGGAAAAGAAATTTTAAAAAGAAAGGATGAAATTACAAAAAATGCTGTGGAAGGAAATGATGGAAAAGAATAAAAAAAAAAGAACAAGATCAAGTAAAGAAATAAAAACAAAAGACAAAATTGAGAAGAAAGGTCAAAAAAAAAATGAGAAAAAAAAAGAAATGTAAAAAAAAAAAAAAAAAAGGATATATTGAAAAAGAAAAGATGGCCACCAAATAAAGAAAGACTAAGAAAGAAAAAGAAAGGCCTATATTAAGAAAAAAAAGAAATAATTCAAAGCCTAAATTAAAGAGAAATGTCAAGAAAAGATAAAAGCAAAAAAAAAGAAAGACAAAGAAAAAAAGAAAGACAGAAAAAAAAATTTCAAAAAGAAAAGAAAGACAAAAGAAATTAATAAAAAAGACAGAAAAAGAAAGAAAGAAAGGAAAGAAAAATAATGAAAAGAAAGAAATTTAAACAAAAGAAAAAAAGACAAAGAAAGAAATTTTTAAAACAGAAAAAAGGTTACATTCAGAAAGAAAGAAAGACAAAGAAAAAATAGAAAAAAAGAAAAAAAGGAAATTCAGAAAGAAAAAAAAAAACAAAAAGGTAATAGAAAAAAAGAAAAATTTTACATTCAGAAAAAAAAAAAAAAAAGTAAAGAAGAAGAACAGAAAAAGATTTACATTCAAGAAAGAAAAAAGACAAAGAAAATAATAAAAGAAAGAAAATGTTCATTAGAAAAAAGGAAACAATAAAGATAAGAAAAAAGAAAAGAAAATTCATCGGAAAAGAAAGACAAATAAAGGTTTTCTTAAAAGAAATAAAAAAAAAAGAAAATTAACATAGTAAAACAAAAAAAATGAAAAAAAGAATTGAAAAGAGAAAAGTTGAAAAGATAAAAAAAAATGGTTAAATTAACAAAAAATGAAAAAAAAAAAATGAAAAAAAAAAAAAGATAAAGAAGAAAAAAAAAGAGAAAATGAAAAAAAAAAATGAACAGGATAAAAGAACAAAGAAGGAATCGAAAAAATGGTAAAAGAAAACAGAAGCAATAAAAGAAGGAAAGTAAAGAAGGAGAATGAAAACAATAGAAAAACAAAGAAGAGCTGAGCGAAAGAAAATTAAGAAAAAAGCAGGAAAATGAAAGAAAAAGAAAATGGTTTTAAAGAGGAAAGAATAATAAAGAAATAAAAAGGATGATGAAAGATAGACAAGCATTTAAACGAAACAGAATGAAGGCGAGAACAAAATATTAAAAAATGAAAGAAAGTCAAGAATATTTAAGAAGGAATGAGAATAAAAGTTTGAGAAAAATGAAAGAGAAAAAAGAAATCAAAATCTAACACAAGACAATATATCGTAAAGAATAAAAAAACAGATGAAGGAAAAAGAAAAAGAGCAAAGAAATGAGAATAGAGAAAAATAAAAGAGTGAAAAGAAATAAGAATAAAAAAAAATGTTAGCTGTGCAAGAATATATAAGGAATGAATAAAGCAAATGAAGGAAAATGAAGAAAAAAAGGAATAATATTAAAGAATGAAAGCAAAACAAAACTAATTATGGAGTAAGAAAACAGAGGAAGGAAAATGAAAAAAAAGTAAAAGGAATAAGATTACAGAATGAAATTAAGACAAAAATATCTAAGAAGGAATGAGAAAGGCAGAGGAAGGAAAATGAAAAAGAGAAAAGGAATAAGATTAAAGTGTGAAATTAAGACAAAAATATTTAAGAATGAGAAAACAGAAAAATGTAAAACAAGATTAAAGAATGAAATTAAGATGAAAATATCTAAGGAATGAGAAAGGCAGAGGAAGGAAAATGAAAAAGAGAAAAGGAATAAGATTAAAGTGTGAAATTAAGACAAAAATATTTAAGAATGAGAAAACAGAAAAATGTAAAACAAGATTAAAGAATGAAATTAAGATAAAAAATATCTAAAAGGAATGAAAAAAGGCAGAGGAAGGAAAATGAAAAGAGAAAAGGAATAAGATTAAAGTGTGAAATTTAAAGACAAAAATATTTAAGAATGAGAAAACAGAAAAATGTAAAACAAGATTAAAGAATGAAATTAAGATGAAAATATCTAAGGAATGAGAAAGGCAGAGGAAGGAAAATGAAAAAGAGGAAAGGAATAATATTAAAGTGTGAAATTAAGACAAGAATATTTAAGAATGAGAAAACAGAAAAATGTAAAACAAGATTAAAGAATGAAATTAAGATGAAAATATCTAAGAAGGAATGAGAAAGGCAGAGGAAGGAAAATGAAAAAGAGGAAAGGAATAATATTAAAGTGTGAAATTAAGACAAGAATATTTAAGAATGAGAAAACAGAAAAATGTAAAACAAGATAAAAGAATGAAATTAAGATAAAAATATCTAAGAAGGAATGAGAAAGGCAGAGGAAGGAAAATGAAAAAGAGAATAAGATTAAAGAATGAAACTAAGACAAAAATATATACGAAGGAATGAGGAAGCAGGGAGAGAAAGATGGAAGAAAGAAAAAAATTTATTTTGCAGAAATAAGTTTTAGTGAACAGGAAGTCGAGCCAAATAAAGGAAGATAAAAAAAAAATACGACATTAAAAAATGTGGAAAGTAAATGTTTTAAAATCTTTCAAAATAAGAAAAAAAGAGAAAACGAAAATTAGGAATGACATAAAAATGGGAACAAGTCCTTGTAAGAAGGAAAGAGGAAGAACAGTAGGAAAATTTGCTAAAGAAAGGAAGACATCTTTGTTCTTTACTTTCTTCACTGAAAACTGTTCATAAAAAAAACAAAAAAAAAAAAAAACAAGAAATATCTAGAAAGATGTCCTGCAACTTTTTCTTTGTAATTTTTTCCCTTTTCTTGCTCAGAAAAAAAAAAGAAAAGTAAAAAAAAAAAAGAAAAGTAAAAAAAAAAAAATTTCACACTTGATTTTGACTTTTCAATCAATAAATGCATCACATCTTTTTTGATCAAGGAATCAATTGTATATAACAGCAGTAGCAACATTACCATCACTGCTACTGCCACTATCATTGCAATGGTTTCTCCAGAATAAATGTTAGTTTTGAAAAACCCATTATTTTTGTTTTGAGTCAAGTAATCTATCCGAACACGTGTTGGGCTAGTGAAAGGGGCCTTCCTAAAGCTAAGCAACATGCTGAGAAACTTTAAGATTTCATTAAAAATAAAGAAAAGAGATCTGGATTGCTATATGGTATTCATCCACTTACATAGTAGTGAATGTGCGACAGTTTCCCTTAGGATGAGGAAAAAAAAAAAAAACAAGAGGCAGCAAAAATGTGGTTCTACAGAAGGATACTGAGAATTCCATGGACGAAGTAAGTAAGCAACCAGGAATCCTTAAAGAAAATAGCAACAGAAAGAACACTTACACCCAAAATCAAGAAAAGATGAGGAGAAAACTGGAGGCAACAGAGGTACGGTTCTACAGAAGGATATTGAGAATTAAATAGACAGAGCATGTAAGCAACAAGGATGTCTTTAAGACAATGGCAACAGAAGCAACACTTACACTCAAAATCAGGAAAAGACAACTGAAATTCCTTGAACACATAACGAGGAAAGAGAGCTTGGGAAATTTAACCCTCACAGGGTCTATTGAGAGCAATAGAGATAGGGGAAAGCAGTAAGCCACTTACCTTTTTTCCCCCCCATTTCCCATTTTGGCCTTGTGCTACATTTCGTATTAAATTACGAATAAATATCACTCTTCACTATGGTACTTAGATTTTATAAATTTAAATGCAGTACTTGATTAGCAAAAAGGTCTCATCAATTTACTGTGGAATTGTCTAGCTATAGCCCTAAGATCTTTGCTATCACTTCTTGCTTATGGAACTCTCATCCAGCTCCATGCTTTCCAGTCAACATTAATCTTCAAAAATTTAAATGCAATGTCAATCATTATCTACTGCCTTACTGATTACTCTTCTACTGTTCTCGCTCTTTAATAAAGTTTCTGTTTTCTAATTATTTCGTAATTAGTAACCCATTAGAAAATTTTTTTTAATATATATATATTATTTATATATATATATATATATATATATATATATATATATAATGACAATTGTATTATTACATTAGCCTTGGAGTGGGTAGAATGGAGATCAATATGTTTCAGTGAACTCAGCAGTTTTCAATTGCCTGAATCGTCAAGAAGCAAGAGCAAGATCTAAAAGGTCAGCCAATCTAATGGTGATTTCATCCCATAATTCTTACTCTTGCTCCATATGTGGCCTCCTTTGTAAATCACTCGTGGGTCTTAAGTGCCACTTAAGATTACCGCACAAAATTTCATAACTGAAACAATTAACACCATCCACATCATTCGGACTATTGTCCTCATCTTTGTCGCCATATTTATCACAACGTTTTGGCTGTTGTATGCTCTGGCCTTCTTCAGGTGGTTGGAATTTCGAACTGAACCCTTTATTTTGCTCACTGGGGTAGACTGTTCTAGTTCCACGTGCCATGTTTTAATGGATGTCAGTTATCAGTTATCGCCTGTTAATTTTCCCTCTGAAAGTTCTCCACTGCCTTAGCCGGGTATTGAACTCACACTCTTTGGGTCCTGTCACTGGATCTAACCAACACTGTGGGTCTTAAGTCTTTATCCACTGTGCCATGTGGACATCAAAGTATGAATTCTTATTATAAACCCAGATGTTCTTGAGGACATCATTTTTTACCATTGCTCATATTGCAAACCTAATGTTATCATTGCATGTTTTTACCAGAGCTCATATTGCAACTTTTGTTGTTATCATTGCTTTTCTCTGGCACTCCTTATTACTGGTTCCCATATTGTATTTATTTCTATGCTTGGTCGGCTCAGGAGATTTTTGTGGCCTAGCGTATGTGCTGATTCCTTAAGTTTACGAATTTTCCAATGGTGTTCCCTGTCTATGATCTCAACATGATCCCACAGAGGGTGGTGATCTCCCTTCTCTCTCCATATGTGGTCAGCCATGCCTGATTTTTCTACTTCCCCTAGAGTTACGGCCTTCTGGTGTTCTTGAAGCCTTACCTTGAGGGGGCGGCCTGTCTCTCCTTTATATTCCAGAAAGATAAAACCGAGAAAATCACCTGAAAAATTAATGTTTAAAGATTTCCAAACATGGAAAGTTTTCCCGAAAAACTGAAATACTGTTTTTAAAACAAGTTCTTAAGACAATCCTGTTTGTTCTGTTTTGTGAAAAATTAAAAATTCTCTGGGAATCACATGAAATCAAATCATTGCATTTTGTTGTTGGGGATGTTTTTTTCATGTGTTGTGTTGGAATCATTGTAAAACATTTTTTTCAGCAGAGATGTGTTGGCGATTAATCTTTACGGAAATGTAAAAATTTGCAACTTAAACATTTTTTTCTTAGCTAAATTTAGTTATGGAAATATTGGTGATTATTACAAAAAGAATAACATTTTCTCAGATTTTTAAATTAAGAAAAAATAACTTTTTCATTATAAAAGTAAATAATTAATAAATATGTACTGAAATTTTCATCAAAATTGGCTAATTCCCTGATTTTCGTTAATTTAACAAAATCGCTGCCCTTCCCCACCCCTCTTTTTCCCTATGTGTGTTTGTGGCCCCCTGGTTGGGAAAACTTTGTAATCGACATGTAATAGAGAGGGGGGCCCTGTGTCAAAGTTTTGTGGAGGAGGCTGCTGCGAGGTAGGCCTCAGTTATTTGAGAAGGATATTAGAAGAATCAAGGAATTATATTGGGAGACACAAAAATAGAAAGAGACATCAGACAAGGATGTGTCATCTCACCAGACATGTTTAACCTACAGTGAGGTGATTCTGAGATCTAATTATCTCAGTCCTAAGTCATTATTCATTATTGGTGATTGCAACCTTAACATTAGATACACAGATTACACAATGTTGATAACAGACAAACAAAGGAAACAAGAAAAATAGTGATTTTATTATGAGGAATACATTGCAAAATAATTTTACTATTAGGAATGCATTGGGAATGATTTTACTATTAGGAATGCATTGGGAATGATTTTACTATTAGGAATGCATTGGGAATGATTTTACTATTAGGAATGCATTGGGAATGATTTTATTATTAGAAATGCATTGGGAATGATTTTACTATTAGGAATACATTGCAAAATAATTTTACTATTATGAATGCATTGGAAATGATTTTACTATTATGAATGCATTGGAAATGATCTTATTATTAGGAATGCATTGTAAATGATTTTATTATTAGGAATGCATTGTAAATGATTTTACTATTAGGAATGCATTGTAAATGATTTTACTATTAGGAATGCATTGGGAATGATTTTACTATTGGGAATGATTTTACTATTAGGAATGAATTGGAAATGATTTTACTATTAGGAATACATTGGCAATGATTTTATTATTAGGAATGCATTGGCAATGATTTTACTATTAGGAATGCATTGGACATGATTTTATTATTAGGAATGCATTTGAAAAGATTTTATTATTAGGAATGCATTGGAAATGATTTTATTATTAGGAATGCATTGGAAATGATTTTATTATTAGGAATGCATTGGAAATGATTTTATTATTAGGAATGCATTGGAAATGATTTTGTTATTAGGAATGCATTGGAAATGATTTTGTTATTAGGAATGCATTGGAAATGATTTTACTATTCTGAAAGCATTTGAAATAATTTTATTATTAGGAATGCATTGGGAATGATTTTACTATTGGGCATGCATTACAAATGATTTTATTGAATACTCTCCAAAAAGACAACCCAAATGAATAAATATTTTTTTTTTTTAGTGCATGTTATGGTTAGGCAGAGAACTTTTCAGAACCATTTCAAATCTGTTGCTCAAGGTGTCTTCTGTATTTTAAGCATTGAAATTCTATATTAATTACAATGTATATAAAACTGACAATGTTTCAGACGTGATATTTTATTTTATGGCCTTTGAGAATATCAAATTTATTTTATAGCAATTTTTCTCTACCAAATCTAGTTTGTCAGTTTTTAATTGGCTTTTTTTTTTAAAAATGCTTCAGCTGATTCAATCTTTTTGTACAAAATCTTTCATCTCTGCAAATTCTTCACACTTCTGCAAATGATCCAACCAATGAATATAATTTTTTGATTCAGTGGGTGTTCAAACCACTAAATCAAAAAAAATGCATTTGATTTTTCATTCTCAAGTATATTGATGAAAATTGCCCCACAGTAAATTCTTAAAGCAATAATTTTTAATCAGTTTTCTGCCTGAAATATTAACCAGATTTAAGTGGAATATTTAGATGAATCAGTTTCGGATAGACAAGAGCCAGAAATAGATTTGATTAACTTTTCAAGGTATACAACAGGCAAAGAGCTTGATGCAAAAACTTTAATTATGTTTCTGCATGAAGTGAAGCAGCAGATATTAAAGTGTTTGATAATCAATAAATGGTCATTGACACCTGAAAAAGATGAACGCCAAAGTTGATATGCACGGAATGAGATGATATCCATATGCTGATATATTTGTTTCTTATTATACAACCTCCATTTAATGTTTATTAAAATCATAAACCACCTTATTTCTCAAAGATCCAGTCATGGTTCATCCCTATGAACAGATTAAAAGCAAAGAAATAGGAAAATATATCAGGTATATCAACATCTGTCTATATTTCTGAGATGAGGTATTGTACCTATTTACGCTATTTACATTGTTCAAACGGTTGTCCTCATCTTTATTGTTATATTCGCAACACTTCGGCCATTGGACACACTTGGACGATATGACCCCCAAGGATGTGTGACCCAGTGGATAAAAACATTGATTTGACCCTGACTCTGACCCTAACCCAAGAGTTGTGAGTTCAATACCTGGCCACAGCAAATTTGAAGAGTTGAGTGACTAAAGGGAATTAACTGAAATTGAGATATCCAGAAAAGGCATGGCACATGGAATGAGAACAATCTCCCCCAGTGGACTAAATAAAGGGTTCAGTTTGAAATTCCAATGTGTATCACCTGAAGAAGGCCAGAGCATACAACTGCTGAAACGTTGTGAATATGACAATAAAGATGAGGACAAATGTTTGAACCATGTAAATAGTGTAAACTGGTATATCAAGTTCGGGACATTTTAAAAAGTGATTGAAAGAATGGATATGGAAAACCCAACCATTTATAATAATAATAATAAAAAAGGAACAGTTTCTTGATCTGATTATATATATATATATATATATATATATATATATATATATATAATCTTAAAAGTTAAGTAATCTTTTCATATATATATATATATATATATATATATATATACACCCAAGTATATAATTGGTGTATACGGAATGAATTTCAATAACCAACAATTCTAGCTTTTGTAACAACGTTTTCCCCTTGCGAAGGATCATTAATTAATTTGAAACTTTTAAAACCATTTATTTTATCTTCAACATCATCACTTGATAAGACACCAAAGGGTGTTGAAACAAATTGGCTATTTTTGTAGTGATTTTATAACATATTTATGTTATAATTTTTTTTTTTTTTAAATAATAATATATATATATATATATATATATATATATATATATATATATATAAATATATATATATATGAAAAGATTACTTAACTTTTAAATATCAATTTTATCCTGAAAAAAAAAGTTTCTTGTAAAATTTCCAGTCTTCAGAGGTTCTGGTCTTAAATGAAGACTGGAAATTTTACTAATTAATGGTCTATTTTTAATATTGAATACTATATATAAAAAATATCTGCTGTTTCTTAAATCTTATATAGTTTAGAACTGGTGCACATAGTAATAACAAGATCCCCAAATGACCCTCCTCAGGATTTTAATTCACTTGTTCTTCTCATAGACTAGTTGCCAACCAAGGCTATAGGACCCAGTCAGTCCTGCTATTTTACCCATAGCTGGGGGAGGAGAATAGATGGATTGATAACTTTTTCAAGGGTATATGCACATATTGATGTGGGGTTCTTTCCTAACCTTTTATTTGAAGTTGTGTGGAATGTGAACATCTTGATTATGCCATTATTTTCTATTCCAGTAACATGTGCTATCCATTTTAGTTGTTGCTGCTGTTGGTAGTCCTCAATTGATGTGGGTTTTTGTTGCTTAATATGGTTATTTTATGTGATTCTGTAGCACCAGTCCACAATGTTCATAGAAGGACGATCTTTGCCCAAACCCTCAGGCTTCAATTCTCTTAAAGCCATTTTTAACCATTGATCTTAGAAAGCATTTATCTACAACTGACAATTTAAATATTTCTGAACAGGTTTAGTGCCAAGCATGACATCCATATGAAAGTCTTAATCTGACGAGACTATTTAAGAACATGATTCAAGTTTTCACATTGATATTTTGTCTTTTCTTGCAGTTTGTGTTGTTGAGAAAAACTGCCTCTGGTACCACCTATTTTAGTAAAGTAATAGTAATAATGAAGAGTGTATAGAGCCAGAGTTTTGGGATAAAAAGCAACAATAATAAGATGGAATCAAACTAGTAATAAAATAATAGTAATAATGAAGAGTGTATAGCACCAGAGTGTTGGGATAAAAAGCAACAATAATAAGATGGAATCAAACTAGTAATAAAATAATAGTAATAATGAAGAGTGTATAGAGCCAGAGTTTTGGGATAAAAAGCAACAATAATAAGATGGAATAAAGCTAGTAATAAAATATTAGTAATAATGAAGATTCTGTTGACTGGGAATATTGGGATAAAAGCAACAATATTAAAATTAAGCAAGTTATCTTAAAATTTTCTCTATTTTTAAGCATAATGTTTTTTTCAATTCCTGGTATTTTATATTCTTTGGCACCTGGTGAGAGACACACTATCTTTGCTATCAAAATTCTCCAAGATTGAACTTGTTCATTACAAGCGGGGAGTGGGGTTCTGAATAGTTTGCAACCCAACACAAATGAATAACCACATTTTTTTTTTTTTTTTTTTTTTTTTTTTGAAAGCACATTTTGGTTAGGCAGAGAACTTTTCGGAACCATTTCAAATTGCTCCATGGCAGGCACTCAACTTTAAAAGTGATTGAGTTTTCATTGTTTCTGTTGCTCAAGGCGTCTTCTGTGTTTCACATTGAAATTTTGTCTTTTCTAGCAGTTTGTGTTGTTGATAAAAAACTGCCTCTGGTGCCACCTGTTTTATATTCAATTTCCTTTTCTTTTATACTATATCAGATCCATCCATATTTGAAGTGTTTAATATTTACCAATTCTGTGTCCTGAATTTTTATAATGGATTCAGGGTACGTGCTATCACTGCTTTCATTCCAATTCCAGATTATAGTTTCTATTTTAGAAAGGTTTATCTTCAGTCCTACTTTCATGGAATACTTGATAATGTTGACTGTCTGTTTAATATCATTCTTATCTTAACTATGAACACCTATGTCATCAGCATAGCACTCCGCATCATCAGCTAAGGTACCAGGGATGAAAGTTCATCAGAACAATTGCTATTAAGATATTTATAGAAAAGCCACAGGGATGCACGTCACTGCTTCAAAATGACTTATGGAGATGACGTCAGGACTGATAATATAGGGATAGAAAAGGCGATTATCTCCCTTGAGATAAGTCATGTGACAGACATTTATTGACATCACTTCATACAGTGAGAAAAGAGGTCATTCATTCATTCAGTTTATAGCAGTCAAATCAAGCAGTTGCTTTTTTAGACTTGGCCAAGGGACCTGGGCTGAGGCTAAATCTGCCTCCCCCAGCAGCTTACAAGACCATTGTGCTGTTTCCTTTTCGGAAAAGTTCTTTCTCAGATATAAAAAGAAAATCTCTTTCACCATCTTCAATTTGGGAAAACCAAAGACTTGCCATTTCCTGTTCGTGGAATATGTCCATGCCTGAGACATAGTAGATTAATCCTGACTCCTTGAATCTGGAGTCCTAAACATTGCTTCTCCAGAAACGCAGAAGAATCCCCATGTTATATGTAAAACCTTATCTTTTTGTTCTCTTTTCATCCTGCTTGTTGTGGTGTTATGTTTTTTATCTGCATGAGACACATGTAAATATGTATAAACAGTTTTTTAGTGGTATAGAACTCTCCCTGAGAACAAAACCTGTTTGTCATTTCATTTCCTTTCAGCCTTTCCATTTTGTCTGTGAAGTACAGCGTAGTTATATCACGGATATAATAATGCCCCTAATGGGGGAAATTTAAATGGGAGAATAAACGTTTTTTCCCCCCCCAAAGGTCTCCCTTGAATAACATTACAAATTCTTCTTTGGATTTTACTGAGAATCTCAAGATATATAACAGGGGCTCCAGACTAAATAGATTTCATTTAAACATGAACACACACACAAACACACAGAGATTTCATTTAAATGCCTACACACACACACACACAAAAAAAAAAAACAGTTAGTTATAGCAAATGAGATGAAATGATTAAAAGACGATAAAAGCTGGTCAGTTAGGCAGCCTACTGCCTTCTCCTGTCCCTATTGCTTTCTGTATGCCCTGTGAGTGTCAAGTTCGCCGAGCTTTCCTTCCTCATTATGTATCCGAGAAATTCCAGTTGGGTCTTTTCTGAATATAAGTTTCCTTTTCATTTCCATTTTCCTTGAGGCTTTTTCACCACTTACATGCTTCATCCATTGCATCCCTAGAATCCTTGATATTAAATGAAAAAAAAAAAAAAAAAAAAAAAAAACGTATTTTTTAATATACTGACTGGAGGATGAATATTTATCTATGTAAATTTTTATCATTGGTGAAAACTGGAATATGAGAGAACCAATGTCACATGACTTTTTAATCTTTAAAATAGTTCTCCATTTCTTAAAACATGTATGTTGTATTTTTTGGCGGGGCCCTGTTTTTTTTTTTGTTTTTTTTTTTTCACTCTGAATAACCCCTTGCATGTTAATGGCTTTTAATACCTTATATGCTGTGAAAAAAATTTTTTTTTTTTAAATAAAAAAAGCTTGTCAATTAGTTCTCTTAATTCTTTTCTGTATTCTTTTTACCTTCGATATTTCCTGTGAGTGTCAAATTTTTCAATTTTTAGGAAAGTTAGCTCCCTGTGCCACACCAGGAAATTTCCCCTCCCCCCGGAATCGATCCTCCAGATCTACAAATCAACAATTCGCCCTTGCATGGAGTATTGCTGCCATATATGGTCTGGAGCCCATTCTGTTTGCCTCGGGGTTCTTGATAAGATCCAGAGGCGGATATGCAATATAATTGGCCCTGTTCTGGCATCTCATCTACAGTCGCTCTCTCACAGACGCACAATCACCTCTCTCTGTCTTTTTACAAATACATTCATGGTAATTGCTCCGAGGAGCTGCATTCGCTGGTTCCCAGACTTCATGAATTCAAGCGCCCTACGAGGCTGGCATCCCGCTCTCACCCTTTCACTGTTGAAACTATTAAATGTAGCTGTCTCTTCTACTCCAATAGCTTCATTATCTCGCACCTCTCGCCTGTGGAACTCCCTTCCCTATTCTTGTTTCCCTGAGAGCTATAATCTCCTACTATTCAAATGTAATGTCAGTCAACATCTCCAGTTGCCTTGATCTATCCACTATCCTTCATCTCATCCTTTCCTTTATCACTCCGATCTGATCTCGCTCCAAATCTTCTGTAACCCCTTGCGTCGTAGTGGCTTCCCGCCTCGCTTGGGGTGAAACACTTAAAAAAAAATAGAAAAAAAGTCCTTCTTCCTCATTATGTGTTGCAAAGGATAAGGATAATTGTTCTTTTTGTTTCCATACTTCTTTCTGGCTTACATGTTCTATCCATTGTATTCTCAGCATCCTTCTGTAGAACATTTCTGTTCCCTCTATTTTTCTTTTAATCTGTTTTGAATTTCTCTACAAGACACCAATATCATTTTTAGAACTTTGACATTAAAGTGAAAACTGCATAATTTTCTTTAATCTCCTGGTGGCTTTGAAGTGAAACTGTTTCACAGGAATCTGTGTATATTGAGGCATCTGTGTTGATTGCAGTAAACTTTACTGCTGTTTCTCTCATGTTCCAATATTCACCAATGTCATGGTAACATTGTAATCTTAAAATTTTTTTTTCTCCATTTCCTCAAAATATGTCTTGAGTGTTCTTTGGGGTGCGACCATCTCTTTTGCGAAAAATAGAATATTGGTTGAAAAACCTGGAGAGGGCAGGAACGCAAGTGGTGCCATTAGAGCCACAAGAAATAGAGAAAAAGACTGGTTATAAGATGTCTGAGAATCTTTCAGCAAAATGGTACCATTTCTGGGAAATACTAATGGCCGTGAAGTGTTGGCAGATGTTCTTTGTATTTAGCAAAGGGCTAACAATGATCAGATGTAGAAATGGTGTGAGTCACTGAAATGGTACAAGCTATAAAAAGACATAACTGACAAAATATGGAAAAATTTGTTTAGCATTTAACTCAACAAAATGGGGAAAAAAAATACTTAGGAAGCCACAGAATGACTCCAGTTCTTTGGCAATGGCAATTTTAGAAATAATTCCGGGGGATACTTAGAAAATTGAGATGAGTGTTACATGGTTCAAGGCCATGTTTATAGAGCGCTCCTTGAGATGTGCACATGGCATAATGGTTATTGACATAGAAAGTGGTATCGGCATGTTGAGTTCAAATTCTGTTGCTTTCATTGGCGTACAAATGCCTTCGGTGACTTACCTCGGTGACCCAAGAAAGCTAGAATCACGTATGTTTTGCAAGGGAGTGTGAAGATGGTGAATTCGCAAGCTTTGGATGGACAGGGAATCTGGTAGCATTGTGTGCTGATGGACATGGTGGTGTCACTTGTAGCCATTTTTATTAGCTGGTTTTGGGCGTTTATTGGCTGAATGCCGGCTTGTTCAGGTGCATAAAATCATGGTATGCGCATTCAACGGGAGTTTGCTTTTCGCTTCTGACGGTGAGTGGCATATTGGAGATCAAGACAAAACAAAAAGAGAAGTGTGGATTTGTTTTGCCTAGTGAACCTATTGGACTCGTACTACCATTCCACCCCACTTTCTTTTCCTGAGTGTGATTCTGTTATAGTGGAACACACCTATTCTATAGTTAATAAACTCTCCCACCTATAATAAGTAGGAGTAGTAAGAGTAACAAGTGAGTTGGTCAGTCAGTTGATGTCGGTTGACAGTCGAATACTAAAGTATCAGCGACCACAACTAGATTACTCTGCATAATACCTATTATATCAAGTTCCTAACGTTTTGTACGTCGAACCTATTTTAGGACCGACTTACAAGCCTCCACTGTGAAAAGCACTCCACAAGAGATTCCAACCAATTTCTGCACAGGTATGAATCTATTGTTTCTACCGCCATACATGGATTAAATAGTGGCACATATTCAGCCTTAGGAGGCAAAAGTCTAAGAACAAATTTGAATTAAACGGAAGTTACCAAAACCTACGACAGAAGCTATCACTTGAACTCTTGTCATTGAATAATGGTAGTTAACTTTCAGAGAGTTGTGTTCATTTTGTACGAGTGTCTATTATTATAATTTCTTTGAGTTGTGTGTATTTACTTCTTGTGGGTATTTGTCGTGGGTATTTACTTGTTGTGTGTATTTACTTCTTGTGGGTATTTGTCGTGGGTATTTACTTCTTGTGGGTATTTGTAAAAACTATTTACTTCTTGTGGGGTAAAATTTACTTCTTGTGGGTATTTTGTTTTGGGTATTTGTGGGTATTTGTGGGTATTTGTTGAACATATTTATTTTTTCTTGTGGGTATTTGTTGTGGGTATTTACTTCTTGTGGGTATTTACTTCTTATGAAATGTGGTTATGCTCAGAATTGAGCAGACATTTTTTTCTCTTTTCCCCACCCCAGCTAAGAGTTAATACCAGGACAAACTGGGCCTAGTCTGCTGAAATTCCCTTTCAGACAAAATCCCTTGAGAAAAGCATAAATCCTCCATCGCCTCTACCAGTTTCGGCCTTCTTCAGTATCTGCCTATATTTCTGAGTTGAGGTATTATGTACATTATTTACATTATTCAGACACCAGTTATCAGTTAGAATTATAAAGGCATTGGTTAGATCCAGTGACAGGACCCAAAGAGTGTGAGTTCAATACTCGGTTAAGGCAGTTAAGGTTAATAGTTTTTACAAGTTTATTACACAAAAAATAGGGGGCCGCACTATACACAGGTCATTTTTTGGAAGGGGTTAAAAAACATGAATTTTTGGTGACCAGTCGCGCTATACGCAGATTCTGTATATACTTAAGTATAGTATAAGATTTTATGATCAGTTTTTACACAAAAATAGAGGGTTGCACTATACACAGGTAATTATTTTGAAGGTGGTTAAAAATCATGCATTTTTGGTATTCAGTTACACTATACACAGGTAAATTTTTTTCTAGGGGGAGTTAAAGTCCATGCAAAAAAATTCCGGGGTCGCACTATACCTGGAACCGGCTTATACACAAGTATATATGGTATTGGATCATTCAAGAATTATAGAAATTAGGGGAACATGTTGCAGGCTAATCGCTAAGGTGAAGAAGGAAAAGACCCCCTCCTTGCAAAAACAAGTTGTTTTTCATTGCTTTGTAAGAAAAAAAAGTAATTTTGGTTTAATCTTTCAGTATGTGTCGATATTTCTGAGATGAGGTATTATGTACACTATTTACATTGTTAGGACTATCGTCCTAATCTTTGTTGCCATATTTATCACAACGTTTGATCTCTGGTCAAAAAAAAACATGCAAAATGATAACAGCAAAAATTACAATATGAGCACTGGTAAAAAATGGTTGCTGAAGACATTAGGTTTATAATACTCAGAAATTCATACATAGATGTCCTCAAGGACACATGGCACAGTGGATAAAGGTATTAGTTAGATCCAGTGACAGGACCCAAAGAGTGTGAGTTCAATACCTGGTTAAGAACTTGGAGAGGGGAATTATCAGGAGATAACTGATAACTGATATTCATTAAACCTGGCATGTGGAACTAGAACAGTCTACGCCAGTGAGCAAAATAAAGGGTTCAGTTTGACATTCCAACCACCTGAAGAAGGCTGGACAACAGCTGAAATGCAACAAAGATGAGGATGATAGCCCGAACAATGTAAATAGTGTGGTTTAATCTTGTTCACAAATCATCAAATTAACAGTTTCTGTTTTAAAAAGATGTAGGCATTTTTATTTTAATTTTTAAAATTTTTTTTAAATAACTGTCGTATTGCTTGATGACAGGTGTCAGAAAATGGTATTGATTAATGACTAGAAAAATTGTAATTTTGATGTAAAGTAAATTAAAATTGTTTTAATTTCCCAAATGTTCTCTCAGGATAAAGTTCAACCTTTCTTTAAGATAACATCAACATTAATACATGAAATCTGAATTTAAATACTTTTAATTTAATTTTAAAATTAAGTATTGCAATGAGTTTGTTAAAAATGTCCTTTAACAAAATTTAACATATTTAATGAAATAATATACAATATTATTGTTATATTACCATACCTATGAACACTAATGGGCGTGTCCCAATCCTCATAAATACATTGGGCACTATTGTAAGTCAGGGGTAATATGCTGTCTAAGTGAAGTAGATAAACCATGAGCAGTGGTTTACCGACTTCATGCCACTGGTGAGCATTGTGTTTTATTGATGTTATAAAGATTATCATTTCATTTCCAACCTCCATTTTGGTTACTCCTCATTCAGTAACCCTTTCTAGGTTACAACAATTATCAAGAAATGTTTCCACATCACTTTAAAAAAATAATTTTGAACGTTTAAAATTAGGTCTTAAGTCATAAGGCACTGAAACAGATGAAAACTTTTATTCGCAAATAAATGAACTTCGCCAATTGCTGCTCCACATATAAACTGGTCAAAAACCTTCTGAGTCATGATCACATGTGACTGCATCCGGGTTTTAAGAAGGGCTCAAGAATACTCTCCATGAGTTAAAACTTTTTAAAAGTCAGTTTAAAAAAACATTAGTGTCACATCAAAAGTTCTTTTTTTTTTACTAATTCTTCAGAACTGAATAATACAATTTTTTTATCTATTCACACAATAAAGACATCATCAATTTAGTAGAGAGTGTCTGCTGGCTTAATAAAAAGAAAGCAAGCAAAATAATTTCTGCGTTTCGGTGACTTTCTCTCTGTGACCCCCTACTTTATTATTCTGTCTCTGTTTTTTATGCATCCAGCTTGAGGGTAATAATTAAACTGGGAAGGCTAAAGCCGCAGTCTTTTCTTACACAAGCAAAAGAATTTCTGCTTTTCGGTGACTCTCTCTTTCACCTGCTCACTATTATGTTCTGTCTCATGGTCCTTACTAAAAAGTCTAGTAAATTCATTGCTTTTACTTGCAGCTTTTCTCACTAAACAAAAAAATGTTTCCTCTACTTACATTTCCTAAATAATATCACTTTTAACAATTGTCCTAAGAAATGGGAAATGCAAAAAGATACATATACAAAGAGGATACCGAATATTATTAGTAATTAATTTTATATTACACAAAATTATTTATCCTGGAAAAAATGTAATACATGGACCCTTCACTCCTGAGTTCTATGGAGAGGTTAGAAGCAGCAAAAGCCACAGTAGATGCTGCAATCTTTGTGAAAGATAAGTTAACATTTAATCTTATCTATAACTCTTAACACTCTTTCATTTGATATCATGAAGACTGCTTGCATTTACTATGAACGGTCAGTCTAGCAATTGTCGCAATTTTTACTTTCATCTCTGTACTTTGCTTTAAGTCTTGTTATATTTGATTAATAAATGTTATTTTTGTAAGGTTTAGTTTGCTTTATGACATATCAACCTCAATGGGTTATTTGATGCTGACAAAATTTTTATTGTTGGTAATATATTTTTTCAAAAATCTATTTCTTGTAATATCATTTTCCTTAAAAAAAAAAATCTATTTCTGATAATATTTTTTTCTTCAAATATGTATCACTGGTAATATTTTTTTTTTTCAAAAAATGTATAGCTGGTAATATTTTTTTATTTTTCAAAAATGTATTACTGGTAATAATTGTTTTAGAAAGTATTTTTGGTATCAAAACTTATTTTTACACTTTCATAGTGTTTTGACCTCAGTTTGGGGGTTAACTATTTACCCATAGCTGGGACCCTAACAGGTGCTACCACCCTGGGTCAGGATGGACCTGGGAACATCAGCAATTAAGAGGTGATTCCATGCTCATCAAAACCTTCTGATCAGAGTCCTTGCTGTTGGACGTAGTTTATCATCTTACCCAGGATGTGGATGTAGTTTATCATCATACCAAGGACGGCCATTTGTAGAAGAGACTTTGTAAACCAGATACAATAATAGTAACACATTTGAATTTGGTTAAATGCCGCTAATTCCCATATGTATATTTTTCCTTTACCAGGCACGTTTTCTAATTATTTCAAGATGAGGTCGACTGTGCGTGCTCTCTGGCAATCCGTGTTCAAACCCAAATGTTGGCAGTCACACTTTATTCCTATATGACAGTTACCCATAATACTTCAGGTCATTTAGACAATGAATAAAGATTGTTATGATAACTTGATAAGTAATAATTCTGGGGCTCCAGATTATAACTGTCAATGGATTTGTGGTGAAACGTTTCTCGTGTCTGTGTTGTGGGTAGGCCAGGGGAATAAGGTATTTTTTTTCATTTTTTGCAAGCAGCTAAAAAGAAGCAAATTTTATTTTATGATTTATTTTCAACTGAAAATTTTAAATTTATTTTGAAATGAAAACTTTGTAATTGTATTAGGGAAGATATTTTTTTTTTTTTTTACTGATTCCCCGTTCGTTTGCTGTACATTTTTTTTTTTTTTTTAAGATTTGCCAACTATCTTTTATTTTTAATTCTTACTTTAGTCTTTCTTTTTAAAAATTGTGTTATTTAATTTTTTTTTTTTTTTTTTTTTTAATTATTCATACTTTTCCAGTTTTTTCTGTTCTGCATGTCTATCATTTTTTTTTTTTTTTAATTTCATTTTTGTTTTCTGATATTTTTGCTGACTATGACTTTTAAAATATTGATTTTTTTTTTTTTTTAATATTTTCCCGATTTCAACATGTGCTTGCAGATTGGATATGAGACAGATCAAGTGACAATAAGTCTACACAACATTGATTTTTCTTTTATTATATTCTAAATATTTCTTCCTATACTGAATAGAATACTTCCTTCTTAATATATGACATTGGCTGATGTCATTTAAAGAATCGACTTGAATGTATCACTGTCAAGTTACATTTACTTACTATTTCTTGGGATAATAATGGATTATTAATGCTACCACACGAGCCTTCATCTGTTAGATATCTGTCTGTATTTCTGAGATGAGGTATTATGTGCACTATTTACATTATTCGGACTATTGTCCTCATCTTTGTTGCCATATTTATCACAACGTTTAGGCCTTCCAGTATCTGTCTATATTTCTGAGATGTGGTATTATGTATGCTATTTACATTATTTGGACTATTGTCCTCATCTTTGTCGCCATATTTATTACAACGTTTCGGCCGTTGTATGCTCCAGTCTTCTTCAGGTGGTTGGAATGTCAAACTGAATCCTTTATTTCGCTCACTGGGGTAGACTGTTCTAGTTCCATGTGCCATATCTAATGAATGATTATACATACTTTTTATAGATAAAAAAGATAAAAATGTCTTAAAATAATTGTCAGGCTTTTGCCATTTCATAATGTGTGACATCATTTGTTTACATTTGGATACGCATTGAGCAGATATGAATGTACATGATGAAATCATGGAAAATTGTAGTTTAAAAACATTAAAATCGACCTTGCTAACTGAAATACTCCTCTGTGGCTCAATCAGTAAAAGCATGTCAGGCTATATGATGGTTAGATATAGGATACAGGTTCAATACCTGTCGGAGGATGCGTATTTTCTATGACACTTTCTTGGACATTCAGGTCGGTAAATGTTGTTAATACTGTTTATTATAAACAGAGTATTTACTTAAATATTTGTATCTATACAAACGAATGTATAAACAGAAAAATGTCTTAAAATAATTGTTGGACTTTGTCCATTTCATAATATATATAATTATTTATTTAAAAATATGATTCCAACATGCTACATAAGAGTTCTCATGTTTCAAAACGTCAATATAATTATTTGAATTAAATTGAATTAAAGTACTAAGCTCTGTTCCATATTCAAGCGAAATTTTTTTTTTTTTTTTTTTTTTTTGAATCTATATTTATGCTCTACTTTTGTATCGAGCACTATTTTTTAAAAATAATAACAAAAATACTAATGAACTTTGGATTATTTACCTAACGAGTTCTTTACTATTTTCTATATAATTTTCACACACACACACACACACACACACACATATATATATATATATATATATATATATATATATTACAGATTTTTAAATGGGAGAGAGATTCATACCTTTCCAAGTGTATCCTTAAAATTTTTTTTAACAGTGGTGTTCACCTTATACAAGGCCCGAGAGGCACTCGAGGTAGATGGTTACAGATAATATCAGATGTCTAGCCACACTGATGATCTGTGATACAGCAAAAAATCTGTCTGTGGATGACTATATATATATATATATATATATATATATACACACACAGGTAAAAATCTGTGTTAATCCAAGTGAATACTAGTAATATAAAATATATTATATTTATTATAGAGCATATGTGAATTACAAATTGATCAAATTCAATATCCCATATCATACATGGACATTTTGCCTGCAAAAGGCTTGTCAACACCAAGAATTTAGATAAAAGAAAAATGAATCATAATTTTTTTTTATCTAATTCCTTGGTGTTGACAACCCATTCTGGGCGATATCGGGTATTGAATTTTATGTATTTATCCGCTTTGGTTGCAATTTGAACATTGTATTAGAATCTCCATTTCATTGCTGATAAATCCTACGCCATCTGTACATCCCATATATGTAGAGATGAAGGTATATCTTCATGTTGTTTCACTAACCCTATATTATCAAACAAATACACTCCCCCCTCCCAGACGTGATTATTCATAATATATAAATGTATGAGACAAGAATTTTGGCAGAATATTTTTCTGTTGCATTTTATGAATTATGCATTCTATTCTTTCTGTTTCCTTCTCTTATCTTTTTAATTCCAGTCATTGCATTTTTGTTTCTTATTTTTTTTCTTCTTCTTTTAAATTCTTTGGAACTTTAACGAATGTTGGAAAATTCTGCCTTTAATTTTACAGAAATAAATTTAAGTAGAAATTGAAACAATAATCCCTAATGAAATTGAAATGCAGGATTTGATTTTTTGCTTACTTTTTTTTTTTACTTTATTGTATGTCTTTTTTTTACCTTTTTTCTTTTCCTCTTCTTCTTTTACTTTTTTCTTTTTCTTCTTTTTTTCTTTTCTTGTTTTTCCTTTTTCTTCTTTTTCCTTTTTCTTCTTTTACCTTTCCTTTTTCCTCTTTTACCTTTTCTTTTTCCTTTTTCTTCTTTTACCTTTCCTTTTTCTTCTTTTACCTTTCCTTTTTCTTCTTTTACCTTTCGTTTTTCTTCTTTTACCTTTCCTTTTTCTTCTTTTGCCTTTCCTTTTTTCTTTTTCCTTTTCTTCTTTTTTCTTTTCTTTTCCTTTTTTTTCTTTTTTTTTTTTTCTTTTTCTTTTCCTTTTTTTTTTTTTCTTTTTTTTTTCCTTTTTCTTTTTTCTTTTTCTTTTCTTTTTTTTTCTTTTCCTTTTCTTTTCTTTTCCTTTTTCTTTTTTTTTTTCTTTTTTTTCTTTTTTTCTTTTTCTTTTCCTTTCAGGTTTTCCTTTTTCCCTTTTTTTCCTTTCCTTTTCTTTTTTCTTTTTCTTTTCTTTTTTTTTTTTCTTTTTCCATTTACTTTTCTTTCCATTTACTTTTCTTTCCATTTACTTTTCTTTCCATTTACTTTTACTTTTCCTTTTCTTTCCTTTTTCTTTTCCTTCCTTTTTCTTTTCTTTCTTTTCCCTTTTTCTCCTTTCTTTTACCATTTTCTTTTCTTCTTTCTTTTCTTCTTTCTTTTCTTTTTCTTTCTTTTTCTTCTTTCTTTTCTTCTTTCTTTTCTTTTTTCTTTTTCATTTACCTCTTACTTCTTTTACCTTTTTCTTCCTTTACCTTTTACTTCTTTTTCTTCTTCTTCCTTTTTATTTTTAATTTTCATTTTCTTTCTCCATTTATTTTCCTCCTTTTTGCTTTTTATTTCCTTTTCTTCTTCTTCTTCCTCCTCCTCCTTCGACATCAATTCAACGAAATATCTAAATTTACTTAGTGATTAATCTGGAAATCTTCAAAGGATTAAAAAGAAATTATTGGAAAGAATTAATGCCAAAAAATAAAAGACCCATAAAATCATTGGATAAATTTATTGTCACAGATGTTCTGCTCTTGGGTGTGAAGTCATCAAAATTTCTCTTTGTTTTTCCTTTTTTTTTTTTTTTTGGTGTTTCTTTTAATTAGAAAACAAAAAGAAGATGACATTTAACCTTAGTTCCTCATCGAGATATGCATCTCTTTCATATCTACCTGCATATATACATTTTCTGATGACATCAAATAAGAATTCAAGTGCTATTAAACAAAAAACATTTTTATATTACTGCTGTGTAAATATGGTTTTATTTTCATTATCCAAATTTTTATCAGTAATTTCTTAGACAAAGCCGGGAAAAGCCACCTTGGGTCTTGAATTCAGAGTTACCTGTTCCATAGACTGTTTATCAATTGAGGTGAGAGATCTGCCCGGTTTACTTCAGTATTAAAATATTGCAAAAAATTTACTATATAAAAATACCATTAGAATTTCATAAATTGAAATACCAATAAAATTTATTGCATTAAAATAC
>CAHIKZ030002565.1:105000-110000 GCA_903632075.3 Acanthosepion pharaonis
CCTCCCCATTCTGCTTGAATGAAGAGTTGAGGTTGGTGCCTTGCACTTCCTCTAACAGAGGGTTCGTTCTGCCAATCGTTCATCACAGAATTATCTCAACTTAATACCCAGCATGACACTAACGAAGCAATTTGTTTAATTAACTAATAGCATTGAGTCATTAATGAGCCTTTGTATACTGATGCACAGCTGCGGATGTAAGTTTTTGTCTCGTAGACAGGCGTTAAGTACCTTTGTCTTTTCGGGTTTGTGCAGTAGTAGGGGAACTTTAGGAAAATAAAAAGCCTGTAAAAAAAAAAAAAATAAATCAGGAAAAATCGTTTCGAGACTTTTTTTTTTTCTTCCCCTTCCTTGATTAAGTGTTTCAAAACTACTAAACACGACCTACTTCTTGACTTTGTGTCTGTTTAAATGTCACTAACTTAGTCGTTTCATGAAAGAGAAAATTTAAAACCTGAATCTGAAGTGCCTAATTTTGATTAGTATTTTTTTGAATAATTGTAATTTTATTTTGTCTATGTTTCTGAGGAGGTATTAACACTATTTACATTGTTTGGACTGTCGTCATCATCTTCATTGCCATATTCACAACGTTTCGGTCGTTGTACGTTCAGGCCTTCATCAGGTGATATTTCTCAGAATTTCAAACTGGACTTTTAAATATAGTCCATGGTGGTAGATTGTTCTAATTCAACATGCCATGCCTCTGGATATTTTCAGTTTTAATTAATTCTACTTAAATTTTAAGCCTAGGGGATAAAACGTTTGGTTGATTGATCCAGAAATGACTTCACACAAGGAGTTGTGAGTTCAATCCTTACTTCATATTATAATAATAATAAAATTTAATATCATATTACTACTATGTTCTGGGTCATGTGGATAAAAGCATTGGTTCATTAATCCAGAAGAGTTGTGAGTTATCTGGGGAAATTAACTGAATTTTAATTTTTTAATTTTTATTTAATAATTTAATTTTTAATTTATTATATTTTTATTTTTTTTATTTTATTCAATAATTTAATTTTGATTATTTTATTTTTAATTTTAGATTTTTATTTATTAATTTAATCTTAATATCTTTATTCTGTAAATTCATATTTTTAAAATTTCTTTAATAATTAATTTGTTTATGTTTTGAAAATTTATATATTTCTGAATTTTCTTTTAATAATTTTAATTTCTTAATTTTTGTTGATATTTTTAATATTTTTAAATTTTTATTTAATAATTAATTTTAATTCTTTCCTATGTAAGTTTGCATTTCTCATATTTAAATTTCTTTAAATAATTTATTTCTTTATATTTTTTTAAAATTCAATTTTAATTTTTTGAAATTTTTTATTAATTCAGAATTTTTAAATATATAAAATTTTATTTAATAATCCAATTTTAATTTCTTTTTATTTTTTAAATTTTTATTTTTAAATTTTTATTTAATTTTAATATTTTTATTATTTCTGACATAAATTTGGTCAGTTATTTTCACAAAGTATATAATTGTAGAAACTCTAAAATATTTCTTAATTCATCCTTAGCTTATTTTTACATGTTAGACAGACATAGATGGTGAGATTGTTTTCGATTGATTTGTTTTTTTATGGTTTATCAACACTTTATAGGTTGTTTAAAGCCAGAATATTTTTAGATCCTAAGAAATTTTTTTTTTTTTAATCATAATTTAGTGATACAAGTTTTACTAATTAACCCACAACTGGGGAGAGAAGAGGTGGAAAAAAGGAAAGGAAGTTGTGGCGAGCCATGACTGTCTCTTTCTTGAAGTAACAGGGCATTTACAAATTCGCAGATGGTAAAGGACGCTGTGGATAGTTATACTTGTCTCTTTCTTGGAAGGATATGTAATTTAAAAAATGAAATATTTTCAGATTAAATTTGCCTCATGCTATCTCATGATAAGCTTTTTCCCAAAATTTAAAAAATTTTTTTAAGAATTTCAGAGAGCTGTCCAAAATTATGGGATGAGTTACATTATCTTTATGTATGTAGTAATATTAAGTTCCCTTCAGCCAATGATAAATCAAGAGTTTTTGAGATTTTGGTAACCATGTTGAATATTTTTGACAAGCATGGAGACCTTAAAAAGCGAAGGCCTTTTTTTTTTCTTTTTTTTTTTTGTTTAATGCTGTCAAAAAAATTGAATGTAAAAATTAAATAAGCATTTGTTAGATCCGAATTCATTTTTTTTCTGTATTCCATAATTTTTTTTTTTTAAGAAGAAAATTTGCTGTTAGGTAGCATCATGATTTTTATTCAATTGGTGGGTGGCGGGGGGAGGCTTCACATTCATTTACTTGACAATAAAAAAAATGTCCTATTTTTTTTTTTTTTCTCATCTTTCATTCACCATGTTGAATTAAATGCTAGAAAAGGATATTTTCTCATATTTACTAGTTTGTAATAAGTTTCTCCTAATGTCCTTTTTGAAAGACACAGAAACGAAGAAGGCCTTTTTTTTTTTTCATTTTTAATTTTAGATTTTTTTTAATATTTTTTGACAATATTCGTCTCGCAAATGCATTTCTTAAAGCTTCAGAGAATTCTGTTCTATTCAATTCCAGTTTTGGTGTCTGTTGTTTAACTAGTGCATTCATCTCACTTTGCAGGGTACCTTCATTGTTAAAAGCTTTTGCATTCAATCCTCTGATGATGACAGACAATAAAAAAAAATATCCTGAACACGCAACAATGGTAATGGTTTTAATGGTAATATTAGCCTTTTCCCTATAGGGAAACATTTGGCATTTATTGACCGAGCAGCCAGTACCATGAGTATCTTTCTCTTAAAACAATTTTTCAGGTAAACAGGTTTCTCAAGTCCAGTAGCTGTTATTGCTCTTTCCTGTACTAATGGGAATTTCCTTCCTAACCTTTTATTTGAAGTACTGTTGAATGTCAACATCTTGATTATTTCATTATTTCTCTCCAAGTTATATCAGCTATCCATTTTAGTTGTTGCTGCTATTGGAATCTTTCTAGTGATATGGTATTTGCTATTTAGTACAGTTTTTTTAATCTTTTTTACAATAATAGTAATGGTAATATGAGCCGGTTTCTGATAAGGAAACATTTGGCATTTATTGACCAAGCAGCTGGTACTATGAATATCTTTCTCTTAAAATAATTTTTCAGGTAAACAGGTTTCTCAAGTCCAGTAGCTGTTATTGCTCTTTCCCATATTGATGACGGGGGGGGGTTCTTCCTAAATTTTTATTTGAATTTGTGTGCAATGCCAACGTCGTGATTATATCTTCATTTTCTCTTCAAGTTAGTTGTTGCTGACACAAATCAGATCTTATTTTTAATGTCGCTATAAAATTATTATCTGCATTTCTTTATTCCTAATTATCACATTTGATCTGTTACTCTTCCTCTTTTTTCCCCACAAGACTGAAATTTCCCTGCCTGAGAAAATCTTGTTCCTTTAGTGACACGCACATCCCCCTCTTCTATCAACAGGTGACCTAGAATCATTTCTTTACCTTTTTCCACACCCACCTGTAACCATAAAAGTATTCTCTTCTACTCCAATAGCTTCATGTCTGGCACCTCTCACCTGTGGAACTCGCTTCCCTATTCCAGTTTCAACTATCTCCAACTATTCAAATGTAATGTCAATCGATATCTCCAGTTGCCTTGATCTATCTACTATCCTTCTCCTCATCCTTTCCTCTATCGCTCCTATCTAATCTTGCTCCAAATCTTCTGTAACCCCTTGCATCCTTGTGGCTTCCTGACTAGCTTGGGGTGAAACGTTTAAAAAAAAAAAAAAAGCTTGGTGGTCCCTGTCCAAAATTGCATTCCCTTCACCTTGTCCCAAATTGCACTCCCCTCACCTTGTCCCCTGGGCTTCACTTTAACCAGATGTATAAGTATATTTCAGCACTGTCTTCTACCGATGTCCTTATTCACAAAATGTGAAAAAAAAATTAAAGCATGTTTCCTTTTGTTTTTGGTATGTCCTTCTATCTATCTACTACCTTCTTCGTCTTTGTATTCACTTCGGATTTAATTTAAGCCTTTTTTTTTTTCTTTCTTCCAATTATCAGCATTCTTAGAGTGTCACAGAAAAAGAGATTTTTATTTTTTTTTATCTAGCATTAACTTCCCAGTTGGTGGAAAAAACTGGCTGATTGCATACAATGCTTCAGAAACCAAATTAGCTATCACTGTCGATCAGACCCCAAACTACTGCCAATCATGACGAACGGTTGTCCCCTTGAGGAGGCCCAGTGACTTGAAAGGATTATTAGGCTTCAAACTTGTGCCCAACCACAAGTGGAACTGTTATATATGATCCATCACTAAAGATGCAGGTAAAACAATCAGCTACTTGTACTGTTCTGGCAAGTATCTGACTCCTCATGTCATCCTTTACTTTTATTAGAGCCAGATCAGGCCGAAAATGGAGTACAGTTGACATATTTGGTTGGGAATGGCCCAGTCCTCACTTTCCAGTCTTCAAAAGCATTTCCCAGTCCATGTGAGTGCCGAATTATTTTCTACCCTCTAGCCTCTCTTTCACAGGCAGGAAGTGGTGAGTCTCTCACTGCTCTATCGCTACTACCACGGAAAGTTCTCAGACGAACTATGTTCCTTGGTTTTGTCAGGTCTAACCTTCATGGCTAGGATGCACCATACCACTTACATTGTAGCAAACGATCTACATTCCCTGCGTATTCTTCCTGTGAACTACTGCTCTGTGGAACAAACTCCCAAGAGGATGATTACTATAATCTTAACCTCTTCAAGACTAGAGTTATATTCGAGACTATATCAGTTATAATATTTTATATTACTATGATCCACTTGGATTATATACCAACGGATTTATTACCTTTTATATATATATATATATATATGGATAATATTAGTGGTAAATATACACATACATATGCAAAATATATAAATATATATACATACATACATACACATACATATATATTTTTTGAATAAAAGAATGCGAAGAGGATAGAATCCAG
>CAHIKZ030002565.1:115000-177500 GCA_903632075.3 Acanthosepion pharaonis
TTTTAAAAAAAAATTTAAAAACCGTCTTTGACAGACGGTTTTTCTTTTTTTTTTTGAATTTTTAGGTCTGATGAATTGGATTTATTTACGATTCCAATGGAATAAATTATGACCATGGAATATTAGTGTTTAAGCCTTTTTTTATTATATATATATATATATATATATATATCTATATATATATATATATATATATAAAATATAGTTTTAATGTATGCTATATTTATGGCTTAAAGTGCACAATATCAGGGATAAAGTGTGTGTAAATATAGAAGTGGACATTGAAATCAACACTCAGATACAGTCATGCTAAATTGTCGGGCCATGTTCATTGTTTTTTTGTTTGACTTTTTATGTATACAGGTCAATGATGCATTGTGGGTAGTCTGTTGTATTATTCTAACGGTTACTTTGGTGGGTGTGGTTTGTTAATTTGTTTATCTTTTAATTACTTTTCTTATTTATTTGTTTCGATTAATTTATTTTACTTGTCTTTTTATAAATTTATTTTATTTATTTATTTTGATTTATTCCTGTTCATTCCCAATTTTTAAGTAATGTAGTAAAAATTTGTTTTCGTGTCTGCATTTTAAGATAAGTTCTGATCGTTTATTTAGTAGTTTGTTTTGGTCTCGGGAGGTAATTATAGCTATTTTATTTTCTCCAGGCAGAGTTTACAATTTTTCGATTGATTGTGGTAGGCTTATGTTCTTTTTGTTCTTTTCCATGATATTTTTGGTGCGATTTGTTTTTAATATCACAGATATGTTCAGAAAACGTTGTCTTGTTTGTGTATTTACTATTTGTAAAGGATGTTTTGTGTGCATAGCATCACTAACCTGTATATATATATATATATATATATATATATATATATATATATATAAATCAAGCAAAGACATAATGCACATGGCCTGATGACTACGTTTAGCATTAAACTGACTGTAGCCTTTGTGGGGTTGACTTGAATGTCATATATATAATATATATATATATATAATATGATGAATTAAATGACTCAAGTCCAATAATTATTTAATATATTTTCTATTCATAAGTTATTTTTATGGATACAATTTAAGTAAATGCTCTGTTTTTAATTAAACAGTATTAATTCAGGATGGTAAATGTAATTATTAGGTTGGTGCAAAAATAATGACGTAATAATGTTGTTTTTGGACATATTTTTTAACGTCAAAAAACAACATTATTACGTCATTTGAAAAAAAATAACCAACCTAATAATACTGTTGAATTACAAGCAGAGAATTTACTTACATAAATTATATCTACAAAAGTAATGAATGAACAGAAAATACATTTAATAATTTTTGGACTTAATCTATTTCAATATATATTAGGTTGGTGAAAAAATAATGATGTAATAATGTCATTTTTTGACGTATTTTTAATGTCAAAAAACGACATTAATACGTCATTATTTTTGCACCAACCTAATATATATATATATATTAGGTTGGTGAAAAAATAATGATGTAATAATGTCATTTTTTGACGTATTTTTAATGTCAAAAAACGACATTAATATAGAATTATTTTTTAAATTAAATATATATATATATATTATTTTTTTTTTAAAAAATAATGATGTAATAATGTCATTTTTTGACGTATTTTTAATGTAAAAAAACGACATTAATACGTCATATATTTTTATATATATATATATATATATATATTATATTCGAAAAATTTAATTGAATGAAAAAATAATTTTTTGATTTAATAATGTCAAAATTTTTAATACGTTATTATTTTTTTTAATGTCAAAAACGATATGGTTAAAAAAATAATGATTAATTTTTTTATTTATTTTTAATGTTATAAATATTTAAACGAATTAGGTATTAATATATATATATATATATATTATATTTATATAGTTGGTTTTATGTAGTTTGTACCCTGGGTTTCATGCTATTTGCGATCATCAAATTGTATTTGTCTGCTGACGATCGCAAATACCGTGATACCCAGGGTCACAAATTCACATCAAACCAACTAAATATGTTAGCTCTATCAGTGATATTGAGCGCTTTCCAGTAAATACCGTGCATATATAAGATATAAATAATATACATAAAAAAGTGCATATACAGGATGACCCAAAAAAACGGGAACTTTTTAACATTCTAATAAAACCAAGAGTGATGGAAAAAAAATATTTTATTCATAGTAATTGAAACCTTAAAACATGCCATTTAAGAAACAATGATGGCATTTTCGTTTTTTAAAAATTACATCCTGTAGATGGCGTCCTCCTGTACAAATGCATTCTTGAAATCTGCTGTTGAGATTCCTCATTGACTGCTGCAACATCTCATACTGTGAATTTCATCTTGAATTCTAAATGGCGAAATGTTTACTTGCTCAAGGTCACTGTCTCGCAGTGTTGCCACTTGCTCATGTCTGGCAATACGCACTTCAAAAAATTCCGTTTTTTTTTTTGGTCACCCTATATATATATATATATATATATATTATAACTATTTTTTTTTTAAATATGTCTTCATCGTGACACAGAAATTAGTGTTTTGAAACTGAAACTTAAATCTTAAAATTTAACTTTAAAATTTGCACTTGAAATTCAGAGCTCTGTTCTATTCTCAGGCAATGCTAAGAATAACTTAGGAAAAAAATTGGGTTTACTCTTTTTTTGAACTTAAGATAGTGGTGTTAAGAGAATTCCCATTTCTTTTTGTAAGGAGGTGTTGGCTTTTTACAAATATAGAAAGCAAGTGTATCTTTGTGTGGCAAATTTAAAATCAGTTTAGGTTTGTTTAAGATTTCTATCTAGCTACACTGACTTTCTTTCAAGCTGTCAAGTTATTACTGTCTGGTTTAATTTATCTTATATATTTGGCATTTTTTATTTATTTATTTATTCTCTTTAATTAAAACTACATCAAGATTTTCTTAAAGTGTTATTCAAATATGATTAAGTCATATTTTGTTATATTTCTATTTTTATTTATACATATCTAAAATACTATATTTATTGAATTTACAAATCATACTTATTATAAAACCCAGGTTGTGTGTATGTGTGTGTATATGTGTCTGTTCATTTATATATTGGATTGGATTTCTTACATTTTTCAACCGATTTCAATGAAACTACACAGGACTACGTAAAATTACCTTGCAGTAATTCTGACAGCGCCAAAAATTGGAAAAACACAATTGTTTTTGCACAAAATCAATCTGAAAACACGATTAAGAGGCATTAATGAAAGTGGGACAACTCATATCGAGTTATACTTATTATAAAAACCCAGGTTGTGTGTGTGTGTGTGTGTGTGTGTGTGTGTGTTCCTTTATATATGGGATCGGATTTCCTACATTTTTCAACTGATTTCAACAAAACTTCACTTTTTTTTCTTGGCAGGTAGTGTTCGTTATTATCTTTTTTTTTTTTTTTTTATTTTTACATTCAGAATGCTTTAAAAATTCCATTTACAAGACAATTGTTTATAATAAAATTCTATTCAATCTGTAGACTCATAATGATTGAAAACAATGTTTTTGTTTGAGTTTGGGTTTGACCAATTCGTAAAAAAAAAAAAAACTAATTAAGACATGTGTGTCCGTCAACCTTAAACAATAATCTTAGTCAATTTTATTTTTCAGTCTTTATGATGGTCGATACTTGATCTATCTCTTTCTGTTACATTCCTGGGCAACACCGGGCTCTACTGCTAGTAGACTATATATGGTACTGTAAAATGAATATATTAGAATTTAATTATGTATTTATGAATTATTTAATTTATGATCAAATAACAGATATAAATATGTGAATTATTTTTTTATAATTAATTATTTTTTAAGGAGTATATAAGACAATGTTTACAGAAAAATGCTATTTCATTTCTTTGATTTAATAAATTTTCTGAAAAATAATTTATTAAATCAAAGAAATACCAAATGCAAGAGGGACAAAGGAAAATAACATACAACCAACCTAGCGAGCTTCAGTAAATGGATGGAGGAACTAGGGTCTAGGAGAGAAACAAAAAAAAAAAGGCAGAATTTATTCAGAGCCACAATGAATAGGAAATTGTGGAGGGCCATGATTGTCTATGTTGGGAAGAGACATGACACAGAAGAAGAATGTATAGCAACAGAATTACAGTATTGATCATATAGGCAGAGTATATCTAAGTATAACCTGTACATTTTAAAAGAGGGTAAAACAATCATAAGGATTTTATTTGCAGGTTTTGTCTGTAAATAATACATGGTCAGACCATTTGTAAGTTCTTATCCTTTTTAGATCTCTCAGTATCTATTTACATTATTCGAACTTTTGTCCTCATCTATGTTGCCATATTTATTACAACGTTGTATGCCACGGCCTTCTTAAGGTGGTTGTAATGACATTCCAACCATCTGAAGAAAGACAGAGCCAAAACGTTGTAATAAATATGGTAACAAATATGAGGACAATGTAAAGAGTGTATATAATACTTCATCTCAGAAATATAGACAGATACTCTCAGTATCTATTTGTAAAAATACATGATGGAATGATTGAAAAATCTTGTTTTTTTTCTTTTTCAGCTTCTGTGTTTAAACAATATATGATTGAACTATATTTACTTTTGTCTGTTTCTGTCTGTAAATATTATATTATCCAGCTATTTGAATGTTGTTTCACCGTTTCTAATTTCTGTCTTTAAACAATATATGGTCTTACTGTCTGAAAGTACTTTTTGCCTTTACACCTGTTTCTGTCTGTAACAATATATGATGGAATTATATGAAAGTTCATTGGTTCATCATCTCTGTCAATTTCTGTCCTTAAACGATACATCAAAAATTTTTTTGTTTTTTCTCTGTCATTTTCTGTCTTTCAACAATACATGATCCAACCCTCGAAAAATTCTATTCATTACCTCTGTCAATTTCTGTCTGTAAAAAAGATACATATATTTCTCGGTGCACCTGCACCCACACGGCTTCAACATATAACACTTTAAAATGGGTTTAATGGCAATATCGTGGAAAAATTGCTCAAGCCCTCTCAGCACTCCCCTTTTAGGGATGCTTCATGTGCCAGGTATTGACCCTAGCCTTCCCCTGAGGGAGAAGTACTGCCTAGGGGGAGGATGCCCCCCCCCATGGGCCTTGGGATTAATATTATTTTGAAACTTTCCCAGCAAAAGTACCTGACCTAACCATCAAAAAATTAAAACCTGCACAATATTAATGATCATATCTTCTTTTTTCTTATTTTGGTAATGCCGCGGGCATCAGTTAATGACACCAGCCCTACTCCTGAAGGAGAGGTACTGCCTGAGGGAATGCACCCCTGGGTCTAATGAAGATGATATCTTCTTTTTCCTTATTTTTTTTTTTTTTTAAATAAATGTATATACCTGCTTCAGAAAATTCCTTGTTTCAACCCTGCCACCCAGAAATAGCTATTTCTCAAAATATCTCGCAAATCCTCTTCGCTAATTTAGATCTTGAGAATTTAAAGATTTAAAATTCACTCCTTGTGTCAACCTTTTACCAGCCATGAAGCAGAATTTCAGCAGTATGCTCCGAATAATTTAATTTACATTTTTATTGCCTTTTCCTCGTTATTTTTTTAATTCATTAGCTGTGTTCTTTTTTTTTTTTTTTTTATAAAAGTGTCGTGGGTGGGAAGGATAGTAATAAAATAAAATTCTGATTAATTTTAAGACTTGAGTCTATGAATGATCATTAACCTGTATGAAACACAAATGAGAAATTGTGTTCTGTGTTTTTTTTTTATGCTAAGCAACTTAAAAAAAAAAAAAAATGGGGAAAAAAAAAGAACTCTTTAGTACAGAAGTAATTTTTTTTTCTTTGACTTCAAATAACAAAAACCTTGTCAAGTTGCAAGGGCAAGTTAAGTAGAATATTCTAATTATCCTCAATAACACCGTAACGGAAGGTCGTGTTTTTAAATGGCTAAAACACATTAAGATGTCTCCATTACCCGCTACATCTAAATGGCATTTTCTGTTTTGGCGTTCATGTGTTTGTGTGTCTGTTAGCTATTTGTTTGTAGCATCAAGGTGTTAACATGAGAACGGTTTCAATTTTGTTAGATGCTACTTATATTCACCCAGTAGTAAGAAAGGCATGAATTCACATATTCCTGGATTCAGTTTATTTTTTCTATCTTTTTTTTTTTTTAATTAATTCCCCCCAAGCAATGTGATAATGCTATTAAGATGCCAGAGAGTACTGGAACTGAAAGATAATGAAAAGTCATTAAAATGAATTGGAAACCCAATCCTAAACAGGAAACAAGGGATAAACCCCTACTCCTGTTCAAAAGACCAGGAAGGAGTGTGAATATGACAAGAGGCAAACCTATCTACTCCTGTTGAGGAAAAAAAAAAGTAAATAAGTAGTTAATAAAATTTCAGAGTTTTTAAATGGATAAAATTCATTAAAACAGCCCCATTACCTGAGATATCTAAATGGCATTTTCTGTTTTGACATTCATGTGTTTGCGTGTCTGTTAGCTGTTTGTTCATTTGTAGCATTGAGGTGCGAGTTCTTGGCATGAAAACACTTTCAATTTTGATAGATGCTACTTATATTCACTAAGTAGTAAGAAAGGCATGAATCCACATATCCCCGGACTCCTTCCATTTAAAAAAAGATTTTTAATCAGTTCACCCCAAGCAAGACGATAATGTCACTAACATTCAAGGTGCTATTGGGAATGAAAAAGAATGAAAAAACTTATGAACTTGAATCCCAATCCTAAACTAGATATGCAGAATAAACCTATATTCCTGTTCAAAAGACTGGGGAGGAGTTTGAACTGGGCGATTGGCAGACTTATCTACTCCTGTTGTGAATACTATTAAAGAAGGCTTGAATTAACATATCCCTACATTCTGGCCTCTTCGTATCTAGCTCCAACTTTTGATATTCACTTACCACAATTAAGAAAGGCATGAGTCCACACATCCCTGCATTCTGTCCCATTGATAGTTGAGTTCACATATATTTGCATATTTACCTATGGCTAATACTATCAGGGAAGGTATATTCCTTAACATGTTTCTACTGAAAATCCATTGAGCCTGCTTAGATTTCTTCCGTGCACATATATATATATATATATATATATATATATATATATATATATGTCAAGAAATTTTCATAGAAAATATGTGTCCTCTGACAGGAATCGACTCTGTATCCTATTACATCTCTCAACATTTACAACAGCACGCCTATCTATATTAAAATTTTAAACCAACCTTTATTAAAATTAATTATGAATACTTCAGAAGTGTTTTAAAAAGTTTACAGTAGATAGTTTAAGATATCTTGTTTATAGCTAATAGCTTTAAATAGTTTTTTTTAAAAACAGTTAGACATCTCAATAACTTAGTTACCTCCCTTGACGATACAGCACATGTATGTTTACATCATAAAGTCTAAAAAGTTGTACAGTACATACGTTCAGTATTTTTCCCTTCGCAAGTATGAACACAGTAATTTTGTCTTAGCAAAAACAAGAGCCTGAAGATGACATTGTGCTAATGTTGAAAGTTCTTGGGAATAAAATGGATATACATCAAAAATGGTAATTTTCTTTCTTCCTTTAATAAGGATACTAAGAAGATATCATGTTTGCAATTTATTCAATCAGACATGCACACACACACACACACACACACACATATATATATATATAAAAAAAAATCAAAAAACAAAAAAATCAATTCTCCCGTCGGGTTTGACGTATGAGGTTCAAGCAGATCAGTTTCCAGGAAACCGACAGCCCGACACCGGCACATGAGATTCGGTTATAGTGTTGAAGGCTTTGTGCAGGACCATCCACACTTTTTGAAGGGCTGAATACAGACACCTGGTGCACTACGTGCCACAAGGTCCCCAAACAACCCCATTCAGAGTTGTCCTTCTCCGAGATCAGTTGCCACCCAAGGCTATAGAACCCAGTCTGTCCTGCTATTTTATCCATAGCTGGAGGGAGAAGAAGAGGATTCACACCTTTTCCAAGGGTATTAGCATGTAAGTGAATGTAATGGATTCAACCTGGATTCGAACTCGGCTCTGCGATTCCACAATCCAAGCTGATATCCATTACCCCACCGTGCCTCCACATATATATATATATATATATCTTTGTTATATAATTTATTATTATGTATCTGCAATCTCTAATGATAATTTATGTAAGCTGAAAGCTTAGACAAGATTAACAATAAAGTCATGTATCAACATAGTGATTTTCTTTCATGTTTCGGTGATAATGCTATTCAACAATATGAAAGGAATTTACTTAAAATAGACAAAACTTGTCTATATTATTTAATGAAAAATGCATTTATATATATATATATATATATATATATATATAGTCAAAAATTAAAAATAATGGTCGACAAAATGTCATTTATTAGAAATCAACTAGAGATGAAACTGCTTCTGTCAGCATCCAGCCATTGGAAAGTTCTTTATTTCTGTCAGTTTCTGTCTGTAAATAAGACATGGTTAAAGCATGTGAAAGTTCTGCTTCACTTCGTATCTGACAGTGTCTGTTGGTAAAAAGACTTGATACAACTATATAAAAAGACGTTTTGTCTTTAGATCTGTTAGTTTTTGTTTGTGAATAATACATGATATAACAATCAGAAAGTTCTTTTGCTTTTAATTTTATCAGTTTCTTTCTGTAAATAATATATTATCCAGCTATATAAAACTTGTTTTCACTGTTTCCAATTTCTGTCGGACTGTCTAAAAATACTTTTTTTTCTTTACGTCTGACTTTTTCTGTCTGTAAAACAATACATGAGCCAATCAATGGAAAATTCTTTTATTCTTTTCCTCTGGAAATTACTGTCTGTAAAACAATACATGATCCAGACATTAGAAAATTCTTTTCCTCTGGAAATTTCTGTCTGTAAAACAATACATGATCGAGACATTAGAAAATCCTCTTGTTCTTTTCCTCTGGAAATTTCTGTCCGTAATACAATACATGATCCATTAGAAAAAGGTTTTATTCTTATAAATTCTAAAATTTCATAAAAACAAACATGATCCAGACATTAGAAAATTCTTTTATTCTTTTCCTCTGGAAATTTCTGTCTGTAAAACAATACATGATCCAGACATTAGAAAATTTTTTTATTCTTTTCCTCTGGAAATTTCTGTCTGTAAAACAATACATGATCCAGACATTAGAAAATCCTTTTGTTCTTTTCCTCTGGAAATTTCTGTCTGTAAAACAGTACATGATCCAGGCATTAGAATCCTCTTGTTTTTCCTCTGGAATTTTCTGTCTGAAAATCCCTACATTGTTTTTTTTTTTCTCTGGAAATTTCTGTCTGTAAAACAATACATGATCCAGACATTAGAAAATTCATTTATTCTTTTCTCTGGAAATTTCTGTCTGTAAAACAATACATGATCCAGACATTAGAAAATTCATTTATTCTTTTCCTCTGGAACTTTCTGTCTGTAAAACAATATATGATCCAATATTGGAAAATTCTCTTGTTCTTTTTCTCTGGAAATTTCTGTCTGTAAAATAATACATGATCACATATCTATAAATTTCTATCTGGAAAAAATACATGATTCAACCCTATGAGACAACTTTTTATCATTATGTCTGTCATTTTCTGCTTGTAAAATATCAGATGTTGCAAAGACTTGAAAGATCTTTTGTTCTTTATCTCTATCAATTTCTGTCTGTAAACAATCTATCCCGAACACAATTTCCTAAGGTGTAAATATCTGCCTGTAAACATTTCAAATTCTTTAAAGCTTCCTCTTTGGTATAATTTCTATATGAAACCAAATGTCTATAAATCCTACACAGTTCTAACCAAATGTAGAAACACCTGTTCAACATTTATTCCTTTGCAACTGTCCACCCTCTTCAATTCCTGAAAATAACTTCAATGCTCTACCCTAATTGTCCACTCTTCAGGTCCTGTCTACCATCCTTCTGCAGCCTTGTTTGAAAATGCCATCTTGACTTTTCATAATAACAATTTAATGATACTTCTCATTCTTAATAGGTTTTGCTATGAGCATTGACTTTCTTGCGTATCCAGCTCTTTTCTTTTAAACTGTCACTTCTTCATTCTGAATCCGAGGCCTTCTCACATTTGACTACTAAATCTTCACTCCCTACACATAACTTGCACACCAACTGGACGACCTAAAACAAATATATACACTGATCAAAGTCTCACCTGCAGGGAGTTAAACTTTCTAGAGTGAAGACTATAAATATAGTTTTAATAAACAGATCGAGTAAGCACAATGATTTCTCAGTTTTATATATATATATATATATATATATATATATATATATATATATATATATTCGTCATCCACAGACAGACTGTTTCGCTGTTTCACAGCTCATCAGTGTGGCTAGACATCCGTTGCCTCCAGCTAATTTGAAACCCGACTGAACTGGTGTCAGTCGGAGATTCTAACTCATTAAGCCATTCAGTAGCATGGTAGGGAGGAAAGTGGATTTTTAGCGTGTTTATCTTTATAAAACACCCAGTGACTGGTGTGACTCAATGTTTGGAAAATCTATATATATATATATATATATATATATATATATATATATATAGATTTTCCAAGCATTTTCGATGTGGCAAATGGCCAAAAGTATGGGGCACCCAGTGAGGATCAAACAGAGTACTCAGTTGTAATTGTGCTAGCGAGACAAGCTTGCTAACCATTACACCACCTTGAGGTGCCCCAGTTTTATTTATTTATATATATATATATAAAATTGTGCATTTGGGTAGCAGTCCCTCTTTTATACAAATTTCATTAAAAACAACTTACAAGGTACAGCAGTTAAGTTTTTTTATTTAATTTTTCTTGTGTTCTTATAATTTTCTTCTTTTCTGGACATAAATTATACATAAATTGTCCAAATGTTTTGTATATCCGAATATTTTTGGCTACACTTTTAGCCATTATCAAGGATGAATTTTATTTTACTTTTGACTAAATATATGGATTGTTTTATGTATGTATCTGGAGTTACAGGAATGTTTTATTTTCCAAACACGGTCAGCACATTGTGGCCATGTTCATAGTTGATGCTATTGAGTCTTGGCTTTTTCTTTTTAATAATGCTTCCTTTATTTTTAGCTATTTTTGTATGTTATTATACTATTATATTTGTATTATCAATGAGTACATTGTGGATAGTGTTTGGTAGGTCTCCATATATATTTAAATGAGATCTAATTGAGCTATGATCAGAGAGATGAAATGTGAGTCTTCTTGTTAGGCATGTTGTAGTATATCCAATATAATTATTTATGACTTTGGATTGATCAAGAACGCAATTTCTTCAGGTAAATTCATATATAATATTGGTTCTCTGCAATTTGGATCTTGCAGGTGAGTTATTATTGTTGACAATGAAGTTAGTAGCTTTAAATTTTTTATAGTAGATAACTAATTCAATATATATATATATATATATATATATATATATATAGATAGATAATTGATAATATTAGTGGTAAATATACATACATATGCAAAATATATAAATACCCATACATGTATATTTTTAGAATAAAAATTCCAATGGAATAAATTATGACCATGGAATATTAGTGTTTAAGTCTTTTTATTATATATATATATATATATATATATATATTTGTGTGTATAGGTATGTGTAAAAATTTAAGATATGACTATAATAAAGGGTGTTTCATTAAGACGGATCAAAGTCAGCAGTAAATAAATCAGTGTTATTGGTGAAAATTAATTTATTTCTCTATTGGATCATGTTATTTAAGTCATGATAATTATGTGTGAAAAATAATATCGCCCAAATATTTGCCAAATCTGAAAGAAAAAGAAAAAATCATTAGACGCTTAAACTTAATTCACATTTAAAACCGGTCCAAGTTATTGGAACACCCTTTATATCTCTAAAAGGAAAATACTTCATCAGTATCAAAATAATTACAATCACATCAAACTTTTGTGATGTCAATGAACACACGTTGCCACTTTTGTAATGCTCATTGTAGTAGAGACTTTGTAATCGCAGATACAACTATAGTAATGCCATTGAACGGTACTGGTGACAGACACCTTCGAATATCACTTGCACTAATAGTACTTGCTCGATAATACTCGCTCAACAAGTAACCACCGTATCTGAATAGAGAAATAGTATAGTGAATAGAGTAGTGAAATAGTATAGACTAGACATGGTGATCTGTATAGTATTAGAGGATAGACTAAAAATAGAGATCATTATTCATCAGCTACTTCCTACATACATGCGTTTCCTATATGGTCTTGTGGTCTATTTAATTCAAAAACATGTACACCTGTATGTATGTGTCTATCCATATGTTTTGTGATGTCAGCAAACACTCATTGCCACTTTTGTAATGCTCATTGTAGTAGAGACTTTGTGATCGCAAATACAGCTATAGTACACCATTGAACAATACTGGTGTCAGACACCTTCGATTATCACTTGCAGTATAGAGAAATATCATCGTCAATAGTATAGAGAATAGTGTTCTGTATAGTATTAGAGGATAGTGTAGAAATGGTGATCTGTGTTCAAACTCCAGTGTTGGACGTGACACTTTATTCCTATGTAACAAAAACTATTATGGATATGATCAGAACAAAAAATGCCTATGACAATAATAATTCTGAGCCAGGTATATATAAAATAAACTGGTCCCTCTCATTGCACCAGAGAGAGGGATCAGTACTCGCACTGAGGCCAGCGCAACCAATGGTTAGGGGTGCTGCGAGCAATTTTCATTCCTAGCCCAGGTGTACGCACTTGAGTTCCCCACCTTAAAAACTGACCTTGTGTCACAACTCATCTTCGTGGGGAGACAGAGTAAATACCTAGTGTAAAACAAAATTAGCTCCTACACTATTTATGTTGTTCGGACTGTTGTCCTCATCTTTATTGTCATATTTGTGATATATAGACCACTGTACACTCTGGCCTTCTTGGTTGAAGTAATCAAGTGACTTGACCCAAAGAGTTGTGAGTTCAATACCTGGCTACAGCAGAGGTGAAAAAAAAAAAAAAAAAAACTTAGGGAGTTGAGTTACTAAAAAGAAATAACTGGAAACTGAGATATATAGAAAAAGCATGGCATGTGGAACTAGAACAATCTACCCCTGTAGACTAAATAAAAGGTTTTTGGTTCGAAATTCCAACATCTATCACCAGAAGAAGGCCAGAGCGTACAATGGCCAAAATATTGCGAATATGACAATAAAGATGAGGACAACAGTCTGAACAATGTAAATAGAGTGAATAGAATACCTCATCTCAGAAATATAGACAAATCCTGAAGACACTCAGAGCGTACAATGGCCGAAACATCATGAATATGACAATAAAGATGAGGATAACAGTCTGAACAATGTAAATAGTGTGAATAGTTACAGTATCTCATCTCAGAAATATAGACAGATCCTGAAGATGCTCAGAGCATACAATGGCTGAAACATCATGAATATGACAATAAAAATGAGGACAACAGTCTGAATAATGTAAATAGAGTGAATAGTTAGAATACCTCATCTCAGAAATATAGATAGATCCTGAAGACAGGCAGAGTGTATAATGACCAGAACATCAGGAATAAAGATGAGGACAACAGTTCGAACGATGTAAATAGTGTAAATATTTACGATACCTCATCTCAGAAATATAAACAGATGTTGAAATTATCCTCAGTCTGGGTTTCCATGCACCCCAAAAATGATGGGTGGTTGCAGCAGTTTATTGTAGATATTATTGTTATGTCGTGGTTTCACAGTGGACACTTGTATTTGTACTAAGTCGGTCCTAAAATAGGTTCGACGTACAAAGCATTAGGAACTTGATATAATAGGTAATGATGCAGTAATCTAGTTGTGGTGGCTGATACTTTAATATCCGACTAACGGTCGTCCGACATCGACTGACTGACCCACTCCCTCAGCGACTGCTACTACTACTCCTACTTATTATAGGTGGGAGAGTCTATTAACAATAGAATAGGTGTGTTTCGCTATAACAATTATGGAATCAGTAAGAGTGATTTTCATTGTTACTGTTCGTTGATGTTTTATCTTGTCTTGGAGAAGAAAGTGAGAGAAAAGGAATAACCATCAACTGCACGAAGACAGAAAGTCTAGTCATCAACAAGTGAAAAAGCCGAAGATGCTATTTACAGATTGAAGACGCCAACCTGAAGCAGGTGCAAAAGTTTAAATAACTGAGAAGCATTTTAATAGAGGATGGGAAATTGTGACACCATGAACTGAACACAAAAGAAACATTCCAAGAAGCTGGTTAAGGCGCTGATGGATTAAAGTGATGGTTTCTGAATTTGGTGTTATAGTAATTTGGTGTTCAATCCCTGACCCAGGTAGCACAAACTCAGATTCAGCGGAAACAGGATGAGCAATAACTGAGTCGTACTAAAACAAAAAGAAAATCCATGGGTCATTTTCACCGTGCTGGGCAAGACAATTTTTCTCTCTGGAATCTATCTCGCATATCTATAAGTCTACCATTCGCCCATACTTAGAATATTGCTGCCATATATGCTCCGGTGTCCCTGCGATTTACCTGAAGCTCTTTGATAAAAATCCAAAAAGAATCAGCAATATTGTAGGTCCTGATCTGGCGGCTCAGTTTCATTGACTTGCCCACCACCGTAAGGTTGCCTTTCTGTGCCATTTTTAGAAATACTTTCATGGTAATTGTTCAGATGAGCTCTTTGATATGATCGCTAGACTCTATGAATTTAAGCGCAGTACTAGACTGGTGACAAGACTTCATCGATTTACAGTTGATCTAGTTAGATGTAGCCGTAACTGCTATGCTAACAGTTTCTTTTCTCGCACTTCTCGCTTGTGGAACCCCCTTCCTGCTCCTTGCTTTCCAGCCAACTTTAATCTGCCAAAATTTAAAGGCAATGTCAATTGCTGCCTACAATTCTCCAGATAACTATTTTCTCTTTCTACTCATTATTAATGTTTCTGTTCCTAATTTTTCCCCACCCTGTGACCCGATGCATCTTTGTGCCTGTATTTTTCTTGGCGGGGTGATACCAATTTAAAAAAAATAACCACACGGCCAATCTGTTTCCAGAGATTGAAAAAAAAAAAAAATAGGGGGGTTCAGTTCAAAATTCTTTGAAGGTTATCCGTCGCAACAAACAGCCGAAGAATGCTGGGGGACACAACAGCTGAAAGCATAGCGATATGTCGAGGTATGGCTGGGGGTGCATATTTGACACTGCAAAATGGATGTACTGCTTTGCTTGGGGTGATGCCAATTTTTTAAAAAAAAAAAAGAAACACAAGGCCAATCTGTTCCCAGAGATTGAAAAAAGAAAGGGTTCAGTTCAAAATTCCTTGATGGTTACCCATCGAACACCTGAAGAAGGCTGAAGAGTGCAACACATGAAAGCATAGTAATATGGCAAGGTATGGCTGAAGTGCATCTTGAAGGCTGGAAAGTGTACTGATGCTGAAACATAGTGATAATGACAATAAAGATGAGGACATTGGTTTGTCTTGCTTCATTTACTTCAGCGTACCAAACTAAGCTTATGAAGAAGAAATATATGGAAAGGTTCCAAGATTGTAAAGAAACAACATTTCTCAGATTTCAGATTTCTCTTCTGCACCAAGAAAAAGCCAAGAAAGTCTGATGATATTGTGTGGTATTGCAGGAGCTCCTACAATGATAATTATGCCTTGAAGGAATGTGATGATGGCTTTGTTAAGGATATTGGTCAGGTAGCAGATATAATTCCTATCAAATTAGGAGGTCAGAGTTTTATTAAATTTTTATGTCGCTGGTTAAACACATATTGTCAAGACCAAGAACAAAAAAAAAAAAAAAAGGAAATGTGAAAAAAGGCAATGCATCTTAAAACCAGCAATACTTTGGTGATGTCTCTCTACTTAGAAATATAAACCAGGGAAACAGGAATCTATACTAAGAAAATCTGTAAGACATGACTTATCAAAGTGGAATGTCAAGACGGAAAGTTTAGACTTTAGATGGATATGCCAAAGTCACCAACTTGACTTTAGCATATCTGTCTAAACTTGGGTATGTCTTCTTCATCAGAGAGGAAACATATATTAAGTGGCTCCAAGAGAATGTTTTGAGACATGGGTGGGATTATAAATGTATTACCCAACCAAAATGGGATGTCTAAGTTTCATCGTCGACTTATCTGGCTAAAGTTGGAATGCCTGAAAAAGAAAACACTCTCCAAGATTGGGCAGCTGCCTGATTATTCATTCCAATATATTTTCGGTATAGGGATTTCATAAATCCCGACACTGAAATATATTGGAATGAATAATAGTGTCTGTTCGGCTTACGTTCTTCAAAGGAACCATTCTCATGTTTTAGAAACTGTATTTTTTTTTTATTTCACTATCTCTTTTGAGGAAGAAAAAAGGTAACATCTTTCTTTTGCTGACAAAAAGACTGACAAATGAGTTGGCTAAAAAAAAATAAAAAATAACGATAACAATATCAGCATTATCAAGACACTAAATAATGTAAAGAAAACTTTGTATTGTTACACTGTACAGGAAAACCAGCTAAGCATAATGATATTGTGAGGTATTGCTGGAGTGCATGTTGAATTTAACATCTTGAATTTCATCTTAGTGGCTTTGTTGCCTTGCTTGGGATGAAATTATGAAAACAAAAAGTTTGATAAGCCATAAATAAAAAACAAATTTATCTATGTTAAAGAACTCTAACTTCCCTGCTGTTTACTGAAAGCTAGAGGGAGAAGTGTGTTCATGCTTTTCCCAAGGCTAATAGTGCAAAGAGAATGGAAGCTGAAACTCAAGCTTTGGAGATTCACTTTGCCATGCTCATAACCTCAGCATACCTTCATGCCTCGACAGAATCACTCTTTGTTTTGTTTAAATAAAAACGAATAATAAAATGTCGAAACTGTAGAAAGGAAACAAAGAAGGAATTTATTTTTGGAATAAACATATTTTATATATTTCCTTTATTTCGCTTCCGTTTTTGTAATTCTGAAACAAATAATGATTATGTTTGGGAATAAACAAAATGCTTCCAAATAATTTCCCGACATTGTATCATGTGAGCTGGAGGTAATTGTAGATTTTAGAAGCATTCACCAGTGTTTTTTTTCTCTCGACTTATTGTAAATTCTTTGATGAAACTAATAATGCTAATTTTCATTTTATGTGAAAAAAAAAAAGATCAGATATTTTTTAAACGTTCTGATTATACCTAACTTTCTATTGTGCCTCATCAACAGGTAATGGTTAACAAGGCTACTCTGGTTGCTTGTTAATAATCAGTCTTGAGTTTGATTCTCACTGGGATTTTTTTTTATTTAATCGATTTGTTTTTTTTTTTTTTTTAGAGCTTATCAACCTTTTCAAGGTTATTTAAGGCCAGAAAATATTTTTAGATTGCAAGAGTTTCTTGAGGATTATAATGATTTTACTGATGCAAGTACTACTAATTTAACTTGGCTCTGGGCCTTGGCTAACAGCCTAACTCTCTAACTTCAGGTGAAGAGGAACCCGGACGAGGCTCTGCCAAAGGACAGTGTCTCATTTGTGGTGATTGACTGCCCCTGAACCCATTTATGCGGGTTCAAAGAGGGAATATTTTTGGCCGAGCCTACGAGCTCGGAGATCCCACGTTAAACCCGGCCTTGTGCCACACGTAACCCTCGTGTGGTGGGAATAGCTAAATATCACTGCTAATTTGCTCATAAGAAGTGGATTCATGTCTATCCCAACGGTATTTGCGTGTAGGTGAATATAATGAACCTGACTGGAATTGGAACTTGGCTCTAAGTCTTCCAATTCAAAGCCATTATCCATTACACCACCCACACACCCAAGCTTACTAGACCTGGTATTCCCAAGTGGTTACTCATTTAGGTACTGACCAGACTCGACATTCCTTAAAATTGGTGATCCTCATTGGGTGCCAGATACAAAATTTGACATTAAATAACCCATCAAGAGATGCCACATCATAAAATCACCCAGCCTAATTAAATTGCACCTCAAATTTAATCCAGTTGACTATTACTCCTAAGTAATGAATTTGATCCTCACTGGGTGCCCTATACAGAATTTGGCATTAAATAAACTGGTTGATGATAAAATTAACCAGTGTAAGTATGCAGGCATCTTGGCATGAACTAATGATTAATGAGGCTACTCTGAATAGAGAGTTTGATGCTCACTGGGTGCCCCATACACGTTTCCTTGAATTTGTCTTTACCTGACCTCTGCACTGACTTCCTGTTGAACTTTGCTCCGATCTCTCAGACCATGCCTATGGAATTCCAAAGTTCATTGCCTACATCGCACATGTTACTAATGATTATGCTTGGTCTGCTGATCGAGTTATGTTCTCCTTCTTCTATGTGCCATGCCTCTTCAAAAAGTTGGCGATCATAGCTCTCCACAATTTCCTGTCCTTTATGGCCGTTAATAAATTTTTTCGTTTTGCTATCTATCCTCAACCTTGTTCCACCAGTAATCAAGCTCACTAGGTAGGTTAGGTGTTATTTTGCTCTGTCCCTCTTGCCTTTAATATGTCTTGTGAGTATCAAATTTTTCAAGCCTTCTATCCTCATTATGTGCCCCAGAAATTCCAACTCTGTCTTCCTGATGTTAAGTATAAGTTCCGTTTTTGTTTCCATTTTCTCTAAAATTTTATTGTTGCTCACATGTTCATTCCATAGTATTTTCAGTATCCTCCTGTAGAACCACATTTCCGTTGCTTCAAGTTTCTTCTTGAGGAGATTGTCAAGCATTCACTGCTATATAGGAAGACTGATATTACATAACAGTTCAGTACTCTTTTCTTTGTTTCTATTGCTTCAATCCATTCTTCATCTGTGAGGAGATTGTCCAGTATTCACTGCCATATAGGAGGACTGATATTACGTAACAGTTCAGTACTCTTTTCTTTGTTTCTATTGCTTCAAGTCACTTCTTCATCTATGAGGAGATTGTCCAGCATTCACTGCCATATAGGAGGACTGATATTACGTAACAGTTCAGCCCTCTTTTCTTTTGTTTCTGTTAATTTAAGTCTCTTCTTCATCTATGAGGAGATTGTCCAGCATTCACTGCCATATAGGAGGACTGATATTACGTAACAGTGAAGTACTCTTTTTCTTTGTTTCTGTTTTTTCAAGTCTCTTCTTCATCTGTGAGGAGATTGTCCAGCATTCACTGCCATATAGGAGGACTGATATTACGTAACAGTTCAGCCCTGTTTTTCGTTGTTTCTGTTTTCAAGTCTTTCTTCATCTGTGAGGAGATTGTCCAGCATTCACTGCCATATCTGACTGATATTACGTAACAGTGATTGTCTTTTCTTTGTTTCTGTTGCTTCAAGTCTCTTCTTCATCTGTGAGGAGATTGTCCAGCATTCACTGCCATATAGGAGGACTGATAACACGTAGCAGTTCAGTATGTTCTTCTTTGTTTCTTATGAAATTGATCTGTTTCTTGTACTTTACTAATACTTTGATTTGCTTTTGGAATATATCTTTCACTATCCCAATGTGCCTTTGGATTTATTTCAAATTTCTTATATGTTAATGAATGCTATGGCTGAGGATCTTCCTCACAGATAAAAAGATCACAGATGTCATCTACAAAAAGATGTGGAGAATACCAATTTACTCTTCTCCCCTCATTATGGGTTAATTAGTAAGACTTGCATCATTATTATCTAAAAAAAATAAAATGAAGTTTTTGAAATCTAAAAATAATTTCTGGCTTTAATTAACCTGCAAAGGTTTGATGAACCTTAGAAAATGAATGAATCAATCAATACAGATTAGCTACTCAGGCATATTTTTTTAGATTTATTTACATTATTTGGAATCGAAATGTATAGAAACTATTGTGGCCACAAAGTAAGGGATCAATTTATATAATTATTGTAATATAGAATTGATCCCCCACTTTACATTCATATTATCATCACCAAATACATCCTAATAATCTAAAAATATTTTCTGGCTTTAAATAACCTTCAAATGGTTGATAAGCCGTAGAAAACAAATCAGTCAATGAAATGCAACACAGACATGTCCTTTGGATTTAATTATCTTCTATGGAATATAAATGTATAGAAACTACTGTGACCACAAAGTGAGGGATTAGTTTATGTAATGATTGTAATATAGAATTGATCTCCCACTTTATATCCACATTATAATATCTTGTTTGTTTATCAAATTCTAATTCGGTATGAATCCATCTCTTCTCTCCCCCAGCTATGGATTAATTAGTAAGACTTGTATCACTAAAGCATTATTATCTCCAAAAAAATTCTTACGATCTGAAAGTATTTTCTGGCTTTAAATAACCCGTAAAGGGTTGATAAAAAAACAAAATCAATCAATAGTATATCTACACACATGTGCTTAACCTGTTTGGGCTTAAGAAAAACTTTTCCTAAGGCATCTTGAAGTCTACTTGCCTCCTAAATGGATCCTGATTATCAATTAAATCAATAAAATCTCTATGTATAAAAGGCAGGATGTGTGTGTGAGTGTGTGTGTGTGTGTGTAACGAATACACAGCCACAATTTTTGATGGATTTGCACCAAAATTAACATGCACATGCTCCAAGTTAGCGGGAAAGGCCAAGACTGACTTTGCATTTCCCAACTTCCATCGATAGTGGAAATAATCAATTTTTTCATGCTTCTATGGCAGTTTTCATGTAGTTTGCGGCCATTTTGTACTGACCAGAGTGAGAGCCCATAGCTGGCTGCCATGAATAGGCAGGAAGATTCTACTGGCCAGCGTGAGAGCCAACAGGTGACTGACACGAATGTTAACTAGCATGCTAGCATGCAAAAAAAATCAATAGCTGCATTCGTCACAAGTGGGGAAAAATTTAAATCTGCATGGCACTTTACTCCAATTGGCTCATTCGCTTGCTTAAACTCAACGTTGATTCTGATTCCGCAGAACTGGGTTGGGTGTGAAAAAGTATTTGTTGTTAACATTCTTTTTTCATTTGGTTTTTCCAGTTACGAATCCTTTTTTAAAGCTGATCGTTTTGTGTTCATTTTGTTTAGTTCTTTCTTTTTAACAGATTTAATGCTTAGTATAGAGCTTAGAAAAAATACGCAGTGTGAGATAGGCAAGAAGTAAGGCATGTAGCAACATCAGCACGGGAATGGGCACTCCTTTAAAGGCAAGGAAGAGCAAAAATATTTTAAGTCAAGTGATAGCAATTGCTGTATGAGTCGTACGATTGTTGAATCAAGCACGAGCAACGCCAACTCATGCTGCTAGTAGGTGATAGTGACAAATCTGTCAATACAACTTGATTCTCTTCATTAAAGCATCCTTAAAAAAAAGAAAAGGTTTTCTGAAAAATTAGCGAATTTAAAGTCTAATTAATCTGTATTGTTTAAAATATTGCAGAAGAAGCATTTTTTTAGCACAGAAGTGGGTGGTGATTTTATGAAGTGCTAACACATTTATCGACAGCCTCATAATTTAAATTTAAGTAAGGAGGAGTTAACGGAAATAAAACGTGATAAATACAGCATAAATGTTTTTTTTTATTTAATTCTTTAGCTACCCAGTAATCTTTTTTAAATTTTAAGTATTTTAAACGTTCTAATATTTTATTGAATTTTAGATACTTTGGTCTAATAGTGTTACTCTTGAAAATGTGTGTTGAAGAAATATTAGAAATTTACCAATGAAATTTTAATAACAGAGAGTTCCCCTCCTCAAAAATTATGGCTTAGGATGTATTTTGTTTATTTACAACAACCATCTTATTTCCCATGGATTCATTACTAATCCTGCTAATAATTATAAAAATATTTTTTTCCAAACAGAGTTGCTGTCATTGACAGCTTTATCTCATATTGAAGAATTTAATTTCTTCTTTGTTGTTCTCTTCCTCAAAAGTCATAACTCCAAACTTTCTTTCTGTGGTAGACAAATTGCCATCCAAGGCTATAGAACCCATTTGTCCTGCTATTTACTCATAGCTGCTGGGAGAAGCGGAGGATTGGTACCTTTCCCAAGGGTATTAGCATGTAAGTGAATATAATGGATTCCATTGGAATTTGAACTCGGCTCTCTGATTTCTCAGTCCGAGCCACTATCCATTACTCCACTCAAGAGTCTAGGTACGATAGTGAAGGGCTCATCTGAACAATTACCATGAAAGTATTTATATAAACTTCAACGCTTCTAAGACAAAACTGCTCTCTATTAATCACCACAGAGAGCCTTCCCTTCCCTCCATTAGAATGTCTGATGCTCAACTTCTCGAGAGCAACTCTCTGGGGCTTCTCGGTCTCATGTTGACTGCTGACCTGAGATGGAATAAATACATTGAGTCAATTGCCTCATCCACCGCAAGGAAAGTTGGCTCCCTGAGCCATTTAAAGGAAGTTTTTCTCCCGGAGTCGATCCTCCAGATCTACAAATCCACAGTTCACCCTTGCATGGAGTATTGCTGCCATATATGGTCTGGTGCCCCTTCTGTTTGCCTCAGAGGTGGATAGGGTTCTTGATAGGCTCAGAGGCAGATCACTTTCTAATATGGTTGGCCCTACCCTACATCTTGTCTACAGTTGCATTTTCCTAAAAAAAGGCTGGCATCCTGCTCTCACCCCCTTCACTGTTGAAACTCCTAAATGTAGCTGTCTCTTCTACTCTAATAGCTTCATGTCTCGCACCTCTTGCCTGTGGAACTCCCTTCTCTTCTCCTGTTTCCCTGTGAGCTATAATCTCCAGCTATTCAAGTGTAATGTCAATCGACATCTCCAGTTACCTTGATTTATCCACTACCCTCATCCTTTCTTCTATCACTCCTATCTGATCTTGCTCTAAATTTTCTGTAACCCCTTGCGTCCTAGTGGCTTCGTGCCTTGCTTGGGGTGAAATTCTTCTAAAAAAAAAAGGCACAGGAGGGTAACTTCAGGGTGGTGAGCAAGTGACTGAAGCTGCGACGTGCAGAATACAGTCATGAAACTGTGACGGACTGCCGCTGATTCTGTTGTAATTTTGAGTGGTGCCTTCTGTAGCACGTGCATCATTCATAACCCTTTTCATCTACTGGTTCAGCTGTTGGGATCTTTTAACAGAGTAACCTTCTTTTATTTGGACTACCTTCTAGGTTAAAGGTCTCTAACGCTTGTTTTCATAGATACAAATCATCTACATGGACTTATGGGTGATGAATTATTTTTCACCCAACATATCTTTAGCTACTCAGTAATGTTAATATTAGAATATTTAAAAAATATTTTATTGGATTTTAGGTACTTTGGTTTGGTTGGGTTTATTTTGTTTCACGGCATATCAAGTTTGTAGAGGGGCCGTGGCTGTGATGTTGTGAAGTCAGACGTAGAAGAAACGCATGTAAGGTTCAGATTCTCCTGCACGCCGAGCCCAACTACATAAAAAGGTTGGACTTTGATTAAGTCCAAAGAAGAAGGCAAAGAAAGCAAACAAAACACAAGACCGATAATATATGTATATACAAATATATATTAATAACAAGTTACAATACATGGAAACAGTACAAAGGATGAAGTGTATGGGAATATTCTGTATGTGCGTGTGTGAATATTCTGTATTGTGTTAATATTTGCTTAGCGTGTTTCCACGCTATCCCTTGTTAGCGCCTACATTTTTCGAGGTTGATAGCTGAAAGCCTGATGAAAAGGAGAGATTTACTTCAAGGTGTCGGCGCACAGGCCTGAAGGAAAAAGAGATTGAGGCGAAGGGTCAGCGACTATTTATAGCCAGGGAAGAGAGACCCCTGGTGAAAGGGTTAATGAACTGAAGGAGGAGTTAACTCCGACAAGCTCAATGGGTTATTTAATGCCGATAATATTTTTAGGATAGCTTCATATTAATAGAATATGTATTCTTTGGTTTAGATTGGTTTGGTTTATTTTTTAATGGCATATCAACACCTCAATGGGTTATTTAATGCAGACAACATTTTTAGGATAGATTCGTATGAATAGAATATGTATTCTTTGCTTTAGATTGGTTTGGTTTATTTTGTTTTACAGCATATCAACCTCAATGGGGTATTTAATGCCGACAACATTTTTACGATAGATTCGTATGAATAGAATATGTATTCTTTGGTTTAGATTAGTTTGGTTAATTTTGTTTTAAGCATATTAACGTCAATGGGTTATTTAATGCCAACATTTTTAGGATAGATTCATATGAATAGAATATGTATTCTTTGGTTTAGATTAGTTTGTTTTATGTCATATCAATCTCAATGGGTTATTTAATGCTGACAAAATTTCTTATTGCTAGTAATATTTTGTTTTGTCAAAAATTTATTTCTGGTAATATTTTTACCTTCAAAATTGTATTGCTAGTAATAATTTTTTTCAAAAAACTATTGCTGGTAATTGTTAACTATTTGCCCATAGCTGGGACCCTAACAGTTGCTACCACCCCGGGTCAGGGTGGCCTATGAACACCAGGAATTAATATGTGGTTCCATGCTCCTGAAAACTTCCTGATCAGAGTCCTTGCTGCTGGACGTAGTTTATCATCTTACCCAGGACACAGATGTAGTTTAATGTCTTACCCAGGACGTTTAGATACTTTGGCTTGATAGTCTCACTTGTGAAGATACTTTTTGGGGAAATGTTCGAAAATTACCAGCGAATTTTAAATTTACTGTAGAACAGAGCTATTAAATATTAAAAGAAGTTTTATAAAGGGGCTATGAATTGAGTCTCAGCAACTAATCAGATAAATTCTCTGGGAATTTTCCAAACTGCTAGCCTGAAGACTTTCTCAAATAACGAACAAGAATTTGGCACCATGCAAAATATTTGGGACATTTCTAAAGGAATCTATTGGAAAATTTGATGTGAAAAGATGGAAAATACAAGACCTGGAGCGTTCCTTGGATATCACCAATAATCTCGACATTATCTTGGCATCAGAAAATGGTAAAAATATTTCTAGAGAAGTCTTAAGGAAATCTTACTGTATTTGTTTCTGGTTATTTGAGCTTGATTGATGGACACAAACAAACCCGAAAGTCTTGAGGAATTGCCAGGAATTAAGCATTTTATGAGTAACCCTTGCTGCAATAATCCTTTGAAAATTTTGAAAACGATTACAAGAAATTTCTTATCTTCATTATTTGGACTTGTGCCTGGAAATGTATTTAAAGATCCTTCATAAAATCCAAAGAAGAATCTGCAATGTTATTGGTCCTCACCTTGCATCGTGTCTTCTGTCACATTCCCACCACTGTAATGCAGCTTGCCTGTACCTTTTTTATAAATATTTTCATGGTAATTGTTCTGATGAACTTTATGAATTTAAGCGCAGTACTAGATTGGCAGATAGGTCTCATTATATTACTGTCAAAGTGGTTAGATATAACTGTAAGTTTGCAACTAACAGTTTGTTCTCTCACACTTCTTGCTTGTAGATCTTTATTCTGACTTTCCAGACAACTTCTGATTTTCAAAAATTTAAATGCAATGTCAATCATTATCTTTTAGTCTTCTTAATTCTTGTTCTTTTATTGTTCTCTCTCCTTAATAGTAGTATTTCTCATATTCTCTAACACTCAGTAACTCCTTTGCATCTTAGTGGCTTTATTGCCTTTGATCTTCAAAAATCTAAATGCAATGTCAATCATTATCTTCTGTCTTCTTAATTCCTGTTCTTTTATGGTTTTCTATCCTTCATAATTTATTTTCTTTTTTTTCTCATATTCTCTTATACTCAGTAACCCCTTGTGTCTTAGTGGCTTTATTGCTTTGCTTGGGGTGAAATGATTAAAAAAAAAATGTATGGATGCACATCTCGGACATAATTCAGCTATTGTCACAGATTCCAGTTTTGAGATTCTGTGATGTGATCACAGTATCTTATGTAATGTGGCTGTTCTGTTGATGTTCGGTTGTTATGTGACAGGAGGTCTCTGATTCTTCATTGAGCTTCTTTCTATATTTACCGATTTTTTTTTATTTTTTTTTTTTTTTTTTTTACTGGATTGAACAGGTGTTAGATGACTGTTGTCATTCCTATGTATGCACACGTCATGACTGACAAGGGAAATAACAGACAGTTGACATTACTGCTCATTGCTTCTATCAGGACTGTCTAGTAGGGTAATATATTTTTACAATTATGGTTGGCTGTTTCATGCCTCACAGAAGAATTACAGCAAAATGTATCTGTACCAATTCTGAAGTTCAGCGTCAAAATATCAACTGGATACCAGGCCAAAGATGCACTTTCACCCATAGTTTTAAGAAACAGTTCAGCGTCTGAAAAATGACATCTGTCTTTATGGCAGTGAATTTTGGACAATCCTCACAGATGAAGAAGAGATCTAAAAGCAACAGAAACAAAGAAAAATCACTGAACTGTTATTTAATATCAGTCCTGATTGGCAGTGAATGCTGGACCAGGCCAAACTTGATTGCAACAGAAAAAAATTTTACTGAACTGTTAAATATCAGTCCTCCTATAAATAAAAATGATGACTTGAAAAAACATTTTTTCGTAATATCATCCTCCTATATGGCAGTGAATCCTGGACAAATGATGGATGAAGCAACAAAACAAAAGAAAATGTACTGAACTATGAACGTGAATATCAGATGAATATGGACAATCTCCTCACAGAGAAGACTTGAAGACAAGAGAAACAAAGAAAAGTGTACTGACAGTAATATCAGTCCTCAGATATCAATGAATGCTGGACAATCTCCTCTCAGATGAAGAAGATCTTGAAGCAAGAAGAAAAAAAAAAAAGTACTGAACTGTTACGTAATATCAGTCCTCAGATATGGTAAGATGAATGCTGGACAATCTCCTCACAGATGAAGAAAGACTTGAAGCAACAGAAACAAAGAAAAGTGTACTGAACTGTTACGTAATATCAGTCCTCAGATATGGCAATGAATGCTGGACAATCTCCTCTCAGATGAAGAAGAAGAAGCAAGAGAAACAAAAAAAAGAGTACTGAACTGTTAGTAATATCAGTCCTCAGATATGGCAATGAATGCTGGACAATCTCCTCTCAGATGAAAAAGAGACTTTTGCAACAGAAACAAATCAGTACTGAACTGTTACATAATATCAGTCCTCCTATATGGCAATGAATGCTGGACAATGAACTGTTCGTAATATCAGTCCTCCAGATGGAAGAAGAAGAGACTTGAAGCAATAGAAATGTCATTCTGTAGACAGAATATTGAGGATACCAGACAAGATTTAGAGAAAATGGAAACAAAAATGAAACTTATACTTAACATCAGGAATAGGCTGTTGAAATATCTGTGTTGCATAAGCAGGAAGGTCTTTGAAAATCTGAAAATCCCAGGATAGATTGCAGGCAGGAGGGACAGAGGAAAACAGCACATAGCTTATTTGGTGGGCTTCAGTAAATGTATGTCAGAACAGGGTGTAAGACAAATAGCAAAAAGACAAATTTATTAAGAGCTACAAGAGACAGGTAATTGTGGAGGGCCATGACTGCCTACATCTTAAGGGACATGGCACATTAAGAAAAAAGAAGTGGTATTGTAGGGTTTGAATTCAGCATTTGCTACTCCTAGACTGGTTGCCAACTGTAGAATAACAATAATAAACAGCACTTACCAGCGTAAGGGTCCCAGCTAGCATCCAGCTGGCAGACAAAAATAAAGCAGGTTGTGACTTAATACAAACCCTGCAAACTAACTGATGAATCAAGCTGGTATTTATATAGAAATACCTCCACTCAGGTACCAGCAGCCAATCACAGCCCTAGCAGTGGACTATCCCACTTTAGCACAATGAGATGCTCCATTGCACCATAAATAGCTCTCTTTCTAAAGGTTGGATTATTATTCACTTAGCTTGCTCCACAACTGAGTGTTTATCTCTACCATGTGATTTTTCTCCAGCCAACCAAGGCCAGAAAGGGCCAGTGGAGAAGAGACAGATTTATATATTTCCCAAAAGAACTTTTTGGTGTAAGTGAACATGTGACACTGATATAATGTTTTATGTATGTGGCTGGAGGTTTGTTGTTCTACCCCCAACTCATAACACTATGGATCAAGTCACTGGATCCAACCAGCACTTTTATCCACTGGGCCTTAGTGGACGAAATAAAGGGTTCAGTTCGAAATTCCAATCACCTGAAGAAGGCTAGAGCGTACAACAGCTGAAACATTGTAAATATGGCCACAAAGATGAGATCCACACTCCAGACAATGTAAATACTGTAAATAATTACAATACCTCATCTCGGAAATGGAGACAGACACTAATACTAACTTTAACAAAAAAAATATCTCTTGACAACTTTTTTCATATGTGCCGTATGCAATCATGGCTCTCCACAACTTCCTATTGTAATATTTGTTTTCTTACTATGCCACCCATTCCCTTCCATCCATTTACACAAGTTCATTCAGTAGGTTACTTGATGATTGCCTCTATCTGTCTTGCCTTCAATCTGTCCTGTGAGTATCAAATTTTCCAAGCCCTGTTTCCTCATTATGTATCCTAGAAATTTCTACTCTCTCTCTGATTCTAAGTACAGGTCCACTATCCCTAATCTGAAATCGTAGGAGCCAGCAGTGTTTTGGTTTTTGAACCTTTTTGGATTATAGAATAACTATTTTTTTAGGACAAAAAAAGAAAAAGAAAAAAGAGAATATAACTGGCACAAACTAACACTACACTTTACAGAAAAGTACACTAATAACTAATGTAATATTGGTATTGATAAGAGCCTCGGTCTGGTTTCAAATATCCGTAGTTCTTCTAGTCAAGTAAAGTTCAAGTGTCAAGAGAGAAATCACAGTTTAAATATCTAATGGCTCAATCCACCCTGTGCTGGAGGGGGATACAAGTCTATGCTCCTGCTGCTGCCACTGCTGATAGAAAAAAATCCATTATTGGAGACAGGAGGATAATTGGTTATACCAGTTACAATAAACAATAGTTAACAATCTAATTCCTTTTCTTATTTAAAAGTAAACATTATTCTACCATCTCTCCATTATTCAGACAGTCTATCATGTCGTAAGGCAAGGCACCTCTTTTAGTTCGAAAGCAATTTGATCATTAGACTTCACCCATGTTATTGAACAGATTTCTTCCTTATCTAACATTTCCTTGATACTTGCTATTTTTATTCTTAATCTCTTATCTGTAACACGTTTAGACGATTTCATTACTTTGATCAAATCACTAAAAAACACTTGATAGGAATGAGCTTTTAGAAATTATTATTTAACAATTCACCTAAAAGTATTGAGATACTGAATGCATTGTCAATCTCTTCCAATAGAACTAGTGTTTCACTAATGGTTACTTTATTGAATAAATTTACACTTTGGTATTTCAATAATGATAATTTCAATGATAATGGCTAAAAGTATAGCCGAAAGTGCTCGGAATTAAAGAACAATTATAGTAGCATTCACCAACTTAAACAAGGAGACAGTCCAGAAAATTTGCAGGAGATTCCAAAGTCATCTGTAGGCAGTGGTTGAAATATTGACTATTGTTTATTGGAACTAGTATAACCAATCATTCCCCGCTTCCCTAACTTAATGGACTGTTCCTATCAGCAATGGCTGTAGCAGGAGCATAGACTTTGTCCTCTCCAGCCAGGGTAGATTGGGTCATTAGATACTATTTAAACTGCAGTGATTTCTCTCTTGACATTTGAATTGCCTAAAAGAACTACTGACATTTTAAACCAGACCTGTACGCTTATCAACGCTTATCAAGCAGATTTCTCCCTTATCTAATATTTCCTTGATACTTGCTATTTCTATTCCCATTCTCTTATCTGCAACAAGCTGATTTCATTGCTTCGACCAAATCACTGTTATCTACAAAACACTTGATAGGAATGAGCTTTTGTTGATATTATTTAATAACTCCCCTAAGATAACTGGCAGATAGTCTAATTCGAAAGCCTTGTCTCTCATATTAAAAATAGTCATTGGTAATCAGGCTCGCAGGCCGGTCAAAATGTCTTCACGGGCTGAATCCAGCCCATGGGCTGTAGGTTGCTGACCCTTGGTCTAATATTTCCTTGATACTTGCTATTTCTATTCCCACTCTCTTATCTGTAGCAAGTTGATTTCATTGCTTCAACCAAATCACTGTTATCTACAAAACACTTGATAGGAATGAGCTTTTGGTGATATTATTTAATAACTCCCCTAAGAGGATTGAGATACTGAATGCATTGTCAATCTCTTCCAATTTTCTGTAGTGTCTCACTAATGGCGATTTTATTGAATAAATTTACACTTTGGCATTTCAATATGATTTGTGAAAGAGGAACTACAAAACCTGAACAAAAGGAGCAGAAAAACAGTAGTTTTTGATCTACGGACCTCAGTGTTATGAGCCCAGAACACTACCATTTGGAAACAATGAACTACATAGTAGAATTTGAACAAATTTTTTCCTTTGTCTAATATTTTTGATACTAAGAAATTTCATATAATAAAAGTTGAGCACTTATAATCAAATCACTGTTATCTACAAAACACTTGATAGGAATGAGCTTTTGGTGATATTATTTAATAACTCCCCTAAGAGGATTGAGATACTGAATGCATTGTCAATCTCTTCCGATAGAGCTAGTGTCTCACTAATGGCGATTTTATTGAATAAATTTACACTTTGGCATTTCAATAGTGATTGCCTAGAGGAACTACAGACCTGAACAACAGGAGCAGAGTGTAGTTTTGATCTACGGACCTCAGTGTTATGAGCCCAGAACACTACCATTCTGCTACAATATTAGACTACATAGTAGAATTTGAATAAATTTTTCCTTTGTCTAATATTTCCTTGATACTTGCTATTTCTATTCCCATATCTGTAGCAAGTTGATTTCATTGCTTCAATCAAATCACTGTTATCTACAAAACACTTGATAGGAATGAGCTTTTGGTGAATTAGCTTAATGTTGATTGAGATACTGAATGCATTGTCAATCTTCCGATATTTAATGTCTCACTAATGGCGATTTTATTAAGAAGGACACTTTGGCATTTTCAATAGTGATTTAAGAGGAACTACAGACCTGAACATGCATTAATTTTTTGATTTCGGAATCAGTGTTAAAGCCCAGAACACAATTCTGCTACAATATTAGACTACATAGTAGAATTTGAATAAATTTTTTCTTTGTCTAATATTTCCTTGGTTTCTATTCCCATATCTGTAGCAATTTTTTACTGAACTTCAATCAAATCACTTTTTTACAGTTTATTTTTAGGAATGAGCTTTTGGTGATATTGCCAAAAAGAGGTTGAGATGACTTCATTATCAATCTGAAAAATGCTAGTGTCTCACTAATTTTAAATGAATTTAAATTATGGCATTTAAATGATTAGATCAAAAACCTGTCCTCTTTTGTTCTACGGACCTCAGTGTTTTGAATATGAAAACCATTCTGCTCAGAAAGACTGTGAAATAGAAAAATAAATATTTTTTTCCTTTGAATAATAGAAAAATATAATTCATATTGAAGCAAAGTTGAACATTAACTTCAATAAACTAAAAACATTGATAGGAAGCTTTTTGGAAATTTTATTTAATGCTATTAGGTATAAATGCATTGTCAATCCTTTTCAATAAGCTAATGTCTCACTGGTTAATGTATTTTTGTCACTCTTTGTTTTTCAAAGATTGTGGATTCATCTAAACTAACAAAATTAGTGATAAAGTGTTTTTTGTTACACCCAAACATTACTCAAATTTCTAGTTATGTTCTATTTACATAAACACAAAGGAACAATTTCTGGTTTACTTTTAAAACTCATCCAATGTCACTTTAAATTATCACAGATTTAAATTTTGGTACATTTCTCTTTTATGTTCTGACACTGAATTTTCTTTAAAATGAAGGGGAATATTTGTTTTCACCTGATGGCATTGTCATTGATGAAATTTCATTCCTTTGACGAGTCTCTGTAAACATTTCTGTGAGCATTGTCCGCCTCATCAACCTCGGTTTCTCGGTCAACGATCTCTCTCTTTCATTGAACAAACTGGCATAATTTCCTGCTCACCGATAAATTTGCATCGTTCAAGCCCAGTAATTAACTGGTCACACATTTTCGCCAGATCGTCTATGGTTATTTTTTCCCTCGGTGTTGCCGCCATAACCTCTTCAAAAAGTAATCTGTGGATGTACGTTCCTTAAATAGGATAAAAATCATATTGTTAAGTCCTCTGTGACCAAGCAGTAATGCAAACAAGATCAAATGATAGTTTCTCCTACATAGGGGAACACAGTTTTGATTCCTACTGATGGACACATTTCCCTTACCTTTCTTGAATGTGCAGAACCATAGGCATAATGCACAGTGTTTAATAAATAAAAATCAATAATTTTTGAAGTACGATGGAGGAGGCATGGTGGAGTAATGGATAGTGGCTCCGATTGAGGAATCGGAGAGGTGAGTTCAAATTCCAGCCAAATCCATTACATTCACTTATGTGCTAATACCCTTAGAAAAGGTATGAATCCTCTTCTTCTCTCTCCAGCTATGGGTAAATAGCTGGACAGATGGGGTTCTATAGCCTTGGTTGGCAATTGGTCTAGGAGAAAGAAAAACTCTGAATTTAAAATTGTATGTAGCCCTGGTGAAGTACATACTCTTGCATTGCACTTTGCATTGATTCACTTATCCCGACTACAGTCGATTTCTTTTACTAACATCCTGGATCATCTTGTTTACAGCACAGCATTTTTTTTTTTTTTTTTTTTTTTTACTTGCTTGACTTATTTTCTATCTGCATACAGGTAATTTGTTTCCAGTAAATATTTTGGATTATTCTAATCTTTTTCTTCTTCTGTGAGCCATGACCCATAAGGACTTAGGGGATCATGGCTTTCCACAACTTACTTTCTAGAGCAGCTTATAGCATTATTTTCTCTTTTTGTTCTGCTGTCCCTCTATACAAACCCGTCATGTAAATGGCTCACTGCTTCCCCAATCTCTCTTACTCACAGTGAATACCAAGTCAAGGAATTTAAGCTCTCTCTTCCTTGTTTTGAGTATATTTTTTATTTTATCTTGTTTATATCAACTCCTTATAGGTCATTTAATGCCAAAGTTTTATTTTCTTGGGATGTAAGAAAAATATGTTATATATTTTATTCTACTTTCACAATTGAATACATGGTAGATGATACTCAGCTTTTGGGCAAATACATGTTTGTGTGGACATGATTACTATATATGTGTTTTATGTTGTAGCTTTGTTGAAGTTATATTTTGAAATAGAGTTTGATGTCTTTAAGAAACTGTAGAATATTACATAAATTAATATCACCAAGGAGTTCTTTCATTATGGTTGTTTAATTCTTATTTAATGACAAAGCCTAAATATGCCTTCAACTAGAGATAAAATTTATTGCTGGTAATCTTACTTATTATAAAATGCAGATTGTGTGTGTGTGTGTCTGTACGTTTATATATTGGATCAGATTTCCTACATTTTTCAACCGATTTCAACAAATCTTCACAGGACTATGTAAAATTACCTTGCGGTAGTTCTGACAGTGCCAAAAATTGGAAAAACACAATTGTTTTTGCATGAAATCAATTTGAAAACACAATTAAGAGGCATTAATGAAAGGGGGACAACTCATATCGAGTTATACTTATTAATATCGAGTTATCAAGTTATACTAATTACCAGGTTGGTTGTTTTGTGTGTGTGTGTGTGTTCATTTATATATGGGATCAAATTTCCTACATTTTTCAACTGATTTCAACAAAACTTCCTTTTTTTTTGGCAGGTAGTGTTTCTTATTGTCTTGCACACTTTTTTTTTATTTATTTTTACATTCAGAATGCTTTAAAAATTCCATTTACAAGACAATTGTTTATAATAAAATTCTATTCAATCGGTAGACTCATAACGATTGAAAACAATGTTTTTGTTTGAGTTTGGGTTTGTAAAAAAAAAAAAAAAAAAAAAAAAAAACTAATTAAGACATGCGTGTCCGTCAACCTTAAACAATAATCTTTGTCAATTTTATTTTCAGTCTTTATGATGGTCGATACTTGATCTATCTCTTACTGTTACATCCCCGGGCAACGCTGGGCACTACTGCTAGTTTTAATTATAAATATGTATTTTTATACTTTCATAGCATTTTTTGTGGTGATGGGGGGGTGTTTCACTATTTTTCCATAGCTGGGACCAGGGTTCCATGCTCCTCAAAAGCTCCAATCTCTCGATCAGCAGCCTGCTTGTTGTTTCTGTTGTCATTTTCTTTCCCTGTTGCTTCCACTGTCATTGCCATCTAATAAAAAAAAAATTATTTGCCATCTATGATACATGCTTAGACGATCATTTATCTTTCGATACGTGACATGAGACAGATTTTTTCGCACAGTAGGTTGCCATTTCTTTCTATGTGTCGAACAATCATGTGGTAAAGATAAACACTTGGTTGTGGAGGAAGCTGAGTGAATAATAACTCAACCTTAAGAGAGCTATTTATGGTGCCATGGAGCATCTCATTGTGTTCAAGTGGGATAGTCCATTGCTTGGGCTGTGATTGGCTGCTTGTACATGAGTGGAGGTATTTCTGTATAAATACCAGCTTGATTCCAGTCAGTTTGCAGGGTCTGTATTGAGTTACAACCTGCTTTATTTTTATCTGCCAGCTGGATGCTAGCTGGGACCCTTACACCAGTAAGTGTTGTTTATTATTGTTATTCTACACTATGGTAGACCAGTTGCTACCCTAGGCTATAGAACCTGGTCTGTCCTGCTATTTACCCATAGCTGGTGGTTAAGAAGAGGATTCATACCTTTCCCAAGGATATTAGCATATAAGTGAATGTAATGTATTTGACTGGAATTTGAACTCGGCTCTCCGATTCCTCAATCCAAGCCACTATCTATCACTCCACCGTGCCTCTAAGGATCATTAGTAAGGCAAAAATCATGTTAATGATATTTTTAAAGGAAATAAACATAAATATTTAGGTTTGGTGATAATAGTGATTTCAGTTGTAAAACAGCATTTTAAGTAGCAATTTTAATATTGTGATGTGTGTCTAGAGTGAGATAGGCTTACAGAGTTCAACCTGAAAGACATAAAAGGGGCTATGAGCTGAGAGAGGCCAGAAGCAGTGGGGATAACAGGCACTGTTTGGGTGCACAATGTGCCAAAGATCTCTAAACGGCCCTCCACAGGTTTTGAGTTCAGAATTGTCCTTCTCCTAGACCAGTTTCCATCCAAAGCTATAGAACCCAGTCTGTTCTGCTATTTACCCATAGCTGAGGGGAGAAGAGGATTCATACCTTTCCCAAGGGTATTAGCATGTAAGTGAATGTAAAATGGATTTGACTGGAATCCAAAAGGCTTCGATTCCTCAATCCAAATAAATCAAATTTTCCTGGTAGTTCAAATATAACTTTATATTTCATCCTTTTCAAACACTTTTGTGTAGTCTATGGAATTGGCCATTTGGCATTTTTGGGTGCACAATGTGCCAAAAGATCCCTAAACAACCCTTCACAAGTTTTGAGTTCAGAATTGTCCTTCTCCGAGACCAGTTGCCATCCAAGGCTATAGAACCCAGTTTGTCCTGCTATTTACCCATAGCTGAGGGGAGAAGAGGATTTATACCTTTCCCAAGGGTAATAGCACACAAGTGAATGTAATGGATTTGACTGGAATCCAAACATGGCTCTCCAATTACTCAGCCCAAATCACTCTCCATACCTTTCCTAAATAAATCAAATTTTCCTGGTAGGTCAAATATATCTTTGTACTGTACCTTTTCAAACACTTTTGTGTACTCTATGGAATCGGCCATTTGGCATTTTTATTGATAGCCTTTCCATCTTCTGACAGTTGATGATTAGAGCTTTCAGAGTTCTTATACTTTTCTTAGCTGCCATCAACGTAGTGTTGTCTGCCTATCTTAGACTGTTAAGATTGTGCCTACCCATAAGAAATCCTGATAGAACTCCTAGCTCTCTTGGCTTATGGTTGTATCACACTGGAACCCAGTTTCTTGTACTGTTGCTGAAGTTAAGCTATGTTGAGCTTGGTCAGTACCACTTGCGAATACCAGATGCTGTAAGCTTTGATTGGAGGCAGTGTAATGGATAACTGCTCTGAATATGAAATTGGAGTGCAGTTATTTTGTCATATTCACATACACATAAATACCATTAGGTAAATGATGAATCTGTTAAGGTAATTTATTCGCACATGCATTGACTCTCCAAGCTATAAATAGGAGCAGTTACTGCCTTTTGGAGAGGGAAGTTTCCAACCATCAGCTCTGACAGTCAGATCAAACATTCTTGCTGTAATACTCTCGTTTATATATGTTTGTATTTCTGTTAATATATTTGTTTAGCTCAATTCCTCTCTTGTGTTTTTATTTCTGGCCCTAACAAGCCCACAACAGAATCCTCCTCTTATCCCCCCCAGCTATGGGTTAATTAGTAACACTTGTATCAGTACATCATTATAATCTCCAAGAAATTCTTACAGTCTGAAAATATTTTCTGGTTTTCAATGACCTGCAAAAGGTTGATAGGTCATAAAAAAAACAAAACAAAGCAATCAATTAATCAATCTAGTTCTCTTGGGATTGCCTTGATGTAAAGATTGAATAAATCTGGCAAGAAGATGTACCCTTGCCTCGTTTATAGTCCTTTTTAATTTGTTTTCTATCCACATGCAGGTGGTTTGCTCCCATTAAATGTTGTAGATTATTCAAATGTCTTAGAAAAAATGAATCACGTTGTGCTTGAATTTAAAATAAATCTTAACCAGAATCCATCAAAATTCAGGATTTGGAATTAATAGAAATTAAAATCTCCAAATACTTCAGGGCATCGATCAGATTTAGTGCTGGTGATAATGTGGCCACAAAGAGAGGGCTCAGTTTACATAGTGATTGCAATGTAGACATGATCTCCCACTTTATATCCACATTAAAATCTCACATTTGTTTATCAAATTTTGATTAGGTTTGAATCCACCTCTTCTCCCCCAGCTATGGATTAATTAGTAAGATGTGTACCACTAAATCATTGTCTTTAAAAAAACTTATTCATGCATTCTAAAAATATTTTCTTGTTTTAAATACTCTGCAAAAAGGTTGATAAGCCATAAAAAATGAATTAACTGAATCAAAATAGATGCCAGTTTGGATGCACATAGAAAGCTTTTTTGTTGTCTAAGAAATATAGGTATGTATTTGTCAGCAGCTTCTTGATTAGAATTTAAAATAGCAAATTCTCGGAAGTTAAAACCAAGAATAATATATCAATAAGTAAACAAGAAAGATAAAACATCTTTAGTTTTGCTGTCGCATAAAAGATGGCGATCATACATGACATGTTTTTGCCAAATAATGTAAAAAAAATGCAGAACGTTAAACCCTTGTTGATACAAATGATAAAGCAAACAGATTATCAGAAGTGTCACTTTGGCACCTCAGCATGTCATCGCAAAAATGGTGATAATTTAAGAAATTATGGCGGTATACAGTGGGATTTTGGAATGTATTTGCCTTTCAGGCTTTGAGAAGCCCTGATTGATAATCAAATTTTTGAATTTTTGATTTCATCTGATGTGGCAAAGAATGTGTGTGACGAGTCAATTCTAAAACTGAGACAGAAAATAAAAAAGATTGTTAATAAAATTTTTACTTCCTTGGATTTGTAGGCGATGAATTTTTTTTCTTTTGCAATCACTTTCCGAGATGCTTCTTTTTGAGCTGTGGCAAATGAATCCTTGTCTAGGGTGTTAATCATTCAGGGTTGTTAAGTGTGCATGAGTCTTCAAGATTGGAGCAAACCAGAAGATGCTCCGTTGGCAGTTGGGATAATCATCACTGGTATATCCCCATTGCTGAAGTTTGGCTCTGCAGTGAGCAACAGATTTCGGGGGTGATACTGATCAGGAGATAGGAGGCTTTGCAGAGTGTGGAATCACCTCTTAATTGCTGTTGTTCCCAGGGTGGTAGCACCAGCCATGGACAAATGGTGAATACCCCAAACAAAATTGTTATACAGTGTAACCCGGATATAAGAGAGTTGTCGGGACCAGAGAAGAAGTCTCTTATATCTGGGTTTATATATTTTGTTTAGATAAGTATGGGAACACTTTGGGACCAGAGAAAATCTCTCTTATATCCGGGTTTCTCTTATATTAAAATTTTGGTCTATTTTGTTTAATTAAGTATGGGAACACTTTGGGACCAGAGAAAATCTCTCTTATATCCGAGTTTGGGCTATTTTTTTTAGATAAAGTACAGGGAACACTTTGGGACCAAAGAAAATCTCTCTTATATCCGGTTTGGTCTATTTTGTTTAAATTGGTATGTGGGAACACTTTTGGTGTTATAAGGAAAATGTCTTATTTGGGTATAAGGAACAAAGTTTCAGAAACATGCTGACACTGGAGTTTGAACACTGATCACCAGAGAGCAAACGCAGGTGATCCCATTTTGAATAAGTAGATCAAATGATGGTAAAGGATATGTACATATGGGAATTAGCGTGGCGTCTAATTGATCACTATAGGAATTACTATTTGGATTGTTATTCAGTGGTTACTATTCAAGCAAGTATTATCGAGCAAGTGCTATTAGTGCGGGATTAGTTGAAGGCTTCTGACACCAGTATTGTTCAACGGTGTTACTATAGTTGTATCTGCAATTACAAAGTCTCTACTACAACGAGCATTACAAAAGTGGCAACGTGTGTTCATTGACATCACAAAAAAATATAATGAAAGTGTAAAAAATACTATCAATACTTTTTTATAGTAAAAATACCAGCAATACATTTTTGTATAAAAAAAATGACCAACAATACATTTTTTCTTTAGTCAAAGGCATACAGTTGTGTTCAAATTATTTAAATTTCAGCATTAAATAACCCTTAGAGGTGTTGATATGCTGCTAAACAAAATCAACTAACCAACATGAAAGAATTCTTTTATGACATTAATCCAGATAATATCCTACAATTTCTTAAAGAAGTCAAACTGTATTCCAAAACATAACTTCAACAAAACTACAGCATAAAACACAGATATTGACTCTAGTAAATCTGAGTATCATCTACCATGTATTCAATTGTGAAAGCAGAATAATATATATCATACTTTTTTTTTAATTTAAAGTTCTCAAGAAAATTAAATTTTGGCATTAAATGACCCATAAGGAATTGATGTGCTGTTAAACAAACAAATCAATTTTTTTTTGTTCCTAATGGAATTTTCCTATTTTTTAATACTTTGTTCAGGTTTTGGGAGGCATATTTGGCTTTTCCAATGTTTCTCAGATTTCAGCAGTTCTTGCTAAATGATTCTGAGAAAAAGGAATTGAGATGGTGCCTGTAAGATGACAAGAACCAGAATCTTTCATTTTCTTATTTTCTTTCAATAAATTTTATGACAAAAATACAATAAAAATTGCCTTTGATTTTTATTAAATAAGTCAGGGTAACTTTTTACATTGCCAAATATGTTCGAACAGCACTCCCATTAGCTGTTGCGTTCTGATAGATACATTTGTTGCAAGAAACCTTAGACGTGCCTTTCCCTGCTCTATTTGAATATGTTTAATAAGTTTTCGTGGAAGGGGGGAAAAAAAAGGAAGCATTTCAGAAAGAGGCAAAGAATTGCTGACAGTAATACTTTTGTTCAGCACAGAAAAGAAGAGAAAGGACTTATATTTACAAACCAAATTTAAAACGATCACTTGTTCCATATAGGAATTGGTAGTATCTGTAAATGAGTCAGAGAAATATTCCTGAAGATGGTACAGAACTGCTTGGTCTGTCTCCTGTGGTATGCAAATCACTGGCAACTACGAGGTCTCATTGAAAAGTATCGGGACTACTGCTGTGCTAAAGTCTGCAGAGTGAAGTCGCTTGGCACAGATCCACCTTGAACTCTGCCACGCATGCACACTAAGTTATAACATTGCATTGTTATAGCAGTGCTTGGAAGGAAAGTGTGTAGAGTGTGGCCCTCTCACCACTCCATTGCTTGTGCAACAGTTTTGTGCCAGATATTGTCCCTTGCAATTTCTTCCTGTTCAAAAATTAAATGCTACTTAAAAGGAAAAGAGCTCAAGGCAGTCCAAGAGAATATGACAAGGCAGCTGCTGACTACCCCCACAAAAAACAAGCTCCAGGAATACTTCGATCAATGCTGGATAAAGTGTGTGGCTTCAGAAGGGGACTACTTCAAAGGAGATTGAATGAGGAATTAATATGTATTATAGTTTTCTTTTTATAGCACCAGACCTGAAACTTTCTGATCAGACCTTGTATGTTAAAAAATTCTTCTATGTGACATATCCCCTCGGAATGTTGACGATCATGGCTCTCCACAATTTTCTCTCCCTTGTAGCTCTTAATATATGTTCTATTTTTGCTATCTCTCCTAAACCTTGTTCTGCCATCCATTTACTCAAGCTTGCTAGGTATATTAGGCATTGTTTTCCTCTCTCCTCTTGCCTTCAATCTGTCCTGTGAGTATCAAATTTTCAAAGTCCTCTTCTCTCATTAACTGCCCTAGATATTTCAACTGGTTCTCCTTTTGATGTTAAGTACAAGTTTTGTTTCCATTTTCTCTAAAACATCATTGCTGCTCACATGTTCAGTCCATGATATTCTCAGCAACCTTCTGTAGAACAACATTTTTATTTGCTTTAAGGCTTTTCTTTATTTGTGTGAAGGTTGTCCAGCATTATAGGACTACGTAACAGTTCAGTATATTGGAAGTCTCTTCTTCATCTGTAACAGTTCATTAACTGCCATATTGATATTTGTAACACTTCAGCACTCTTTTCGTTTTTCCACTTCAAGTCTCTTCTTCATCTGTGAGGAGATTGTCCAGCATTCACTGCCATATAGGAGGACTGATATTACGTAACAGTTCAGTACTCTTTTCTTTGTTTCTATTGCTTCAAGTCTCTTCTTCCTCTGTGAGGAGATTGTCCAGCATTCACTGTCATAAAAGAGGATTGATATTACATAACAGTTCAGTTGTCTTATAGTTAGAATATAAATAATTCTTTTCTTCATTTCTATCTAAATTTTTCTATTTTTTAGTACTTTGCTTATCTTTTGGAAGGTGCCTTTCATTATAACAATGTCCCTTTGGATTTCAGTCTCATATGTTCCATTCTGTATTAAAACACGTCCCAGAAATTTAAATTGTTGTTTTTGTTTGACTATGGTTTCCCTAATTTCTAATTTGAATTCTGGGTGTCTTTTTTTTTTTTAATTTGTTAAAGAATTATAAATTTAAAAAAAAAAAAAAAAGTAAAGACTATTGTTTCTTTTAATGGAGATTAATCATATAGTGTCACATCATGTTGGGTAAATCAGTAGATAGTGTTTGCACTACAGAAGAAAGTTTTCATTTTCCCCAATTATTGGTATTATTATATCCATGATATAATAACACTTTATTCCATGGACGTAGCAGAATAGAAAAGGAATGACGATCATGCTTTCTTCTCAGTGAGTGTTTTATACTGCTAAGTCATAAATAAAATTATATACACATATATATACGTGTCCCGTGAAGAGAAAATATAACACATACAGAGGGGGGGGGTATTTCATCCCCCTGCCGATTTTCTGTTCTTTACAAAAATGGGAATGGTCCATAATATTCAGGGTAGGTCCATCTTGAAAGTGAGAGATAAAATATTAAAAAAAATTCTAGAAAATCACATTATATTAATTTTTGAACATTTCTTTCTTTTTTTATTGAAAAAATAAATATTTCACCCCTTATCAACCAGCAATGATTCAGGCTCCATAGACCGGTTATGTGACCAGGAGGCATATAGACTAGTCCTATTACTCAATTATTACTCCTAATCAAGTACTCATTACCTGTATAAAAGACACTAGTTCACAGAATCCTTCAATGAATCGGAATCTAATCTTTCCCTAATGGGCAAGATAAAAGAATTATCTAAGGATATCTGGGACAAAATTGTATACCTGCACAAGACTGGAATGGGCTGTAAGCAGCTAGGAGTCAACTGTGGTTTGACAATAAGAAAATGGAAGAAATGCCAATTGACTATCAATCTGCTTTGGTCTGAAGCTCCATGCAAGATCTCCCAATGTGGAGTAAACCTGATGATGAGAAAGGTGAGGAAACAACCCAGAACTATGCAGCAAGAGCTTGTTGATGATCTCAAGGCAGCTGGGACCACAGTCACCAAGATGACCATTAGTAACACACTACGTCATAGTGGGCTGAAATCATGTAGTGCCTGCAGGGTCCCCCTACTTAAGAAGGTACATGTACATGCGTGTCAGAAGTTTGTAAATGTGGACCTGGATGATTCAGAGGAGGGTTGGGAGAAAGTGCTGTGGTCAGACGAGTCTTTTTGGCATCAACACAACTCACTGTGTTTGAAGGGGACAAAAATGCTGACTTGGATCCCAAAAACACCATCCCAACCATTAAGCATGGCAGTGGAAACAGTATGCTTTGGGGCTGTTTCTCTGCTAAGGGGACAGGACAATTACACAAGGGAAAGATGGACGAGGCCAAGTACAGGGAAATCTTGAGTGTAAACCTCCTTGGCAGCCAGAACACCGAAGATGGATCATTGTTGGGTGTTCCAGCATGACAATGACCTAAAGCATATGGCTAAGGAAACAAAGGAATGGCTTAAGAAGAAGCACATTAAGGTAATGGAGTGGCCTAGTCAGTCTCTGGACCTTAATCCTTTAGAAAATCTGTGGAGAGAGCTGAAGCTTTGAATTGCCCAACGACAACCTACAAACCGTAAGCATTTGGAGAGGATCTGTAAAGATTAGTGAACCAAAATCCCTATGGGGATCTGTAAAAACTTGGTAACCAGCTACAAGAAATGCCTGGTAGCTGTGCTTGCCAATAAGGGTTCCTTCACCAAATACAAAGTTATGTTTTGCTATGGGGTGAAATACTTATTTTTCCAATAAAAAAAGAAATAAATGATAAAAAATTAATGTGATTTTCTAAAAAATATTTTTAATATTCTATCTCTCACTTTCAAGATGAACCTATCCTGAAAATTATAGACCGTTTCTATTTTTGTAAGGTGGCTGATATATCCCGGGAAGGGATATATTTGATCGAAGTAGCTAAGAGCTTTAGGCTACTGTAACTGAGTAGAACAATCTAGCAAGTAGCAGTAATGGAACTGGTACTTGTCATAGTCAGTAGGTGTAGACCAATAGGATAGCCAATGGTGTAGTCCTGTACCTCTACATCAGTCTGTATTTATGGCTGACACCAGCCAATCATATTCCTGTGAGGGGGAACCCAGGTGTATGCATATTCATTACATCAAGATGAAAAGAAAAATTTGCAATATTATTGGTCCTGATCTGGCGGTTTGGTTCCAGTTACTTTCCACCACCGTAAGTTGGACTCTCTGTGTCTTTTCTATAAATACTTTCATGGTAATTGTTCGGGCGTTTTATTACTAACACTATTTTATTTAGTTTCCTGTAGATGGTTTTTGCTTATATCATTACATCAGTGGCAAACTCAGAAAATCAGCAGGAGATGAAATACTTATTTTCGCCACTGTATCTACACAACAAGAAGAGTGAAAAGGGGACAAAAAAAAGAGACTTACATATAATAATTCTCAACAGGAAATGGAGCTGCCGGAGATTCTTCTGTGTTTCTGGTGAAGAAATATCTAAAATTCCAGATTTAAGCAGGCTAGATTCATCTATCAAGGAGATATTCTGCAAACAGGAAACTGGGTTTTTCCCAGCATGACAACTGCAAGCTGGAGATATTTTCTACATCTGGAAAACAGAACCATAGATTTGTAAGCTGCACCATGTGGCTGGGAGAGGGACACAGACTAGAAAATGCAACTCCTCAGTTTGACTCCTGGAAGCTGACTGACTGACCACTTTCATCAAACTATAATGTGTTGTCACATGACCCACATGATATCATCCCAACCAAAAGGAGATAATCATCTTTTGTATACTTACGCTTTACATGAGAATATAATTCTTTATAAAAAATTAGTACGTGGCTTTTGCAATAGCAGAAAATATATTAAATTATTGTCAAAAGTGTATGTTTATAAACAGTAATTTGAACTTTGCTAACCAGGTGTTTCTTTGTGGCTGAATGGTTAGCAGATGAAATGATGGTTCTCATTGAGGTTACTGGTTCAATTCCTCTCAGAGAAGCACATATTTTCTATGAAATTTCTCAAATATTCAGGCTAGTAAATGTAATTAATACTGTTTATTGAAAAAACAAAGCATATACCTAAATTATTTGTATCTATTAAAATAACGTATAAACAAAAAATATATATTATATAATTATTGTATTTAATCCATTTCATAATTGATGTAATGGAATAACCTGTAACCCCCATGAGTGACTACACTATAGGTAGTAACTACTTATAAGTATCTGTAAGTCAATGGACTACAGAGTCTCGTTCGTGGAGGTAGACTGACCCTGAACCTGTTTATGCGGGTTCAAAAAGGGAATATTTTTGGCCGAGCCTATGGGCTCAGAGAACCCACGCCAAACTGGCCTTGTACCGCATGCAACCCTCGTGGTGGGGTAACTAAATATACTAGCTGGAATCTGTCTCAGACTTACGCAAGAACTACCGACCTTCCAGTAGTAGCACTCACTACTGGCGTCAAAATAAACAAATATTTTTCAACCAATAATAGTCAGTTGTTCTTAGTTTAATTTGCATTGTATATAAATGTAGTTAGAAAAAAGGAAATGTTGATAACAGCGAGGGTCACCAAACAGGCTTCACCCCATCACCAGTCAATGAGGTTCAGGTGTAGGATGCGCTGACCCTATTATGGCTATTATGATTTGCAGAGGCTTTAATTTTTATGCAACCTTGTATAAACCCTGACTCATATTCATATTTTTATCTTGAACCCAAATGTCTTCAGTGAACAACAAAAACAAAAGAATTAGCGTTGTGATTCCAATACTTTTGGAGGGGACTAATATATATATATATATATATATATATATATATATATATGTATATATATATATGTATATATATATATATATATATATATATATATATATATATATATATATATATATATATATATATAATATATATATATATATATATATATATATATATATATATATATATATATATATATATATATATATATATATATATATATATATATATATATATGTATATATATATATATATATATAAATATATATATATATATATATATATATATATATATGTATATATATATATATATATATGTATATATATATGTATATATATATATATATATATGTATATATATATATATATATATATATATATGTATATATATATATATATATATATATATATATATATATATATATATATATATATATATATATATATATATATATATATATATATATATATATATTCTTAGATGGCATATATTTGTAGATGAGACAAAAAATATAAATATTGTGTATTTTGCTCAAAAAAATTCCTAAAAACAAGTTCTGTCTGTTCACCTTTTTATTATATCCTTCCAAATGGAAACATATAAATAAAAGAGAATAAAATTTAAATTAAAGATATAATAAAAATTTGGACAGACTCTCCTTGTCACATGAATTTAATAAAACTTATATATATATATATATGATAATACAACTGAGAAAATGTGAAAATTATGGGAATTTAACGTTTTTCAAGTTTGCGGAACTTCTACCAAATAGTGGTTAGTAGATAACTCGAGCTATAATATTGAATAAATTAAAAATGTTCAAGTGACTTATCTGGTTATCCAACTCAAGAGTTTTCCATCAAAACTCTCATAAGGCTGAAACTCTCTCTCTCTCTCTCTCTCTCTATATATATATATATATATATATATATATATATATATATTTCTTTTAATAATTTTAACATTATGGATACAAAATAGTGAATTTTATAGAGTGTTTTTTGAAGACTGAGCACGAGCAAAATAAATTCATGGATTCAGACAAAAAACCCAAGAATGGCGTCAAAATAAACAAATATTTTTCAACCAATAACAGTCAGTTGTTCTTAGCTTAATTTGTCTTGTTTTTCAGGTATATATTCCTATTAGCACGGAATATGACAATAATATCTCTTTCTGTATAAAATTTATTTGCCTGGTGAAATTATGTCAGATAAAATCAACATTAGTAGCATATCATAGTTGCTATCTACGGACCTCTAAGCTTCCATTCTTAAATTATGCTAAAATATTAAGAACTAAAGACATACCCACACATGTTTTGTAGCATGAGCGTGTGTGTCTGAATTCTAGTGGGAATTTTTGTTTCTATCTTGTTGTGTCTGTGTGCCTATTATTCCTGAAGATGGTAGTGGGAAGAAATGGCAAAGGTCTGCTTTTTGTGTTTACGTATCCAATTCCTAGATGGTCTTGCAGTCATTGGTAGTGTCAGTGCCTGTGTTGATAGTGGGTTAGATTTAGTAATTCACTGATTTGTATGGCACAAACTCTCAATAATACATACATAAATATATATATACTAGCAGCATGGCTTGGCGTTGCTCGTGCTTGATTCAAAAATCGTACGACTCATACAGCAATCGCTATCACTTGACTTAAAATATTTTTGCCCTTCCTTGCCTTTAAAGGAGTGCCCTTTGCCATGCTCATGTTGCTACATGCCTTACTTCTTGCCTTTCTCACACTGCAAATTTTTTCTAAGCTCTATACTAAACATTATATCTGTTACGAAAAAAGAACTAAACAAAATGAACACAAAACGATCAGCTTTAAAAAAGGACCCGTAACTGGAAAAACTGAATGAAAAAGAATGTTAACAACAAATACTTTTTTCACACCCAACCCAGTTCTGTGGAATCAGAATCAAGATTGAGTTTAAGCAAATGAATGAGCCAATTGGAGTAAAGTGCCATGCAGATTTAAATTTTTCCCACTTGTGACGAATGCAGCTATCGATTTTTTTTTGCATGCTAGTTAACATTAATATCTGTCAGCTGTTGGCTCTCACGCTGGCCAATAGAATCTTCCTGCCTATTCGTGGCAGCCAGCTATAGGCTCTCACTCTGGCCAGTAGAAAATGGCCACAAACTACATGAAAACTGCCGTAGAAGCATGAAAAAATCGATCATTTCCTCTATCGATGGGAGTTGGGAAATGCAAAGTCAGTCTTGGCCTTTCCCGCTAACTTGGAGCATGTGCATATAAATTTTGGTGCAATTCCGTCTCACACACACACACACACACACACACACACACACATCCTGCCTTTTATAGATAGTGATAAGTGAACATTGAAGTCAACACTCAGAGGTGACAGGCTGTTTCATGCTGGACGCAATTGGTGGCCTGATGATTGCATCCAGCCTGAAACAGCCTGTAGCGTCTGAGTGTAGACTTCAATGTTCACTTTTATATTTATACTTACATATACTCTATCTCTGATATTGAGCACTTTATCCCATAAATATAGCACACCTTAAAACTATATTTCTTCATATATATATATATATGTGTGTGTATGTGAGTGTGTGTTAATGTATATCTGTATTCAAGGATGCCCATCTACTAGGGCAGCTAGCCAATCCCTATTGCAGACGCTTGCTCAGGTGTATTTGTGCTTATTCAGTACCCACAGAGCCCACCTGTGGTTTATACTGCAACTATGTTGAGCAGACCTTAGTTACAGTTTCTGGGAAAGTCTCCTTCCTGACAAATCAACCATGGTGAGATTCGAACCTGGTCTCATGGTCAGAATGTGAATGTTCTAACCTCTCAGCCATGTGTCTATATATATATACATATATATATATATATATATATTACACACATACATATATATATATATATGCACACACACACACACATATTACATATACACACACACACACACACACACACACACATATATTACATACATACATATATATATATATTACATACATATATATAAAAAATGCAGATGCCAATCTGTCACTGTGTCACACATTTTCAACTTTACTCCTAGAGGCCATAGCCCAACATATCATACCATTTTGGAATCAGGTCAACTCCAAGAGCAAATTAAAACCATTTCAGGCCAGATCCAGACCCCACAATCCTGAAATTTTAATTACCAAGTTTTCATTACTGCGACTGTTTTTTTTTTTACGTGATTTTTATTGCGTCAAATTTTTTTGCATAACATTTGTTAGAACTTGGAAATAAATATGGGAGTAATCAAAATTAATCGCGAAATCCAGCGAAAGTCAATGATGAAATCAAAATAATTGTTTGTACAGAAAGTCAGGACCTACGTATATCAAATCAAAATGTCTTTAAATTAAATGGCGGCAGAAGAATTATCATTGAACTTTTAAAAGGTAAGCTTAAATATTAATGCAATACTTAAAAGCAGCAATCAATTTTGAGTTCTTCTGTAGTTTGTTGTTATGGGGCAGCTTTTAAGTTAGCATGTATAGATGCATAATAAATATGCCTTTTTTTGTTGTTCAACATCTTGAAGTAAGCTTCTTATAAGCAGCACTCACTGGGTGTGTGTGTGTGTGTGTGTATATATATATATATATATATATATATATATATATATATATATATGTATGGTATAAGATGACAATTGAAAAAAAAACTTAGTTTTTGATGACACATTTCATCTTTTGACTTTTCTAAGGCAAAAATGAAATCGAAATTTTTTTTGTTGTTGTAGTTACATTACAAAATCCCAATTTTATGTCAACAAAAATGCACTGATTTCATTTTTGCCTTTGAAAAAAGTGAAAAGACGAAATGTGTCAGCAAAAAACTAAAATTTCTTTTTTCCAATTGTCATCTCATACCAATTTGTCTTGTCCACAGAATTGATCTTGGAATTTTATATATATATATATATATATATATATATATATATATATATATATATATATATATGTGTGTGTGTATTTTCTTTTATAGGGCTATTATATCGAAATACATATTATAAGAAGTATATTACTTAAAAAAAATATTTTTACTTTTCTTCACTATAATATTTATATATTTATAAAACTACTATTCATTCTTGCTTTGAATATTTTTACCATGTCTGGTGCACCTATTATATATTTAGATTTTCTTGATAAAATCCAAAGAAGAATCTGCAATGTTATTAGTCCTGACCTGGCATCTGGATTTCAGTCATTTTCCCACAATTGTAACGTAGCTTCCCTGTGCCTTTTCTATAAATACATTCATGGGAATTGTTTTGATGAACTTTCCTTTATGGTGTCTAGACCTTATAAATTTAAATGCAGTACAAGATTAGTGGTAATCTCTCGTCATTTTATCATTGAAATGGTTAAATATAACTGTAAGTTCTATGCTAACAGTTTCTTCTCTCACACTTTTCACTTGCGGAACTCTCTTCTGATTTCTTGAATTCCTGTAAAATTTGATCCTCAAAAATTTAAACATAATGCCAATTGTTATCTTTTATTGTGTTCTCTCCTTAATAGTGTATTTTTCAAATATTCTTAAACACTAATATTCCATGGTTATAATTTATTCCATTGGAATCGTAAATATGGAATAAATTATGACCATGGAATATTAGTATTTAAAGCTTTTTATTATATCCTTCCTCTGTCCTGGACATTGACTTCTACCTGGATTCTATCCTCTTGGAATTTTTTATTCAAAAAATATATATGTATATGTATGCACCTACGTATATATATTTATATATTTTGCATATGTATGTGTATATTTACTTATTATATATATATATATATATATATATATATATATATATATATATATATATAAAAGAACATTGAAGTCTTAGAGGCAACCGTCTGTTTCATGCTGGAAGCAATCGTCAGGCCATGAGTGGTGTTATTTTTCTTGGCTATTTATATCAGTGGTGTATTGTGGGTAGTCTATTTTGCGGTCATTTTACCAGAAGTTGTTTATTTGTTTATTTATTTATTTGGGTTAAATTATTTTGCTTGTCATTGTGTATTTTTATTTTTTTAACTTCTATATCTATGTTTTTTTTATTTTTATTTTAATCAGTGTTTTTTTTAACATCGTAAAAATTTGTTTATATCGCTTGTTTAATAGTTTTGTTTTGGTTTGGGAAGATAATTATCTTCCCAAAACAAAACTACGATGATTGGGTCCAACATGAAACAAACTGTTGCCTCTGGGTGTTGGCTTCAATGTTCACGTTTATATTTACACTTGCTCTATCTCTGATATTGAGCACTTTATCCCATAAACTAGCAGCATGGCCCGGCGTTGCCCGTGCTTGATTCAAAAATCGTACGACTCATACAGCAATCCCTATCACTTGACTTAAAATATTTTTGCCCTTCCTTGACTTTAAAGGAGTACCCTTTGCCGTGCTGATACATTACATGCCTTTCTTCTTGCCTATCTCACACTGTGAATTTTTTTCTAAGCTCTATACTAAACATTAAATCTGTTACGAAAAAAGAACTAAACAAAATGAACACAAAATGATCAGCTTTAAAAAAAGGACTCGTAACTGGAAAAACCGAATGAAAAAAGAATGTTAATAACAAATACTTTTTCACATCCAACCCAGTTCTGCAGAATCAGAATCAACGTTGAGTTTAAGCAAGCGAATGAGCCAATTGGAGTAAAGTGCCATGCAGATTTAAATTTTTCCCCACTTGTGAAGAATGCAGCTATTGATTTTTTTTTTTTTTTTTTGTATGCTATTTAACATTTGTGTCAGTCAGCTGTTGGCTCTCACGCTGGCCAATAGAATCTTCCTGTGTATTCATGGCAGCCAGCTATTGACTCTCACTCTGGGCAGTACAAAATGGCTGCAAACTACATGAAAACTGCCGTAGAAGCATGAAAAAATTGATTATTTCCACTATCGATGGGAGTTAGGAAATGCAAAGTTGGTCTTGGCCTTTCCCACTAACTTGGAGCATGTGCATGTAAATTTTGGTGCAAATTCGTCAAAAATTGTGGCCGTGCATTCATTACACACACACACGCACATCCTGCCTTTTATAGATAGAGATATAGGATATCTTAAGACTATATTTCTCAATATATATATATATATATATATATATATATATATATAATATCTTACATTAATTGCACAACTCCGAGTTTCATGCTGAAGTAATTTTCAAATGCTGGAATTATAATATTTATTTTTATTTATAATTTGGGTCAACACCAATTTTTTTTTTTTTTAATTTTTTCTGGATCTCATAGATATATTACTGTTGGAGTGGAAAATTATTGGAGTTAAAAAATTTAAAAGGATGGTAGTTTAATTTTGAATTTGAATTTAAGCTTAGATTTAAGATTGAAAATAATGTTGGAGGTAAGAAATGCAAATTCTAAGAAATTGCGGCAGGTTTCTCAGTCTGATGTGACAATCGGTCACTGACTTTCCGTCTCCCATTACTGATGGCATTGCCAGATTAAACCCAAGTAATTCACTCATGAAAAGCATTGTAGAATTCCGTCTTTTACTCTCTTTGTCTGCTGCCAGACAAACAAATATCGCTTAATTGTTTGTTGCAAATCTGCAATTCCATCATGACAGCAACTTTTACCATTTAATATGACTCTCGGCGGGGTCTGCGTGTCGTGGGGATGGGTGTCTGCTAATGGACTGCTTCCATGTTTGGCTTTTGTCTTGGCCTGAGACTTACAGCATCGAAGCTGCATCTCACCTACCATGGCCAGCTTAGTTTTCTAGTCAGCGTTACACCAGCTGCCCGTGCCCTGTGTGTTCCCACCCACCACCAGTGCCGCCTTGATATTATCTCTAGTGTATTTAAAACTAAAGCTGATTTCAAAGTATTGGATATGATGTGAAAATTGATACTTTTTTTTTTTTTTTTTTTTTTGCTTGACTATTCCGAAATGTGCAGTTTGTGTAATGGCTAGTGGCTTGGAATAGGAAATTGGCGAGCCAAGTTCGAAATTCTATTAAAAGATTGTTGCATTCACTTTCACACAAATTCCCATGAGAAAGGTATGACTCCTTTTCTTAACCTCCCAGCTATGGGTTAAATAGTACAAAAATATAATAAAAGAAAGTAGACAAAAGCTACTTGACTGTCTTGTTTAATGAAATATACATTGATGCATTCTGTTAGTAATATATTTTTTTTTTCATCTATATGCCTTGCTCCGTTCTGCCAACCATTTACACAAGCACATTAGGTAGGGTATTTGCTGCTTTCCTCTGTTCCTCTTAACTTCAATATGCCCTGTGAGTGTTAAATTTTCTCAGCCATCTTTCCTCAATATGTGCCTGGGAAATTTCAGTTTCTTTTTCTGATTCTAAGTATAAGTGTTCGTTTTCTTTCCATTTTCGTTAAAATTTGGTTGTTGCTCACATGTTCACGCCATGAAAATCCTTCTGTGGGGAGATAGCATTCACTGCTATATAGGATGAATGATAATATAAATAATGCAATGCTCTTTTCCTTTTTTTAAATGAAATTTTCCTGTCTCTTAATACTGAGCTTAGCCTTTGGAAGGCATGTTTTTCTTTTCTAATGCGCCTTCAGACTTCGGTGTTGCGTTTTCTCTCAGAGGTTAAACCACTTCCTAGATTGCTAAATCTATATACTGGCTTGATTTTGGTTTCTCTAATTTGTAGTTTTCATCTTTTCCTCTTCCTTTTGCTGACAACCATACATTCTGTCTTCTTACAATCGATGGTTAGTCCTTTCTTCTTGCTTTCCTTTAATTTCAGTTTTGACTAGTGTGACCTCTCTTTTTATAAGTGATTTCCTTTTTCCTGCAAACACATAAATAAGCAGCTCATGAGAATTATTTAATAATGGTCCCATGGTGCAAGAGTATCTGTGCTTTAAATCCGGATATGCCAAAGAGAAGACGTAAAGTGCTCCATTAAGTGAAAAGGTCAAACATCTTGACTTATCGAAGGAACTTACATGCTGAGGTGTTTAACATCTATACCATGAACAAAACTTCTATCAGTCACACAACTTTTATTACAGTACATTGTTAAAATTGTTCTATTTAATTATTAGATATTGTCGTTAATCTCTTATTGTGCTTAATAAGATCTATGGTAAGAACGAATCTTCTATCCGTCACATAGCTTTAATTACAATATATTGTTAAAATTGTTCTATTTAATTATTAGATATTGTTTTTAATTTATGCTTAATATATTGTAAGAAAATCTTCTATCCGTCACATAGCTTTAATTACAATATATTGTTAAAATTGTTCTATTTAATTATTAGATATTGTTTTTAATCTCTTATTGTGCTTAATATGATCTACGGTAAGAACGAATCTTCTATCCGTCACATAGCTTTAATTACAATATATTGTTAAAATTGTTCTATTTAATTATCAGATATTGTTTTTAATCTCTTATTGTATCTAATAAGATCTAAGGTAAGAACAAATCTTCTATGCATCACAGGTCGAATAGAGGGAACGAGAGACAAGAGAAAACAATGTGTGACATACCTAGCTGGCTTAAGCAAGGGGATGACAGAACATAGACTGGGGGAAGTAGCAAAGGGACAAAAGAGCTACAAGGGATAAGGAGAAGTGGAGAGCCATGATCGCCTACATTTTGAAGGGACACAGCACATAAAAAGAAAAGATTTTATATACATACAAACCTTACATCAACGGACTAATAGGTGAGGTGTGTTTTTTAAAGCCGATTGTCCATAGATGGGAAGGGATTATTTTTTAATTATAAAACCACTATAGTAATTGCCAGTAGTTATGATCATAATGTAAATACTATAAACATGTATGTATGGCATAAATAAATATGTACTTAATGTAGATATATTAATCAAAATAAAAAAATAGTAGATAAAAAAACGGCTACTTTCTCATGCACGCAATAATGCATTGTACTTTATATACTGTACACCCATCTTTGTAAACAGTTGCAAAAACTCGCCACTTCTGCCAAGAGGTCACTTTAAAAACTATAACGACTCGCTCAGCTAAGCCCACAAATTTTGAGATATATCGCTGACGATTTGGAAGTTTTTTTATTTATTTTGCCTGCAGATTTTGTCTGTTGCATCCAAAGTCATTTGATGGGGGTCCATAGATTAGAGATTTGTCTGTATATAACAATATCTATATATATAAAATTGTAGCCTCAGTCTGTTATTGCACTCCCTATATATCCTGAAATTACATTACCCAGAGTACTTGGATAAGTATTTTTCATTTTAATCAAAGGAGTTCCGGGGGGGGGCATACCCCCACCCCCTTCACACACACACTGAAATTTTTTCCCCTTTGATTTAAATTTGAAGAAGGGAATGACTCCTATCCAAATTATAGAAGGAGAAAACCAGAAGATGGAGGTCACATCGGCAAGATCATTGAGTAATATTGCATTATTTTTCTTCTCAAATCATTCCAACAATTTAAAATCAATCATCATTTTCTTACAAAAAAAATATGTGACACGTAGAAAGGCGACGGTAATTCTGCTAGTACTGTAATAAAAATAAAAATTATGTGATGGATAGAAGATTCGTTTTTCCTGTAGAGATCTTATTAGGAACAACATGAAATTAACAACAATAACAAATGATAAAAGAACAATTATAAAATTAATTGTTCTATTTAATTATTAGTTATTGTTCTTAATCTCTTATTGTGCTTAATAAGATCTATGGTAAGAACTAATCTTCTATCCGTCACATAGCTTTAATTACAATATATTGTTAAAATTGTTCTATTTAATTATTAGTTATTGTTGTTAATCTCTTATTGTGCTTAATAAGATCTACGGTAAGGGCGAATCTTCTATCCATCACATAGCTTTAATTAGTTAATTACAATATATTGTTAAAATTGTTCCATTTTATTATTACTTATCTCTATAAAAAGCTGTGTGTGTGTGTGTAACGAATGCACGTACGTTTATCGACAGATTTGCACCAAAATTTACATGCACATGTGGGAAGGCAAAGACCGACTTTGCATTTTTCAACTCCCATCGATAGTGGAAATAATCGATTTTTCATGCTTCTACGGCAGTTTTCATGTAGTTTGCGGCCATTTTCTATTGGCCAGATTGAGAGCCAATAGCTGGCTGCTACGAATAGGCAGGAAGATTCTATTGGCCAGCGTGAGAGCCAACAGCTGACTGACATGAATGTTAACTAGCATGCAAAAAAAAAAAATCGATAGCTGCATTCGTCACAAGTGGGAAAAATTTAAATCTGCATGGCACTTTACTCTAATTGGCTCATTCGCTTGCTTAAACTCAACGTTGATTCTGATTCTGCAGAACTGGGTTGGGTGTTAAAAAGTATTTGTTGTTAACATTCTTTTTTCATTCGGTTTTTCCAGTTACGAGTCCTTTTTTAAAGATGATCGTTTTGTGTTCATTTTGTTTAGTTCTTTTTTCGTAACAGATTTAATGTTTAGTATAGAGCTTAGAAAAAAATCGCAGTGTGAGATTGGCAAGAAGTAAGGCATGTAGCAACATCAGAACGGCAAAGGGCACTCCTTTAAAGGCAAGGAAGGGCAAAAATATTTTAAGTCAAGTGATAGGGATTGCTGTATGAGTCGTACGATTTTTGAATCAAGCATGGGCAACACCGGGCCATGCTGCTAGTTGTTGGTAATTTCTTTTTGTGTCTGATAAGATCTATAGTAAGAACGTTACATAACTTTTATTACATTAATTGTTCTATTTTATTATGAGTTATTAGTTGCTTATTGTTAATCTCTTATTGTACCTAATTTATAAACGATATTGTTTCTTTTTTCCAAATGTTTGTATATTTTGGACCAGAGACTCTTTACAAAATTCAAATGAATTGATTATTTGTCCGCTAACTATCATTTTCTTTTTGTTGCAGGTGAGTGGATTTCTTAAGAACTTGTTCTTGTAAAAATGTTATTGGTCCTGAAAGAAAAGGTCAGTTCTTTTTTTTTTCTGCATTCTTCCACTTTTTTTAGTAAAACAAGGAGTTCTTTGAGAATGTCGATTAATAACATCGGCTCACAGAATTCTGCTTTCTTTTCATCTTATGGACAGTGAAAAAAAAAAACAACGAAAATCTCACCTTGAAAAAATAACCTTGATTAAAAAAAAAAAAAAAAATAAATAAATAAATAAAAAAAAAAAGTAATCACAATACTGAATATTAGAAATTATCTTGGAGTTTTGAAATGTAAGGTTTAAGAGTGGGTGTTAAAACCAGTGCATTTTCTTTTCATTCTGATTTAAAAATAATTATAATAATAAAAAAAAAGGACAAAAAAAATCCTGTGATTCATTGATAGTGACAGTGCTTAATTTATGAAAGCCGGACAACTTAAGATGTGCACTGCAGGTTTTACATTGGGATTATGTGTTTACTGGTGGTTATCTTGGGATAAACTTCTTAATCCAGATATACACCAATTTTTGGCATATACAGTTAGCCCCCCGCCTATTCGCGTTTCAGCATTCACGGCTTCATACATTCGCGGAATTTTCTTTAGAACATATGTACTTGTTATACGGGGAAACTGAATATTACCATGTTTTTCTGGAGAACATATGTAGAAATTATTCGATTTGCGTATTTTTTTCGACGAAACATATTTAAAATATTCTTGTGTTATTTTCCTGTTATTTAAGTGACACAAAACATATAACAGTCTGTTTTTCTAAATTGGCAGAATTCTACATCTTCATTGTAAAGAACAAACGCAAAAACATATGTAGTTCTTGGGCTTTGTTCATTGTTAGAAGCTGTGGCTGGTGTTATAAAATAAAATAAGACGTATCTCGGCTGATTTGCAGGCAAATAAACTAACATACTTAAGAGCGAGAGCCGGATGTGAACAGGACAAGGCCCCGTCACAAAATGACCATTATTGTCATCTATGCATGTTCCCGACGCACGAGTTCCGGTTGAAAAATAAAATAATATTTAAAGTGTTTCTATTTTTCGACCAATAAAAATGCTTCCCTCCTAATTATACTCACGTCGTTTTTTGAGCCTGTTAAGCCATAAAAAACGCCATAAAAGGGGTCACATGGGGAAGTAGAGCAGCAGTCAACAGGTGGCCAGGGAAGAGACCTGTCACGGTCAGTCAGCAGCAGTCAGCAGGAGGAGCACCACGCCAACCAGTGAGAACTACTATGAGAAATCAACCCAGATCTTGAGCCGGCTTATGAACTATACCACAAGGTAGCTGTCCCAAACCCACATGTTCCTATTGAAATAAATCACGTAAATCTATTTCTGCTGTTGTATTTCTTTCTTGCAACCATACGCTTGTCTAGCTGCAGCTGGGGTCTTAAAAGTGACTTATGCTAAGTCTGGGGGCATCATCTCAGTTCTGTTTTTAGAAAATGTTTTAAACTTTATATTTTATGTCTTGTTACACATATTTTATAAAGTATTTTCAATGGTTGTATCGATCTATGCGTAATAATTAAAAATGGTTACTGTATGAAGGAAAGAAAATTTATGCTAAGTCACCAATACTATTTTTCAAAAATGTTTTTTAAAAGGGTCTGAAATGTTTCTAAAGTGTTTAGGATGAAAGTTCAAGGCATATGGGGTTTTGACCATCAAAATTGTTACTTAGGAACATTTACGGGGTTACAAGTATTTGTGGATTCTTACTACTTGCGGAAGGTTCTGGTCCCTTACTCCCACGAATACAGGGGAATCACTGTAAAGATAATTAGTACAAAGATATATTTTGCATGTACTTATAAAATTTTATCTATCTTAAAATAAAATATGCAATTTAAAGAGTTCACAAGTTCGTATCATATAGTAGTTCTTGTGTTGAACATCTAAGTCCTTTAACATATAGAGGGTGCTTTTAAATGTGTATGTGTAGAGGACCGTTGGGTGATGAGTATAAGAAACACACGTAGGTAGAATTTCCTGCTAGACGGTCCAACTACATGATAATGTTGGACTTTAATTAAGTCCAAAGAAGACAAGGAAAAACAAACAAGACGATATTCAGCCCCCCCCCCCCACTGGGGCGTCATGTGGCACAAGGCCGTTTTTAACGTGGGATCTCCGAGCCTGTGGGCTCGGCCAAAAATATGCCCATTGAGGGTCGGTTTACCTCCCCAAAAGAGAATCCGCCTTTCAGCGTAGCCTCCTTTGGGTTCTTCCCCGCCCGAAGGCAGTGAGTTCAACCGAACAACTGGAAAAATAAACAAGACCAATAAATATATGTAAACAAATATATGTATTAATAACAAGTTAAAGGTCACAAGTTACATGGACAGAGTGCGTGTGGTGAATATTATATATGTGTGGTGAGTGTTCGTACGTACGTGTATTGTTCTTAGCGTGTTCCCAACATTTGGGAAACGCTGTATCTGTGAGTGTTCACATCTGCGAGTTGGTATAAGGCCAAAGCCTGAGGAAAAAAGAGGTTGAGGCGAAGGGTCAGCGAGTATTTATATCCAGAGAAGAGAGATCCCTGTTGAAGGATTAAGGAACTAAAGGAGGAGCTAACTCTGACATATACATGCACAGATATATATATATATATATATATATATATATATTAGTTGATATGGGGATGTGGCCGAGTGGCTCAAATGTTCGCTTTCTGACCATGACACCTGGGTTTGAATCTGACCATGGTCGAATTGCCAGGAAGGAGACTTCTTGATGTTATTGGAATGGATCGAGATAATAGAAAGGAAAATATTATTAAATTATTTTTACACTAACACCTAAGTGATATCTTGCTATGAAAGATGAATTCAGTATAATATTTGAAATTTAATTTGAAAGAGGGACATTGACAAAAAAGTTCATGCCCATGGGGGCGGGCATTGTTTGAAAAAAAAGGTTGGGAAATACAGCTTCGTTACTTTGAAGTCCCATTACATTATGTGATATAAATCTATTTTCAAACCCTCCATTAGTGGGGTCAAGAAACTTAGTCTATACTTTGCTATGTATGCTGTCACTGCTGTGAAAAAACTGAGGTATGTTGGTGGACTCCATATTTAATTTTAACTGCCACACAGGATTGGAAGTTAAATTGATACGTTTATTATTACAACTGGTTCCCAAAAAGGAAAAAAAATATTCATCTGAAACCAAATCCTTCTCACTCCTGTTGGAAGGCCCCTCTCTAGTTGTCCATCTCTTCAGGGGTGTCACCATGTTCACCAAATTTGGCATATTGTGGGTTGGTGAAGTTATTTAATCTATAGTTCAGGTGAATCGCTTCAGATTCTGAGGAGTTCATCCACCTTTTAACAGGTCCAGTTTTTCATGCTGCTGGGGTTCCACTTACCTCCCTCACCAGACCAGGGTCACCAACCACTTAGGTTTTGAAATCAGAGTTGTCTTTATTCTAGACTGGTTGCCACCCAAGCCTATAGGCCCAACCTGCTATTTAACCCATATCTGGAGGGGTGGAGAAGAGCTGGATTCTTACCTTTCCCAAGGGTATTTGCACATAAGTGAATGTAATAAACCCAACTGGAATTTGAACTCAACTCTCTTCTTCCTTGATCCATACCGTTTATCCATTACTTCACCATGCCTCCATTCTCCATTGGCAGTTCTTGGGAAAAAGATAAACGGAACTTTCTTCTTATGTTTGGAATATGGGGGAAATGAGGAGGATTTGACTTCAAGGAAGTGGCACTGCATGTCCGACCTGTAAAAGTCTGAACTGGCATGTCTAATGACGACATGCTCATCTGTGTTTGTTTTACTGAGTGTTTAAAGGTAGCAAATAGGGAAGAGATTGCACGATTGTGTACCAGTGGTTGCAAGCCAAAGCTAAGTTATTTATTGTCCTGGTTATAACTGCAAATATGAATCAGCCATTATTACTGAATGCCATCTCCTTGGTAGTAAAGTGACAGAACTGGGATGACGTGCTGGGAGATTCCAGTGGTCGTAAATGGCTTAATTAAAGAACTTGTCATTGTCATACTTGATTGCTTCGATTTGGGAATATGGTAAGTGGATGTTTCCTTGGAATCATGGCTATGAAATGAAATGAAATGAAATGGAATGAAAAGAGAGGGAAAACGGTATGATAGTATACCATAGAATTCCAGATAATTGTTGATTGGTTTAAATAACTTGCTTTCAGACGTGTGATTATATGCCTCGATAACCTGAAAGGAACTGGTGATGAAAAATCCTTGGCTCAAGCAAGAAGTGGTTCTCTACAAAAATTAGAGGCTTTGTCAGATTTTGTAAAAATTACAAGAATTTAATATATTTCAATTAATATACTAATATTATATATTAATAAAGTGATTCTGAACATTAAATATTTAAATTTTTTAAAATTAAATTTATATATATATATATAATTTCTTAAAGTTAACCTGTAGAAGAAGACAATATGTATAAAGAAAAAAGGTGATAGGAAAACTAACAGCAATAAAAACAAAACTTCTACACGTGAAAGTACTTGACATAATTTTCACTTGACAATATGAATACAATAGCATTTTTTAACCACATTTTGTTTGTTGTTAATAGTTACTTTTTCAATAAATTCATTTCGTTTTTGCCTTGAAAAAGTCTACATTAGATGAAACACATCAGCTAATAATACAGTTTTCCTATTAATTTTTTCTTTATTATATATATATATATATATATATATATATATATATATATATATATAATTATTATATTTTTTATTATAAGAGATTATAATAAAACATTTTGAAATCATTACACAAAAGCTTTCATGTTTTGCCTGTAGATGTACAATCATAGTATTGAAACATGAAAGCTTTTTGTAGTAATTTCAAAATGTTTTTATTATAGCTTTTATAATAATATATTGCTCTACTTTGTATTGAGCACTTTTTAAAAGTAAATGCTACAAACAGTGGATTTTTAACTCCATCTGTTCTTTCTCTAAAATTTTGTGTATATATATATAAATATATATATATATATATATATATATATATATATATATATATATATATATATACACCAAGTTATTTGATGAATCTCTAGCTATGTCTCAGTCTCTTAATTTTTTTTTCTTTTAATCATTTCACCCCCAAGCAAGGCAATAAAGCCACTAAGACTCAAGTGGGTTATTGTAAGTGAAGGTGAGAGAAAAGACTGGGTATAGCAGGGACCAAGAAAAGGATAAAAGGCGAACAGGATTCAAGAAGATAGAAGATGGCAATTGACCTTGCATTTAAATTTTTGAAGATTAACAAAGAAGCAAGAAATTGGAAGGAAGTTCCACAAGCGGGAAGTGTGAGAAAAGAAACTGTTGGAGAAGTGGCAGTTGCATTGAACACATTCAGCAGGAAAAGTGTGGGACCTACATGCCAATCTAGTAGCACACTTCAACTCATATAGTCTGGGCACCAGGAAAAAAAAATACCCACCCTCCCTCACGTTTTTCCATGCTCTGCATCTGTCATATCACCCACTCTTTAACACTGGCAATGTCAAATGATTTTGTTTTCTATAACAGTCTTGGACATGGCGCCAAATAAAATTATGTGACATCACTAGAGATGAAGAAGACATTTTGAGTAGAAGACATGATAGGTAAATATTTTATTGAGCGCTAGACTAGATGGTATATTATTATAGCAGAGAGAAAGATATTCTGACTGAATCTGCGATTCTTCCAAAACCTTCCTATGGAGACTTTGTCTGTCTATTAAACCCAATTTTTATTCTAGGTATCAATGTCTATATTTACACTATTTACATTGTTTGAATTGTTCTCATTTTTAATTCCATATTCACAGTGTTTCAGCTGTTGTATGCTCTGGCCTTCTTCAGGTGATAGACATTGGAATTTCAAACCAAACTTTACCTCAATGGACTAAATAAAGAGATCAGTGCTAAATTCTGACATATATTGCCTGAAGAAGGTCGGAGTATATATTGGCCGAAACGTCATGAATATTACAATAAAGATGAGGATAATAAGTCCAAAGAATGTGAATACTGTAAATGGCGAGCACTTCGTTGAAATATTATGTTTCTTCTCTTTGTTTGGATTTGCGAGTCGTGGATGGGATAGCGGCCCAGAGTGAGAAATTAGAAAGCCAAGTTTGAAATTGGGTTTGTTACATTAACTTACAGGCAAACATCCTTTAGAAAAGTATGAATCGATCTCTTCTCCCCCAGCTACGAGTTAAATAGTAGAGCTTGTATCTGGAGGGGAAAAAAATCACTGTTTTCACAAAAAAACTTATTGATGTAAAAAAAAAAAAAAAGGAAAAGGAAGAATTATTCTGATAATCAAGGATGTACCCAATGCTGCAATGGGCAAGGGATTGAAACGAGAAATCGGAGAACAAAGTCCGAACTCTAGTTAGCTT
>CAHIKZ030002565.1:182500-190000 GCA_903632075.3 Acanthosepion pharaonis
ATTTTATGTTCATACAACAAGCTTGTTCAGAAAAACTCTCACTTGAATAGCACTTGGGGTTTGAATTCAGTGAATATAAAAAAAAAATGTCTGTTTTTAAAGTCATTAGGACTCTTAAAAATTGTGTCTGGAAGGATATTTCAGCATTTCCCATTCCCCAAATACTGACTGAAATTCAGATGTCAGTGTGATATAGTCAAAGTCTGATTCTTCTCTCTTTTTTTTTTTTTTTTTTAATTGTTTTGCCCTGAGCAAAGCATCAGTGCCACTAGAACTTATGGGGGTGGTTACTCAGGCAGTGAAAGTGAAAGGGAATAAAATGATTGTAAGTGGGAAGGATTGAAGAATGGACAAAAATATTTCTCTGGCCTGAGTGGCTCCTGGGTTTTTTTTTTACTGGGTGAATATCATAAAAAAATCGTCCATTTTCAAAGTCATAATATAAAGAGGTCTCTCAAAATTGTGTCTTGAGGGACATGTTAAATACCCCCCACCTAAAAAATTAGTTGGCTGAAATTTAGATGAAGATACGACATCGTCAAAGTATAACAGTTGATCCGAGAAGTGCAATAGAAGAAACTGTTAGCATAGAACTTACATTATATATATATATATATATATATAATCATCATTTTTTGCCCTCTCTATGGTTGGTCGGAACTCCATTGACAATTCCTTTCAACACTGTTCGGTCCTGCATTGCTGTCCCCAGATCCCAAATGTCCAACCCTGAGTCCCGAGCCATGGTGTCTGGGGAAAGTCAATTTTCATGAGAAGACACTTCCAGAAGGATGCCATAAAAGTAAGGATGAGATGATTTCACTGTCCACTTGGAGGATATATATATATATATATATATATATATATATATATATGAAAAAAAATATACGGAAAAAAACAAACAAAAATTCTGATATGCAATTATGCTGTTTTAATATAATGTCAACGTCGGACGTTTCAGTCTAACATTAAAACAGCATAATTGCATATTAGGATTTTTGTTTGTTTTTTCCGTATATTTTTCTTCATACTGTCGGATCTATATCCATATATTTGCTTATATATATATATATATATATATATATATATATATATATACTGATTAGTATGATCATTATTCACATATATATGTTAAACAACATAACAAATAATGAATGTCTATTATGTTTTATCATGAGCTCTTCCTTTTCCTGGATACTAAACAGTGTAAACAAAACAGTATGTTATCTTTGATGGTGAACATCTCTGTTGTAATGTCTATATAACCACTCTGATGATGGCTCATGTGTGCTGAAACGTTAGATCGATGACCAATATAATAAAGAAATATCCAGATGTTAGACAGTTTTTGTCTTTATTTTCTCTTGAAAGTAATGCCATTATACGACAATTGGAAAGGCTACTGATAAAAGATAATAGACATTCATTGTCTGTTATATTTAACAATATGCTTGAATATATGTATATATATATATATATATATTGTGTATTTAGGCAGCATTTTTTCATTAATGCATGTTTCATTAAATAATATAGACAAGTTTCATTTATTTATTTTAAGCAAATTCGTTTCATATCGTCTGATAAGCTTAACAACATTATCATTGAAAGATGAAAGAAAATCACCATATTGATGCATGTCTTTTTAATCCTATCTAAGCTTTCAGCTTACATAAGCAATCATCAGAGATGACAAGTACATTGCAATAAATTAAACGATACATGCTTCCAGTGGCTCATATGCATGAGTTTGTCGTTGCTTGGAAATCTTCCATGCAAACAAAACAGACTATCATTGTTGCTATGTCCGTATATTGTTTAATTTAACATATATATATATATTTTTTTGAAAAAAAAAATATTACCAGCAATACATTTTTGAAGAAAAAAAATATTACCAGCAATACATTTTAGAAGAAAAAAATATTACCAGCAATATATTTTTGAAGAAAAAATATTACCAGCAATATATTTTTGAAGTGAAAAATTTTACAATACATTTTTGGGAAAAAAAGAAATATTAGAAGCAATATATTTTTGAAAAAAATATTACCAGCATTAAATAACCCATTGAGGTGTTGATATGCCATAAAACAAACCAAACCATTTCCACCTTTGACAGAACATAAAGCAAATCACTCAGATTTTTGATGATATTAAATGGTCAAAAATAAGTCTCTCAAAATTATGTCTTCGGGTGTATATTCCTGGCTGTAAAAAGAAAAAATAAGTCAACCAAAATTCATCTGTGGAGAGAACTTATTCAATCGGTTAAAATCTAATTGCTAGTTCCATAAAAATTTGCAAAGGAATAAGTTAGTTCCTAACCTGCCACTGGCAGAAATAGCCCAAAATGAAGGAGTTTCTGAAAGTACTTCCATGTCTTCTGGACAGAAGTAATGATATGAAACCAAGAATAGCAAGTGTATGACAAAAATACTAGCTGCCCAGAAAAACCTGTGTGCTTGGATTCATCAAAGAAATAGCCTAAAATTTGAATACCCTAAAATTTGAATTCCTTTAATTATTACATATATAATGAAACTGAGTCTGCTCCCATCAATTGATTTATTAAGGAACTATTGTTTTTATTGCCATTATCAATCTACCTAGATTATTTACATTATTCGGACTATTGTCCTCATCTTTGTCACCATATTTATTACAATGTTTCAGCCGTTGTACGCTCTGGCCTTCTTCAGGTGGTTGGAATGTCGAACTGAACCCTTTATTTTGCTCACTGGGGTAGACTGTTCTAGTTCCACTGCCTTAGCCGGATATTGAACTCACTCTTTGAGTCCTGTCACTGGATCTAACTAACGCCTTTATCCACTGTGCCATGTGTCCTTGAGGACATTTGTGTATGAATTTCTGGGTATTTTAAACCTAATGTCTTCAGCAATTATTTTTACCAGTGCTCATATTGCAATTTTTGCTGTTATCATTGCATGTTTTTACCAATTTTTGTTGTTATTATCGCTTTTCTCTGGCACTCCTTATTCCCAAATTGTATTCATTTCTATGCTTGGTCAGCTCAGGAAATTTTTGTGGCCTAACATAGGTGCTGATTCCTTAAGTTTACAAATTTTTCAGTTGCCGAAATGTTGTAATAAATATGACGACAAAATGAGGACAATAGTCAGAATAATGTAAATAATGTACATAATACCTCATCTCAGAAATATAGACATCTACTGAGATGTCGAAATGTTTTTTGAAAATAACAAAAAGATCAAAGATGTTGATTAATAGTCTGAATAATCGTATCGACAAACCCCAAGGAATACCTGCTGCTCTCCAACCCCTTTCTCACAGGCAAAACATTGCAGGCCATTCTCTTTAGCTATTTATGCAGCAAATTTTCTGATGATATAAAAACTCCCTGTCAATATTTGAGGGTTTTAATCAGTCGTGTTTTAATTTAGAAAGAAGGACCATCTCATAATTTTTTGGGGCATATCAAAACACCCAGTCAGTATCTGGGGTTTTGATCTGCCATCTTGTAATTTAAAAAAATGAGCAATGAGGAGGTTTTAAGAACAATGGAAAGAAAAAAAACTCTTTTACAGAGAATTAGATGCTCTCAGAACAGCAAGGCAAGGTGGGCAGAGCGAGTGATCTATTTAACGATAACAAAACTGAAATGCAGAAGGATTGTACATAGATGAATATTAGAGCTTTGAGGATAAAGAAGCTGTGGATAGCTATGATAACTCAAGTCTTGAAGGGAGAGAATACAAAAAATGAAGATCAACTTGATCCAATCTAATCAGATACTGTGATCAACCTAAAAAATAAAAAGGATCTTCCCATAATTCTTTGGGGGATATAAAAACTCCCTGATGATATTTTGGGGTTTTAATCTGACATCTTTTAATTTAAAAAAATGTTCACTTCATAATTCTTTCAGGATATTAAAACACCTTGTCATTAAAATGGGGGTTAATTTCAAAAAAGAAAAGAAAACGGATCTTTCCATAATTCTTTGGGGGATATAAAAACTCTCTGACGATATTTTGGGTTTTTAATCTGACATCTTTTAATTTAAAAAAAGGTTCACTTCATAATTCTTTCAGGATATTAAAACACCTTGTCATTATTTGGGGGTTAATTTCAAAAAAGAAAAAAAAAGGATCTTCCTATAATTCTTTATGGGATATAAAAACTCCCTGGCAATATTTAAGGAGTTTAATCTGACATTTTTTGATTTAAAAAAAAGGACCATCTCATAATTATTTGGACATATAAAAACTCCCCATCCATATTTGATCAACTTTATCCAATCTAAGCAGATACTGTGATAAACCTAAAAATAAAAAAAAAAAAAAAAAAAGTATCTTCCCATAATTCTTTGGGGATATAAAAATTCCCCGTCAATATTTTGAGGTTTTAATCTGCCATCTTTTAATTTAAAAAAAAGGATCATCTCATAATTCTTCGGGGATATAAAAATTCCCTGTCAGTATTTGGGAATTTTAATCTGCCATCTTTTGATTTAAATAAGAAAAGGACCATTTCATAATTGTTTGTTTCCATCAATTCAGACTTTCAAAGTTAAGAGCCATCATGTTACATACACACAGAAAAACCATCTCGATTTCCTTCGTATTCCATTTTAATCTCAATTGGGAATTGGCCTCTGGGTTCGAAATATGTCCTACGTGATGGAGCATATTACAAGAGATTGAAAGTGACTTGAAGACGATCACAATTCCAGAAAGTGTCAGCAAATATTAAATGGAATATAAAAACTTGTAAAAATAGGAATATCTATCCAGATAGATATAAACAGACTAAAAGAGATAGATAAATAGATAGATATGTAGAAACTGTAAAAGAGAGATAGGAGAAATATGTGATAGATATATAGAGATGTGAAATGTGCGATAGATACATGGAGATGTGAAATGTGCGATAGATACATGGAGATGTGAAATGTGCGATAGATACATGGAGATGTGAAATGTGCGATAGATACATGGAGATGTGAAATGTGCGATAGATACATGGAGATGGGAAATGTGCTATAGATACATGGAGATGGGAAATGTGTGAACGATATATAGATAAGAGAAATATGTGATTTATATATAGAGATGTGAAATATGTGATTTATATATAGAGATGTGAAATATGTGATTTATATATAGAGATGTGAAATATGTGATTTATATATAGAGATGTGAAATATGTGATTTATATATAGAGATCTGAAATATGTGATAGATAGAGATGGGAAATATGCAAAAGATATATAGAGATGGCAAATATGCGATAGATATATAGATGGGAAATATGTGAACGATATATAGATAAGAGAAATATGAATTTATATATAGTGATGTGAAATATGCGATATATGGAGATGTGAAATATGCGATAGATATATAGATAAGAGAAATATGTGATTAACAGATAGAGAAATATGTGATCGATATATATAGAGATGATAACTAGGTCATGGATAGATAGACATGAACTGACTAAAAGAGATAGACATAAAAAACATAATAACATAGTGAAAGAAATAAAAAGATAGATATGAACAGACTAAAGTTGAGGGATAAAAAAAAAAGATAGATATAGATATGAATGAACTTAGTTTTCCAAAATGAAGAAAAATATGCTTAAATCTCCTAGAAAACGCACACCTAGTTGTTTCATTTTATACATCAAATTGTTTTCATCTGTGGCTTTGAGAAAGGAATTATATTACAATTAATATCTTTAAGAAGAAATACGCAATTTTTCTCATGCTATTGTGATGTTTTTTTTTCTTTTTTTTTTTTTTTTTTTTTTTTTTTTTTTTTTTTCTCTTTATAGATTTTTTCTTTTTTTTTTTTAACGTCTGGTTTAAGAAGCAGAGTTCGAGTGCAAGGAGAAAATAAAAGAGAATAAAAATAGCACTATATCCATTCAGTGAAATGTCCATTCGGTCAAACGTCTATCATTCAGATGTCCATCAGTTATTTGTCTAGCCATGCATGTTGAATAATATTGCTTCAGGGTTTGGAATGATGAAACTCAAATAACTCTGGGGACCTGCAAAAGTGATACACCGCTTGCCAAATATATATGGTTTAGATATCAAAGTTTTCCATTAATTTCCTTACTTTCCCTGTTATATGTAAAACTAGAAGAGTGCCTGTCAAAAATTCTTTGGCACTTTTGCGGAGAGTCAGAGAGTGGCATCTATTCATTATTCTGAAGATCAGTGTGTAGTAACTGTGTACTAAACTGAGGGCCAGGGAGTATGATTTGTGTTCTAAGCCAAGGATCAGTGTTTAGTATCTGTGTACTCTGTCAAGAATCAGAGTAATATCTGTGTATTCTGTCAAGAATAAAAGTGTAGTATCTGTGTACTCTATCAAGAATCAGAGTAATATCTTTGTACTCTGCAAAGAAACAGTGTGTAGTATCTGTGTATTATGTCAAGAATCAGAGTTTGGTATCTCTGTATTCTGCTGAGAATCAGTGGAGTATCTGTGTACTCTGCCGAGAATAAGTGTAGTATCTGTTCACTCTGCCGAGAATCAGTATGGTATCTGTGTACTCTGCCGAGAATCAGTGTAGTATCTGTGTACTCTGCCAAGCATTAGAGTGTAGTATCTGTGTACTCTGCCAAGCATTAGAGTGTAGTATCTGTGTATTCTGCCAAGAATCAGTCTGCAGTAACTGTGTATTCAGTTGTGAATTAGAGTGTAGTATCTGTGTACTCTGCCATGGATTTGGATGCTGTGCATGTGTACTCTGCCAAGTATTAGTTTTATATCTATGTACTCTGCCAAAAATAAGAGTGTAGTATCTGTGTATTCTGCTGAGAATTAGTGTAACAACTGTGTACTCTGTCAAGAATCAATTTGCAAGGTGTACTCTGCCAAGCATCAGAGTGTAGTATCTGTGTACTCTGCCAAGCATCAGAGTGTAGTATCTGTGTACTCTGCCAAGCATCAGAGTGTAGTCTCTGTGTACTCTGCCAAGGATCAGAGTGTAGTATCTATTACATTGTGGTAAAAGCTTCTTCTCTTTCTGCTTTTTTTAAACAAAATAAGTCAAGTTTGATCATTAAAAAAAAATCGAACTTTCAATATTTATCTATATATCTTCTTAATACCTGTTCTTATGTAATTCCTTAATAGAATTTTTTTCTTATATTTAAAAAAAAGTATTAACGAATCCTAGTTCATTTTATTGCCTAAATTTAAAGCCATTTTCATGTGGATTTTAACTTTATGCTGCTAGAATAAATGTTATACATGGTATAATAAAAAAAATTATAAAATATCATAAAAGAGCCACTCAAGGGAGAGGAATAGTGGACGATGTGTGTGGTATGAATGTTTAAAAATCTTCAACATTTTGGTGTAAACTGCAGCTGGTGTTTGTTGCATGTTTGTCTTGATTCCATCAATAAAACCATTATTTGTCGACAAATGTTCTTTTCTCAATGAGACGTGTCACCATGCAGTTTTCAGTTTTTCTCATAAATGCTCTGTTTAT
>CAHIKZ030002565.1:195000-280000 GCA_903632075.3 Acanthosepion pharaonis
AATGCATAAAGATACATTTCGTGGTGACATATACACACCATAGACAATTAGGATAGGAAAAAAAAAAAAAAAAAAAAAGAGAAGAGGGGGGGAGAGAGATGGGACGAAGGAAAATAAAATTGTGTTTACTTAAAGGGCCGCTTTGTAATTGAGAAAATTAGTATGACTACAGGTTAGAAATCAAATATAAATATATGAAGATGAATATAACGATTGTCTAATTTAGCAAGGACCAAATATTTCTATGTTCAAAAACATATACTAACACACACAAAAATAAATATACAAGTAGGTACATACTTAGGCATGTACTCACACACACAACAGACATGTACACACATACACACACACAAATATATATATATATATATATATATATATATATATATATAAAAACCTAAAAATTATATTCATATCCACACATACACATATTCATCTATATTAAATATATACACACTTTTCACATACATATACACGCATACATATGCCTAAATATATATAAATAATAATATATATATATATATATATAAATGAAATAATATATATATATATATATATATATATATATATATATATATATATATATATATATATATATATATATATATATATATATATATATATATATATATATATATATATATATATATATATATATATATAAAATATATATATATATATATAAAAAAAAATAAAAGAACTTTTAAACTATAGGTCCATGAAAATTTTAAATTAATTTTCTGTTTCATCCCCTTTGTCAGAATAGTAATATATAAACAAAAGTATGAGAAATTTTCTGTCTGATATGGATGACCATTCATTTATATCATCTGCAACAGACTTTCTTTTCATAATTTGTTTCTTAAAATTTATCATGGCCTATAGTAAAAAATTTCTTGCCTTTAATGCCATGTTATGTTTTTGTACTGTTAAAAACATATTTAAATATATATATATATATATAGGTAAGAAGTTATGGTTGATCCAATGAGAGAAAAGTTTATATTTTAAAAATAAGAGAAAACTGCAAATATTTTTGTTTGTAATGTGGATTTTTCTTTAAAAACATATTATATTTATTATTTGGCAACATGCGTTTCAGGCCTCATGACCTTGTTCAGGCAAAGTGTGGATATTTCAGCATATTATTAAAATGAACTAATTTTCTTTATGTTTTTCAATGTTAAACATTCTCTTTTTTGTGTGGTAGTGACACTGGTGGTAAGAAAGTTCTGCTTGAAGGGTAATCAAAAAACTAAGATTTGTCTGAGTGAGGGTGAGGAAAGATATTTCTATTCTTATCTTTTAATGACCCCCGTGTGTTCTTAGATCTCTATCCATTTTTGTGTATTGTATGTGTTCTTGTGAGTATATATATATATATATATATATATATATATATATATATATATAAAATGACAATAGGAAAACTGTAGTTATTGCTGACGCATTTCGTCCAATGTGGACTTTCTCAAAGCAAAATAAGCGAAATGAATTTAATTAAAGAACGTAACTAATAATAACAAAAAACAGAATGTTCTTAGCAACTGAAGGAATGTAGAGAATGCTATTTTCATATTGTTAACTGAAAATAACATCAGTTATTGTCACGTGTGGAGAATATTTTCATTCTAACTGTGTTGGCAAATTCAACCCAAATATTAATCTATGCCCAGGCTTTTTCCCTATTTCACCTTTCTTAACAAAATTACTTCTCTCCCAAACAAATGTACACAACAATATCGTAAAATCAAAAAAAAAAAATGGTTGAATCCGCCAACATAGTTATAATGACAATATTCTCTACATGTGGCAATAACTGACGTTATTTTCAGTTAACAATATGAAAATAGCGTTCTCTACATTCCTCCAGTTGCTAAGAAAATTCTGTTTTTTTTTTTTTTCATGCCAACAAGATTTTTATTGCAGGTAATATGTATTGCTGGTAATTTTTTTTTAAATGTATAGCTGGTAATATTTTTTTTCAAAATTGTATTGCTGGTAATTTTTTTTAAATGTATAGCCGGTAATATTTTTTTTCAAAATTGTATTGCCGGTAATTTTTATTTCAAGAATGTATTGCTGGTAATAATTTTTCTTTTTAAAAAATGTACTGCTGGAATAAAAACCTATTTTATAATTTCATAGTGTTTTGATCCCTTTGGAAGGAGTGGTGAACTATTTGCCCATAGCTAGGACCCTGACAGGTGCTACCACCCCAGGTTAGGTTGGACCCCGGGAATACCAGCAATTAAGAGGTGATTCCATGCTTCTCAAAGCCTCCTGATGAGAGGCCTTGCTGTCGGATGTAGTTTATCGTCTTACCCAGGATGGAATATTTTAGAATGGTTGATTTACTTTATTTAAAAGTAAATTATATGATACACCCCTCCCCCACTCTACTACATCTCAATTTCCATGAGGTGGTCTTCATATAAAATGCAAATTTTATTGTAACCTAATTATGCACAATAATGAATCATATGCAATGTAGGTGAACAATTCAACTAGAAAAATTGAGAATACATGCAATCTATCTAAATACAAATTAGAGACACGTCATAATAAATCATTGCATCTGAAATAAATCAACAATGTTTTGCCGCAATTTTAAAAATCGATTTGAGATTTTTCTTGTTAAAAGGTTGAATAATTTTAACTCATTCAACATTATGGATAAAAAATGCTGAATATAGTATTTTTTTTTTTGTTTTTGTTTTTGTTTTTTTAGCTTAGCATAACAAAACAAATTCTTGAATTCTTGGGACAGGAGATGAAAAAAGACCCCTGCATGACATCAAAATCTACGACAATTTTTCATTCTTTAATATTCAGTTGTAACGTTTGTAATATATATAAATGTAAGCAAAAAAAAAAAAATAAGACGTTAAGATAGTGACGGTCACCAAGTACTACCTGGGACCCACAATCAGGCTTGTGCATTCATGATCAGGGGTTGTACAGAAATGACAAACGGAAAAAAAGGTTTTAAGTTCAGAATTTTCAGACATGCCTGTGTCCTTTATCAATGGACTGATAAATAAACAGAGAAATGGGAATTATTCACCGACAGATGTTTTTGTAGATGGTGTATTTTCTGGTGGAAATCGTATTGTTAGCAAAAATGCAATCTCTGTCTGATTCCTCGCTGTGCAAAACTTTTTTGTGAAAATAAACTTAAATTAAATATTTTAATTAGTGTAAAAGCGTTAGGCTGGTCTATTATTACTAGTGTAGGGAGTGGGGCAGTGAGATTGTAAACATAGATGAAAAGAGTTATAGGTTGGGAAAGGGGAAAGACATCTTGCATGTCACAAGCTGTAGCCAAAATTGTCCAAGTTATCACGTTTAGAAAGACAGGCAGTGGTTAGAATAGCATGTGACAAGAAAAAGAAATGAGGAGGAAAAATAGAATATATAATAATAAAATATTATTAAATAAAATGAAAATAAAAAACGTAAGCAACAATAAAATGGATAAGAATTTGAAAATCTATTGTTAACAAAAAAGAAAAAAAAGCAGGTACAGAAAATATATATATATATATATATATATATATATATATATATATATATAATATGAAGAAAAATATACGGAAAAAAAAAACAAAAATCCTTATATGCAATTATGCTGTTTTAATGTTAATATGTCAATGTTGGACATTTTGGTCTAATAAACCATCTTCAGGACATATTCATAAAATATAATTAACATTATCAATTCAACATGACAAAAGTGATGTACATAAGAACAAGACTTATCCAAACAGATAACTGAAAGTTTTATAAGATCAGCACTCCGTTTAAAACATGGTCACGTTGTTGTCACGTGGGTGATGCTGTGAAAACGTATTCCTAAAATTTGAGTATTTTGAATGAAAAATGAAAAGAATTCTATTTTGATCTAAAATTTATATGTACGCTTGTTGAGCATTAATCTGTCGGATCTATATCCATATATTTGCTTACATATATATATATATATATATATATATATATATATATATATACTTACTATTTACATTATTCGGACTATTGTCCTCATCTTTGTCACCATGTTCATCACAATGTTTCAGCCTTTGTACACTCAGGCCTTCTTCAGGTCATTGGTGAACTGAACTTTTTATTTCGCTCACTGGGGTAAACTGTTCTAGTTCCACGTGCCATGTTTAATGGATGCCAGTTATCTCCTGTTAATCTTCCTCTGAAAGTTCTCCACTGCCTTAAGCAGGTATTGAACGTGGAACTAGAAATGTCTACCCCAGTGAGCGAAATAAAGGGTTCAGTTAGACATTCCAACCACCTGAAGAAGGCCGGAGCATACAATGGCCGAAATGTGATAAATATGACAAAGATGAGGACAATAGTCCGAATAACATAAATAGTGTACATAATACCTCATCTCGGAAATATAGACAGATACTGAAAGGCTGAAAGGTTGTGATAAATATGGTGATGCAGATGAGGACAATAGTCTAAATAATATAAATAGTGTACATAATACCTCATCTCAGAAATATAGACAGATACTGAAAGGCCGAAACGTTGTGATAAATATGGCAACGAAGGTGAGGACAATAGTCAGAATAACATAAATAGTGTACATAATACCTCATCTTAGAAATATAGACATATATATAAATTTCTTTCACTGTCTATTATATCTGTTTAGACAATCTTTCTTTACCATAAAAGCTTTTATGAAAATCCTTGGTTTACTTAGTCTTGTTTTAAAAAACTCAGCCATTTTGCTTGGATCTTAGATCAGAGAATCTTTAATCAAGAAGACATAAGAGGCGATGTCATTTTGAGTTGAACTATATCACTTGTTTAGGTTGAAAACTGAAGCTCTCAAAATTATTCCTTTTAAGCTCTGACTAGCTGGCACCAATACCTGTGCACATCAATCGTCAAAGTCAATTGCGCTCTTTTGATCCTCACCAAAACATCTGTTGGTCTTTGTTCAGATGCATTCTCTGTCAATTACTTGCAAACATGGCCATTATTCTCATTTTAAACAAAACATTTTTCTTTTTTTGTTTGCGGGTAGGACTACTTAGTGTTTTACTTTTTTGATTTCTTATATTTTCACTGCAATTTTCACTGTTTCTTTTGGGCAGAGCCATTTCTGATCTGTCAGTGAGTAAATCATTTCCTGTACAATATTTGCTATTATTTATTTTTTATTGTGTTAATATTTTTTTTTTCACAAATGTCTTGTTCTTTTCTCCATTTTTGAAAAAAAAGCATATTTCTATTTCATTAACTTTGTCATGACTTTCTTTCATTCCTTACTTATAGATTTACTTTTTCATTCATTCATGTTTGTATTTTATTCACTTTTCACATTTCTGTTTGATTTATTGCTTCATATCAATATTTTGTTCATATTTCAAGTCTTTCATTCACTTGTGTTTGTCTGTCACTTGCTTTTCCAAGTTTATATTTCAGTCATTTATCATTCATTCATATCTGCATTTCATTTGCTTCTCCCATCTCTATTTCAATCATTTTTTTTCTTTCATATCATTATTTTCTTTGAATTTCATGCTTCCATTTCATTCGCTTTTCATTCAATCATGTCTCCACTTCATTTGACTCTCATTTCAATACTTCATTCACATTTCATCTATGTCTGTATTTCATCCATTTTTTTCAATCTTCAATCTTTCACACTTGTATTTCTTTCATTTTTCATATCTGTTTTTCATTTGTTTTTCATGTCTATATTTCATTCATTTTTCATTCTTTCACATTTGTATCTCTTTATTTTTTTGTTCTTTGATATTTGCATTTCATTCACTTCCCATGTCTTTATTTCATTCATTTTTTCATTCTTACACATTTTTCTTTCATTTTTCAATGTTTCACACTTGTATTTCTTTCATTTTTCATATCTGTTTTTCATTTGTTTTTCATGTCTCTATTTCATTCATTTTTCATTCTTTCACATTTGTATCTCTTTAATTTTTTGTTCTTTGATATTTGCATTTCATTCACTTCCCATGTCTTTATTTCATCCATTTTTTCATTCTTACACATTTTTCTTTCATTTTTCAATCTTTCACACTTGTAGTTCTTTCATTTTTCATATCTGTTTTTCATTTGCTTTTCATATCTATATTTCATTCATTTTTTATTCTTTTATATCTTCATTTTTAATATTTGTATCTCTTTAATTTTTTGTTCTTTGATATCTGCATTTCATTCACTTTCCATATCTTCATTCATTTTTTCATTCTTCCATGTCTGTGCTTCATTGCTTTCTTTCTACCATGCTGACTTTATTTTCTTTCATTTCTCTTTGTAACATTCATTTTTTTTTTTTCCTGTTTTTCTTCTCCTTTCACTTTGAACTCTTGTTTGACGTTTTTGTTTTTCTTGTTTTTTAAATCTGATCTTTTTTCTTCTTCCTCTTTTTTTTCTTCTCCTCCTTCTCTTTATTTCTTCATGTCTGTATTTTGTTCATTTTTCATTCTTTCAAATCTCTGTTTGTTTTTCATGTCTTTTATTTCATTCATTTCTACATGTCTGTATTTCATTTGCATTTTATTCCTGATCTTGATATTTGGCTTTTTCTGTTTTTCTTCTCTTCCTTCTCCTTCATCTTTGATTTTTTTCTGCTATTTTTTCTTTTATTTCTAAAAGGGATCTTTTCCTCCTCCTTCCTCTTTTAATTTCCGTTTTCTTCAATCCCACCACATGATCTTTTTCTTACTTTTTTTCCATCTGTTCTTTTTTGATCTTTTTCTTCTTCTTTTCATTTTTCTTCTTCTTCTATATAATAAATGTGAATGTCAGTGTGTCACATTTTTTCAACTTTACTCCGAGAGGCCATAGCCCAGTATATCATCTCATTTTATAATCAGGCGGACTCTATGAGCAAATTAAAAACATTCCAGGCCAGATCCAGACCCACAATCCTGAAATTTTGGATTCCTAAGTTTTTGGAGTCAGGTCAACTCCATGACCAAATTAAAAACATTTCAGGCCAGATCCAGACCCACAATCCTGAAATTTGGGATTCCCAAGTTTTCATTACTGCGTTTGTTTTCAGCAATTTTTTTTTTAATATGATCTTTTTTGACAAATCTTTTGTACAATTTTTATAAATTTATAACTTATAAATACAGTTGAGAATAATCAAAATTAATCGCGAAATCCAACAAAAATCATTCATGAAATAAAAATAATTGTTTGTACGGAAAGTAAGGACCTACGTACATGAAATTGTTTAAATAAAGTGGTGGTAGAAGAATTATCATTGAACTTTTAAAAGGTAAGCTTAACCAGAGACGGATATGCAATGTAATTGGCCCTGATCTTGCATCTCATCTGCAGTAGCTCTCTCACAGATGTGCCGTCACCTCCCTCTGTCTTTTTCCACAAATACTTTCATGGTAACTGCTCTGATGAGCTGTTTTCACTGGTTCCCAGACTTCATGAATTTAAGTGTTCTACTAGGCTGTCATCTTGCTCTCACCTTTTTCACTGTCAAAAACTGTTAAATGTAGCCGTCTCTTCTACTCCAATAGCTTCATGTCTCGCACTTCTCACCTGTGGAATTCCCTTTCTTTTCTTGTTTCCTGATAGCTAAAAATCTCCACCTATTCAAATATAATGTCAATCGATGTCTCCAGATGCCTTAATTTATCCCTATCCTTTCTCTTCATCCTTTCCTCCTATCATTTTTCTCTCACTATCTTCTTTAAATAAAGATGGGTTAGTGGCATCCCCCAAAGGTATTGAAATCTCAAAAAATATATATAGATATATATGAAAAAATTGCATGCTACATTTTTAACATTGTTGAAATAATTGTGAAATCCCCAACAAACAAACAAAAAAAATAAAATAAAATATTAATGCAAAATGCTTAAATGAAATTTGATCAATTTTGAGTTCTTATTAGTTTATTAAAATGCCTATCATTCTTATGGCAGAATGCAGAAAAAAGACATCAAAACAGAGGACCAGGTTGCAATCAAGAAAGTCAAGACTGCAATTCAGAAAAAATTTTGGAATATACAAATGAGAAGTAAATTAAATATCAAACTCCTGCTGTTTCCAATATGAAAATATCAATGGTTAGGGACACTTTATGGGGTTTTATGGACAAGATGAAAACACATTTAAGTTGATGCATCTTTGTCAAAGTTAGCTTAAATAAAAAAAAATAGGGTAATCTTAAGCTAGTCCTTTCATATTTTTTCTTCTCCTTATCAATCTTTATTTCATCCATTTTTATTTGCCTGCATTTCATTCATTGACAAATTCTTTACTTTTTTCTGCATGTTATTTAAATGTATTTTCACCTTCAAATTCTCATTATTTGATCAATGAATTTAAAAAGCTCAAATCATGTTTGTAAGGATCAAGACTTTTTGTGGAACATTGGATACCAAAGTGATTTAGAAATATCTAAACTTTCAGTTTTAAATAACTTTCTCAGGGTTGATAGTCTATAAAAAACAAATCAATTGATGAAAATATAAGACTAAAAAGCAACACCTTCTCCCATTTTTAGTTTTTGCATTTTTCTTCTCCATTTTTCAGTAACTAATTTTTTTCTTCTTTGCCTTCCATTCTTCCGTTTGAGGAATCTTCTCAAAATAGAGGTTTCTATAAATTTTCTTTCTTATAGTTTAAAATCTTTCTCTAGTTGACTCAGCAGCAGTGGTAATTCATGTCTGTTTTGATTCATGACTGACTAGGCAGAATATTTTCTTATAATAGTGTGCAATTTATTTAGCCTGAGTTGGGGACCACTCATTGTGTTCATCAGTACATTATATAAAAGTGACATTAGCACAAGGAGGGGGAGTAAAGATGGGAGATCAATAAAAGAATAGGAATTAATAAGACAGAAGATAACCTGACATTGAATTTGAATTTTTGATCATCAGATTTCTCATTCTGAGCCATTATCCATTAAACCACCAAGCAACATCTGTGAGAAAAGAAACTGTTAGCTTTTTTTCCAAAATTTTATCTAACCAGCTCAATTTTTGCTTCTAATCTCTTAACATTTAAATTTGTTTATTAAATTCTCCATTCTTGATACATCATTAGAACAATTACCATGAAAATATTTATAGGATCTGCCTTTTTGACATTTATGAGTTTCTCTCCTCCTCTTTATCCAAGATGCCAGGTCAAGACCAATAACATTTTCAGATTCTTCAATATTTGTATTTTATCAAGAATCTGTGCCTACATCTCAAATGTCCCATCAAATCACCTATTCAGTATTCCTCCTGGATGAATATTAGACTTATAAATATCCTCCTCCATTTTAATGTTCATGTTTTTTCTAGTTCCTCTTTTAATGTTCAATGTTTTATCTCCTCCAGACTCTTTTAATGATTCATGTTTTAATCTTTCCTCTTCCGTTTTTACCAATCGTTATCAAGAAGAATATCAACAGACTTCCTCCTAGCCACAAAATTGCTTTTCTTATTCCTGAGTTTTAATGTTCATGTTTTATCTCCTCCTCCTCCTTTACCAATCTTCATCTTCTTTCCCTAATTTTGTTCAAATCTCCTCATCTTTCATTAAATTCTTTTTGAAACTTTTTTAATGTTCATTTTTTTTCCTCCTGATATCTTTCAATCTTCATCTTCTTTCCCCCTCACTTGTTCTCTCTCCTCCTCCTTTCATTATTATTGTTTCAAAACCCCTTTTTTAAATTTAATTTTTTCCTCCTCCTCCTCTTTTTGACAATCTTCATCTTCTTATGGGCTGAAGATAACAAAAAAATAATTCCTTTCATTATTATTCTTTTTACTCATCCTTATTTTTTATTTGAAAATTTTTTAGATCCTCCTTATCAGAAAAATTTTACCATTCTTATCTTTTTCATGGGTCTTGTTGCATTATCCTCCTCCTTGAATTATTATTGGTTTCTCCCCTACTATTTTAATGTTCATTTTTTTATAGAGATATGTTTATGATCTAAATCTTCTTGTCATTCTTTTGTTGATCTGGATCAATTTGTCATTTCTTCTATTTTTCTAAATGGATTTTGTTAATGTTCACATTTTTCTCTCCTCCTCCTTTTACCAAATATCATATTCTTTAGTTTCTTTGTTTGTCAATTATCCTGAGATCACATTATTATTTTTTCTCCCCTCCAATTTTAATGGAGATTTGGTTCATTTCATCTTTTTTACTAATCTTCATCTTCTTTCCCCTAAAATACACCAGATGGATAGGGACCTAATGGATTTTGGTGTTGTTTTCTCTCCAGTTCTTAATTTTAATGTTCTATATTTTATCTAGTTGGAACAAACAATTGTTCATCAAATCTTAATCTTCTTTAATCAGCTTGTTTTAAGATATCCCCTATCCTTTCAAATTAATGAACATTTGGGACTTTAGGGTCATTTAATTTTTAATGAAGGATTTTTTATTAATGGTTGCTTTTACCAATCTTCATCTTCTTTCCCAAACAAATATACAAACAATCCTGATATTTCAAACAAGGAAAAAAACGAGACATATATAGATCAAAATCATCAACATTTATATACAATTAATCATTTACAAACTGGAATAATATTTGTATTCCTCGTGCCTTTTAATATTATGTTTTTCTGAAATGTCTCTTGCTCCCCTCTTTTCTATCCTCTTCAAACTACATTTTATGTCTTGAATTTATTTTTTTATTAACACCAATGAAAATCTCATTTTCATCCAAACCTTAGTTTTTTTGGGTTTTTTCTAAAGATTTTATTATTATTATTAATAATAATAATAAAAAACAAAAGTGAAAAGTGGGGGGCTCTGCCTTTTCCATTTGTCCATTACAGTGGCTCTTATGCTGTCAATGCACCTCATTCTTCTTGATTTTATTGTTTTAGTTCTTGCTACTCTCATGTCTGCTTTGCGCTTCTCCTGTTCATATATTGTGTTACAATTTATTTCTTGCTTATTTAGTTTCTAGAATAAATGACAATATCGCTGAGAAGCTTCTTTTGAATGTTTCAATAAAAATGTGAGAATTGAAAGAGAAAAAAAAAAAATATTGCAATGACCCCTGGATTGATTGACATTTCCCGTAGTAGTTAAGACCAGTCATATTTTCCCTCTTTTCTTCTTTTTTTAAAATGCCTTTTCAGCTTTGACACCAAAAATAGATTTTAGCTTTTACCAAATAATTCTTTTTTAATTTTCATTTTTTTCTTTATCTCTTTTGATTGTCTTATGTCTGTACTAAAAGCAAATTTATGCTTGTTTGCTTTTTTTCAAAAAATATCAAAGCCTGTTTTATTTCTGGGTTTGTTTTTTTTTTTTACATTGTTTTTTTACAACTCCCATTAACCATTTGCTTGCAGCCATATTGTTCAAACTTTGAGCTCCAGCTACTCTTGAGTGAGACTTGGTATTGTTATGTCTTAAACTGGGAATGAATTTCATTAATAGTTCATTCTTCAAAACAGAATATCTGCATGAAAACCCAAAGAGGTCTGCTGAATGATTTAAGAATTCCAATGGCCTTTTGTGATCATTACAATTAGCAAATTTCTTTCCATGTAATGTGAGCAAAAGAAAAAAAAATGTCACTCTAAGAATCCCAGATTTTGAAGAAAAATGGTTCAGTTGGTATGAACCTGAACACAGTCATCTGTTTAACGATGAAAATATTCAACAGATTTTTTTTCTCACTATCTTAGCTGTTTTCATCACAAAATTTCAGTTTGTATTTTTAGGCTTTTTTTTTTTTTTTTTTTTTTAGGCTGTATTTATAGAGTAATATTTCAAATTTATTAATTACAAAAAAGATTTACTTTTCTGAATTTTGGTCAAAGCAAACTTGTGTCTACCTTTTTAAATTAAAGTCAAACCGAAGATGTTTTCCCCGATCACCACATTCTTAATTGGTTCAAATCTCCCCACCCTGACATATTTTCATAAATCTAAAAAAATATTATGTGTCTAAATTAATAGTTTCATAAAATGAAACATGAGTTTTTACAAACTTGGTTTGCTTTTTTTTTTTTTTGGCATATCAACATTTCAATGGGTTATTATTTGACAAGAATTTTATATGTACATATGAACAGAATATGTATTCTGAATAAGAAATCAGTTTGTAGATCACTTCATTGACATTTTTTTAACATCCTAATGCTTTATGTTGAAGAGTCAGTATTTGGATTCCTGGTCTTATTTTTTTTACTCTTGGTCATTTTTGTTTTGTTTTATGGCATATTGTTATAGACAAGCATATGGTTGCAAGAAAGAAATACGACAACAACAGAAATAGATTTACGTGGTTTATTTCAACAGGAACGTGTGGGTTTGGGACAGCTACCTTGTGGTAAAGTTCATAAGCCGGCTTTCAGATCTGGTCGATCTCTCATAGTAGTTCACACATGTTGACGGTGGTTGATGCTCCCCCTGCTGCTGATCAGCTGAACGTGACAGGTCTCTTCCTGGGCACCTGTTGACTGACCGTTGAACTTCCGTGTGACCCCTTTTATAGTGTTTTTTTATGGCTTAACAGGCTTGAAAAAACGAAGCGAGTATAATTAGGAGGGAAGTATTTTTATTGGTCGAAAAATAGAGCACTTTAAATATTATTTGATTTTTCGACCAGAACACGTGTGTCTGGAACATTTGTAAAGAAAGATAATGGTCATTTTGTGACAGGGCTTTGTCCCGTTTACATCCGGTTCTCGCTCTTGAGTATTTGCCTGTAAATCAGCCGAGATATGTCTTATTTTATTTTATAACAATATCAACACTTCAATGGGTTATTATATGCTGACAAGATTTTTAGGATATTTTCATATGAACAGAATATGTATTCTTTGTAAGAAATCAGGTTGTAGATCAGACAAATTGTACATTTTTCCTTTTTTGTCATAATGTTCGATAGTGTGTTATTTTATGAATCACATACATAAGTTTAAAGAACAAACAAGTCTATTAAAAAGCTTTTTTTTTTTTTTACTCGCATTCAGATAATTTTAAATGTATATATCTGGGAACTGTTCTCACAGTGGATGGAAAATGTGGTACCAAAATTCCAAGACTAGGAATAGTAAAAGATGCCTTCCAAAAGCTAAGCAAAGTATCAAGAAACGGTTCAGCAACAAAGGAAAGAGTGTTATATTGTTACATAATATCAATCCTCCTATGTGGCAGTGAATGCTGGACAATCTACTCACAGATGAAGAAGAGACTTGAAGCAACAGAAACACAGAAAAGAGTACTTAACAGTTACGTAATATCAGTCCTCCTATATGGCAGTGAATGCTGGACAATCTCTCACAGATGAAGAAGAGACTTGAAGCAACAGAAATAAAGAAAAGTTGTACTGAACTGTTATGTAAATATCAGTAAATTATATGGCAGTGTAAAATACTGGACAACTTCCTCACAGATGAAGAAGAGACTTAAAGCAACAGAAACAAAGAAAAGTGTACTGAACTGTTATTTAAATCAGTCCTCATATATGGCAGTGAATGCTGGACAATCTTCTCACGGATGAAGAAGAGACTTAAAGCAAGAGAAACAAAGAAAAGAGTACTGAACTGTTACGTAATATCAGTCCTATATGGCAGTGAATGCTGGACAATTTCCTCACAGATGAAGAAGAGACTTGAAGCAACAGAAACAAAGAAAAGAGTACTGAAATGTTACGTAATATCAGTCCACTTATATGTCAGTGAATGCTTGACAATCTCCTCAAAGATGAAGAAGAGACTTGAAACAACAGACATGTGGTTCTACAGTAGGATGCTGAGAATCCCATGGATTAAATATTTGAGTATTGTGCTCCCCACCCAATCTATGATATGCCTCCCCCCTACTCTACTACATCTCAATTTTCAAAAGATAGTATTTATGTAAAATATAAATTATGTAAAATAATGGATGACATGTAAACAAGGTGAACAATTCAACTAGAAAAATAGCAAATAAATACAATGTATTTAAACTCCTTTGTTAAACTAATGCCCACTGTGATGCTTTAATAGGAAGTCTATTATTAGTATAGGATAGTATTTTATAGATAATCTATAATTAATATCAGATTTATTTTAATAAATGAGAGTAAAAATATAAGGACTTCCTGCCTTGCCTAATTTCCATAAGGTAGTATTCATATAAAATATAAATTTTAATTGTATGACCTAATTATGTAAAAATAATGGATGATATGTAAATGAGGTGTACAATTCAACTAGAAAAATAGAAAATAAATGCAATTAATCTAAATACAAATTAAAGACCTGTCACAATAGATCATTCCATTTTAAATAAATCAACAAGGTTTGCAACATTTTTTTAACATCAATTTTCTTATGAAAAAGTTGAAATAATATTAAACATTCAACATTATGGATTTAAAAATAATGAGTTTTATATATATATATATATATATATATATAAAAGACATCTCAATTTTCATATAAAATACAAATTTTATTGTAACCTATTTATGCACAATAATGAATTCTATGCAATATTGGTGAACAATTCAACTAGAAAAATTGAAAATAAATACAATTAATCTAAACACAAATGAGAGACATGTCATAATAGATTATTCTATCTGAAATAAATCAACAATATTTTGCAGTAATTTTTATCAACTTCAGATTTTTCTTGTTAAAAAGTTGAATTTTAACACGATCAACATTGTGGATAAAAAAAATAGTGATGTGTTTTTCGAGACTAAGCTAAACAAATTCATGGATTTGGAGAAAAGAAAGGCAAAAAAAACCCCCAGAATGACATCAAAATCCACAAAGATTTTTCATCCTCCAATCGTCACTTGTGCTTAGTTTATTTTGAAATCTATATAAATGTAGGTAGAAAAAAGCAAATGTTGATACACTAGCGAGGGTCATCAGGCTTGCCACTCATAGGGTTCAAGGATAGAATGTGCTGGTGTTGGCCATGATCACTCAGATACTGAAAGGAACATTCAAACATGAAAGATAAAAGCAGATATTTTTGAAAAAAAAAATTGGAGGCCTTTCTTTTAATAATTTAGTAAAGCTGTTCTTTGAGAGTTAAGATTGATCAGTTGCTTGATTAGTTAATTAAGAGTAATTTCTTGTTCAAAATATTCCGAAGAGTTGAAAGTAAAGAAAGAAATATCTTCTTCATTTCACTCCATGCAAGGCAATAAAGCCCCAAAGACACAGTAGGTTGCTGCAAGTGAAAGAAATTGAGAAAACATTGAGGACATTAAAAGAACAGGATTCAAAGAGGCGGAAGACAAGATGTGTTTGATTTTTCCTTTTGTTTTATTTTTTATGGAATATATCAATTGATTTAGACAGGAAAACAAAAAGCCAATCTTTTTGAAAACTGAGAAATGTGAGTCCACCAAAAAAGCTATTAAGAAGAGAACATTTAGGTTACATAATTTTAATTTCAACAGTAAAATGTGGAACAATAAAGGCCAATCTAATACTGTGCTTAAATTCGTGAAGTCAAGGTACCAAAGAGGAAAGCTCATTAGATCAATTACCATGAAAATCTGCATAGAAAAGGCAGAAGGAATCTACATTATAACAGTGGGAATGTGACTGAAGACGAGATGCCAGGTGAATACTGATAAAACAGCAGATTCTTCTTTGGATTCTGTCAGGATTATCTAGATATATATATATCAGAAGCCACAGATTGAATGTAGCGGTGATATTCAATGTGTGGATGAATGGTAGTCTCCTAAATATATAAGATAGATTCTGGTGTGAAAATTTGTCTAGCACATCATAGTGCACTATTTACATTATTCAGACTATTGTCCTAAATCTTTGTCGCCATATTTATTACAATGTTACAGCCTTTTTAATATCCGGCTTTCTTCAGGTGGTTGGTTTTAAAATAAATTTAACTTTTATTTTGCTCTAAACTGGGGTAAACTATTCTAGTTGTTTATTAAATGTTTATTGGAAAGTTATCAGTGATCTTGAAATTTCCCTCTGAAAGTTCTCCAGGTCATACCTTATTCAGGTATTGAACTTTTTCTTTGATGGATGTGTTTGGAAAAAAATTTAATTTTTATCCAGATTAACAGGAGATAAATATATCCATTAAACATGGAATTGGAACTATTTTTCAGCCCCATTTTATTCTAAAAAGGTTTTCTCATTTTCATGAAATAAAATAACGGCAAAACATTGTAAAATTGGAAACAAAAAAAAATTTAATAATTAAATCAGTACATAAAATATCATTTAAGAAATCAAATTGATACTGAAAAAATTTTTTTTTAAATTTCGTCAAAATGAGGACAATAATCAATTAATGTAAATGTGTACATAATATCACCTCAAATTTCAAAATGATATGACAAAACTGAATTTCATTAAACGTTTATCTAAATATGGTGACAAATATGGGGACAATAAGTCCCAATAACTTTAAAATACTCAATAAATCTCAGAAATATAAAGATACTGATTTTTCAAACGTTAAAAATAAATATGGTGACAAATTTATAAAACAATATTTAAAATTTAAATAGTGTACATAAATCATTCAAAAAAAAATACAGATACTGAAGACATTTGTTTGTAATAAATAAATTGACAAAATAAACAACAAAATTAATAAATATATAAATATAATACCTCAGGAAAATATAGACAAGGGCCTAATTTTTTCTTGTTGTAAATATCATTTTTAAAGATGGGGACAATAGTCCCAAATAATATATTTAGTTATACATAATACCTCAGTATCAGAAATATAAACAGAAATCTCCTTTTGAAATGTTGTAATAAATATTCTGTTAAAGATGGGGACAATAATAATTTAAAAATAATGTAAATAGTGTACATTGAATTTTTTCATTCAGAAATTGAAATACAGATACTGAAAGGCCGAAATGTTGTATAATAAATATGGTGAAAATTATGGGGACAAATAAATAAAATAATGTAAATATTTGATATAAAATACCTCATCTCAAAATATATAGACAGACACATGCCTTTGAATATAGAATTAAAATAATAACAGCAGACAAAAAGTTTAGGTTTAATCACGTCAGTGGAAAACATTAGACCAAAAAAAAGTAAAAAATGAATTACTCTCCTAAACTTATTTTAGCATAGACAAAAAATAAAAAAGAAAAAAAAGATATTCAAATTTATATGATTAAAGATTTAGTTTCAGTTTTTGAAGTGTTTCAAAAATTAATATGGAAGGGCTTAAAGGAAAAATAATTCATTTGTGAGTACTGGCTCTTCCACTATAACTGATTCAAGATTGGCAAATTCTAACTGAAGGAATTATCACCTTTCATTAAATACAAAAAAAACTTGAAAAATAATCAGTAATTTAATGTAATGGAATTACAATAAAAAATAAATCTGACAATGTCATTAGTTGATGTTTTTAAATGAAATTTTTTGTTTAATATTTAATCTAAAAGAATAATGGACATTAAAGCCTGGCATTTATACATATATATATATATATATATATATATATATATATATATATATATATATATATATATATATATTTAGTACTGTGTGTGTATATATATATATATATATATATATATATATATATTATATAAATATTTGATTTTTATGTGTGTGTATATATATATATATATATAGTTACTGTGTGTGTGTGTGTTTGTTGTATATATATATATATAGTCTTTATTATTTTAAATATATATATATATATATATATATATATTAGTTACTATGTTGTTCATTAATATATATATATATATAAAGTAAAATGTTTTTTATATATATATATATAGTAAAATGTGTTTTTAATATATATGTATATATATATATATATATATATATTACTATTACAATTATATATATAAATAGTAGTTACTATGTGTGTGTTCATTATATATATATATATAGTATTTAAATGTGTGTATGTATATATATATATATATATATATATATATATAAAAGTTATTATGTGCAATTGTATATATATATATATATATAAGAAAGTTATTCTGTGTGTGTGTGTATATATATATATATATATATATATATGTTATGTATATATATATATATATATAGTTATCTCTTTGTGTGTATATATATATATATATATATTTATATATGTGTGTGTATATATATTAGTTACTGTCTTAGAATATATATATATATATATATATATATATTGCATTTTAAAGTTCAATGTTATGTGATTATCCTCTCATACTAAATAAAAATAATTTAAAAGAAATCAAATCCATCTCTCTTTCTTTATATTATATATATATATATATATATATATATATATATATTTTAGTAATGATCAGTCTTAGAAAAAATAATGTTCCCCTGATTTGTCCATGAGGAAATTTCTGGAGCACTGTTCCTTTAAATAACCTAAGTGATAAACCTAAAAGATATAAAATTTTATATATATATATTTATATAAATATATATATATATGACAATATATATATATATATATTATTTTTAAAAAGCAATGAAAATCAATTATAAATTAAAAAATGAATGTTGAGTTGAATATCGTATCATGTTAACTCCAACTTTATAGAAGGAATCCACTATATATATATATATATATATAAATTGTTATCTATTATACATGTAATCTTCAGTGACTATTTTGTTAGCTTTTAATTTATAGAAGGCATCAGTCTAACGAAGAAGGCAATTGGAAAGATAAATTTCTAAGATAAAAGAAGGTGAGTAACAATTTCAAGGGATTAACTTTACAAATAAAAACAAAATTGGAAAATATCTTTTACTATATTGTGACTATGTCCTGTTAATAACATTTCAAAGAGCTTTATTTCTACTACTTTACTGTCTGCTCACCCAATACAAGTCCCAAGAGCCACTGAAGTTAGAGTGTTACCGAGTGAGGTTGTTGTATGGAGGTAAGTGTAGATTATGAGGATATGTAGGATAGACAACAGTTGTCCCTAAACTTACAATTGTTCTATTGATCTTTCCTCTTTGTTACCTTCTCTTCAAGAATTTTAAACATTTAGTAATTTGAAAAAATTTTACTTTTGAAAAAAAACCTGTAGGATTTTATTATTATTATTATTATTATAAATAAAAATTAAAATATAAAATAATAATAATAATGAAAATTATAAATAAAATAAATTAAACAAGAACATAAAAATGTTGTACAAAATAAATAAAAATTTAAATAAAAATAATAATAATGATAATAATAATAATGAAAAATTATAAATAAAATAAATTAAATAAAGAAAATAAAAATGTTGTACCTTTAAAATAAAATTAAAATATAAAATAATGATAATAATAATATGAAAATTATAAATAAAATAAATTAAACAAGAAATAAAAATTTGAAAAACAAAAATTAAATAAAATTTAAATATAAAATAAAATAATAATAATAAAAAATAAAAAAATTAAAAATAAAATAATTTAAACAAAAATAAAAATGTAAATTTATGTTTAAATAAAAAAATTTACTGTTAAAATTAATTTAGGAAACCATAAAAATAATTAAAAATTATAAATAAAAAAAATTAAACAAGAAAATAAAAATGTTAAACATAAATAAATAAAATACAAAAAATATAAAATAATAATAATGATAATAAAATAATCAAAAATTATAATAAATAAAATAAATTAAACAAAAATAAAAAATTTTTACAAAATAAATAAAAATTTAAAATATAAAATATTTATAAAAATAATAAAAAAATTTTTAAATAAAATAAAAAAAAAAGAAAATAAAATGTTGTACAAAAAAAAATAAAATTAAAAAATATAAAATAATGATAATAATAATAATGAAAATTATAAATAAAAATAAATTAAACAGAAAATAAAAATGTTGTAACAAAAAAAAAAAATTTAAATATAAATAATGATATATTAATTAATAATTACTTTATAAATAAAATGAAATTAAAAAACAACAAAAAAAAAAATTTATTAAAAATATCCTCTAAAAATTAAAATGGTAAAAATTAATTATTGATTTATTTTAATGAAAATTATATTTAAAAAAAAAATAAAAACAAGAAAATAAAATGTTTTAAAAATCTTTAAAAAAAAATAGAAATTTTTGAAATCTTTAAAAATTTTCTTTTAAAAATGAAAATGATTAAAATTTTAAATTGAAATATAAAATGTTATATTTTACAAAATAAAATCAAATTTTGAATGAAATTTAAATATCTTTTTAAAAAAAATTATTTTTTTGAAAGCAATTAAAACTTAAAAAACAATTAAATTTATTTAAAATTTTGGATAAATTTATAAAACAAAAAATTTTGTATATCAATAAGAAAATTAAAAAATAAAATTAATAAAATTTAAATGAAAAATTTTTGCATTTGGTTTAATAATGAAAATATATTGGTCAAAATGTCCTTTAAAGAATTTTAACAAAAAAACTTTTCATAAATTGAAAAAAAAATTTAAATTCTTTAAGTTCAAATAAAAAAAAAAATTTTTTAAAAAAATTTTTTTCATTTCTTTTTTTTGAAAGAAAAAATTAAAAAAAAAAAAATGTAAAAAAAAATTTTTTTTTTAAAAAGATGTTTAAACATTCAAAATTTTTATTTTTTAAAAATATATTTTAAAATCAATTAAAATTAATTTTATTTATTATTGTGTTTTTAAAAAAAAAAAAAAAATAATAAAAAAAAAAAAAAAAAAAAAAAAAATCAAATGATTATTTACTTATTTTATTTAATAAAAAAAAAGAAATAATCCATAAAAGAAAAACCCCAATTAATATATTAGGAATTTATTCAAAAAAAACAACAATAAAAGCTTTTATTTAATAACAATACAATTTAAAACCATTGGTACTTTTATTTTCAAAATAAAAAATTTAATATACATTGATGAATTGAAAAAATTTTTATTATAAAAAAGTTAAAGGAAAAATAATTATAAAAATTAATTTAAAATTTGGGAAATACTTCAAAATTTTTTTATTTATATTTTCATGAAAAAATCTTAAAAAATTTAAATAAAATCATATGAAACTGGTTTAAATAAATAATTTTGAATTTTCAAATAAACTTTTATCAAAAATTTGATAAATATAATATTAATATTATATCTATATAAAATATAAATAAAATATTATTTTAAAAATTGAAAATGTTTAATATTTTATTTCCTTTTTGTATAATTATTCAAAAAATATAAATAAAATTTTTAAATGATAAAATTAAGATATTTTAATTTTAAAAATTAAAAATGAAAATATAAAAAATTTTGATTTTATTTAAGAATTTAAAAATTTTATTTTAAATAATTTGATAAAAAAATACATTTCTTTTATTCAATTAAAAAAATTTTAAAAATAATAAAATATGTATTTATAAAATGAAAATTAAAAAAAAAACAAAAATTATAAAAAAAAAATAAAAATATTTTTGAAAAAACACATTTTTAAATAAAAATTAATAACAAAAAAATTTTGTTTATATCCCAAAAAAAAAAAATTCATTCAATGTTTAAATTTTTTAAAAATTTTTAATATTAAAAATGATTCAATCCCCAATATTTTTTTAAACTTTTTTTTTTGGCGGAAATTTTTAAATTTTTTTTAAAAAATTTTTGTCAAAATCTTTATAAGAAAATAAATAAAAAAAATATTTTAAAAAAATAATTATTTAAAAATATTTTTATATAATTTTTTTATATTTTTTTTAAATGAAAAGAAAAATCCTTTTAAAAATTATTTTTTAAAAATTTTTTAAAATAAATTTTATTTTTTTTTTTTTTAAGATATTTTTTAAAAATTTAATTTTTTTAAATTATTAAGTCAAATCTTAATAATGACAATAAAATTTTTTGTTAAAATCAAGGGAAAAAATAATTTAACTTGAAAAATTAAATTTTTTTTTAAGTTTTTTCAAAAAATTTTTAAAAAGTGTAGAATTTCAATGGAATGAAAAGTTTAATTGAACATTTTAAAAAAAAAAATCAAAATATAACATTAAAAAAAAGTTTATATATTTAAAAAAAATTCAATTTTATAATTTAACTTTATTTAAATCATTTAAAGTTTAAATTTAAAATTTTTAAAAATAGAAATTTTTTAATCTTTTTTTATTTTCCCATTTTTAATAGAAAATAAATAATAATAAGAATTCTTTTATCTTAAAACATTTTTTAATTTTAAATATATAAAATAAAATTTTGATGAAAATGAAAAATGGTAATTAAGTTTTGTTAAATTTTAATTTTAAAATGTACAAAAATAAACAAGAAAATAATTTTTAAAAAAACATTTTAAAAGCAAAAAAAAATGATTAAAAAATCAAAATGAAAAAAAATTGAATTTTTTTTAATTTAATGAAAAAAATTTTAAAAATAATTATATGGCCAAATGTAAAAAAAAAAATGTTAACTTGAAATTTTGAAAATAAAGAAAAAAAATCAAATAAAAGTTTTGATTTCAATGAACAAAATGATTTATTTATTAAATATTTAAAATTTAAAAAGGAAAAATACCAATCAAATATAAATTTCAATTAATATATGTCAAAATACCAAAATTTAGATATTTGAATTTAAGAATTAAAAAATGGATAAATAATATTTAAATAAAATGATTTATATTTATTAAAAATTAAAAAAAATCTACAAAATTTATATAAAAAAATTATTTGAAAAAATTTGTTGAAAAAATGGATGAATTTCCCAAAATTTTTAAATTACCAAAATTAATATCATTTGAATTTTATAAAATTTGGGAATAAATATTCTATTTCATTTAAAATAAAACAAAAAAATGGCTTAAAAATAAATGAATAATTTTGAAAATTCAATAGAAAATTATCATTTTTAAATTTTATATTATGAATATATAAATGTCAGAGCTTTCAAAGAAAAAAAAAAAATTATTTAAAATATTAAAATATGCATATTTAACAAATATAATTATATAAAAATATTAACTCTTTTTATAAATAATTTTAAAATATATGAAAAATGTTTTGAATTTTGTGTTGGTTTTAATAATAAACATTTGAAAAATAAAACATTGAATGTAATTTCATAAAACAAAAAAAATTGAATGCATTTTAAAAATCAAAAATTTAACATAAAAAAACATAAATTAAAAAATTTTATTTAAAATATATTAAAATTTTCATTTAATTTTTGTTACCATTGAAAATACCAAACATATTAAATAATAAAAAAACTAAAATTATATTATTGGTTTTAAATTTATTTTTATCATTCAAAAAATAATTTATAAAATTAATAAAACATTATTTTATCAAAAAAATTAAAATATTATTGCATTTTAATTTAAAATTTATTACAATTTGTTAAAAAAAAATATAAAAAAAAAATAAAAAAAAATTTAAAAAAAAAAATTTAAAATTTTTTTTACAAGAAAAAATTTTTGGAATCAAAAATTTTATTTAATTATTTTTTAATAACCATCATACCTAAATATTTATTGAAAACAAATTTTTAAAAAATTTTTTAAAAAAATGATTAAAATATGAAATAAATAAAAAAAATTTTATTGAAAAAATAAAATGAACAGTACAAAAAAAAAAATTTAAAAAAATTTTTTTTAATATAAATCATTTTTATATAATTATTTTTGTTTTTTTTTTAATTTTTTTTTTTTAAAATATATTAATTTAACAGTTTATATTTTAATAATTTTTAAACAAAAATAAAATTATATATTTTCAATAAATGACTCAATTCATTTTTATTTAAAATTTAAATATAATAAATATAAAATAAATTTTTTTAAAATTTTAATAAAAAATAATATAAATTTATTTTATTTTTAAAGAAAAATTGTTCAAAAAATTTTATAAAAACAATTTACAATTATGTCAAATTTAAAATAAAAAATTATTTTATATTTAAAAATATTATTTAATTTTAATTTATATATATATATTTTATATATATATATATATATATATATATATATATTTATATATAATTATATATATAATATATTATAATCTTTAAATATATATATATCTTACTTATTATAAAACGCAGATGGTGTGTGTGTGTGTCTGTAACGTTTATATATTGGATCGGATTTCCTACATTTTTCAACCGATTTCAACAAAACTTCACAGGACTACATAAAATTACCTTGTGGTGGTTCTAACAGCGCCAAAAATGGGAAAAATATAATTGTTTTTGCACAAAATCAATTTGAAAACACGATTAAGAGACATCGTGAAAATGGAAGGGGACAACTCACATCGGGTTGTTTGTGTGTGTGGGTTCCTTTAAATATGGGATCGGATTTCCTATATTTTTCAGCCGATAAAACAAAAAACTTTTTTTTTTTTTTTTTTGGCAGGTAGTGTTTCTTATTCTCTTGCACACTTTTTTTTCTTTATTTTTAACATTCAGAATGCTTTAAAAATTCCATTTACAAGACAATTATTTATAATAAAATTCTATTCAATTGGGAGACTCATAACGATTGAAAACAATGTTTTTTTTGTTTGAGTTTGGGTTTGACCAATTCGTAAAAAAAAAAAAAAAAAAAACTAATTAAGACATGCGTGTCCGTCAACCTTAAACAATAATCTAACGATCTCTACTGATTGTACGAATACAAACATCGGATAAATTCTTTATCTTTAGGGAAAGATAATGAAATCTAAACATACACAAGTCCTAACTAAAAATAATAACCGGAACGGAAAACTACTTTAAATACACATGGTGTCCAATTTTTTTACTGTATTCAATAAGTAAAAATCATAAATTGTAAAAGATTATTATTACAGAAAGGCTACTAAATGAATAAGATTTGTTAGATCATAATTAATAAACCCAAATAAAGTTAATATTTTTTGTATTAGAAACAACGAGTGGAAAATATATTCAAATCAGAATTCTAATTATGAATCACCACAAGCAAAATATGCAATTTTTTTTTTACTGTATTCAATAAGTAAAAATCATAAATTGTAAAACTAAAAGATTACAGAAAGGCTACCTACATTTTTCAACCGATTTCAACAAAACTTCACTTTTTTTTTTTTTGGCATGTAGTGTTTCTTATTGTCTTGCACACTTTTTTCTTTATTTTTACATTCAGAATGCTTTAAAAATTCCATTTACAAGACAATTGTTTATAATAAAATTCTATTCAATCGGTAGAGACTCATAACGATTGAAAACAATGTTTTTGTTTGAGTTTGGGTTTGACCAATTAAAAAAAAAAAAAAAAAAAAAAAACTAATTAAGACATGCGTGTCCGTCAACCTTAAACAATAATCTTTGTCAATTTTATTTTTCAGTCTTTATGATGGTGGATACTTGATCTATCTCTTACTGTTATATCCCTGGGCAACGCCGGGCTCTACTGCTAGTCTATTTATATTCAGGGATCAATTTAATATAAATATATATAATCATACAACAATATATAAAATAAATATCAAATATATCAAGGAGTTATAAAACATTATGATTACTCAGTATTTGTGTTATCCTAATATTTAATCATGCCAATTTGAAAAAATTTACAAAAAATCCATTTTAAAAAAAAAACATAGTTTAATTTAATAATTTTGTTACTATTATAGAATAAGGAAAAAGAAAATATGAATAAAAATTTATGCCAAATTAAAAAAAAAAGAATGATATTAGATCGGTTTTTACCTTTAACTGATGTCTTAGTTTTCAAAAAGAAGTTATCTGTCACGAGTCGTAAAACCCCTTCAAAGTAACACCTCAGGAGAGTTATGAAAACAATATCATATTTAGAAAATATTGCAATTTAGAGAATAATCAAATAGTAAGGCATCAAAAAAAAAACTTAAAATTTGGAAGAAAATATGTTTAAATCAAATGTGGATAATGAAATGAAATCATAAAATATTGACATTTTCCTGAACAAGTCTGTTTACTTGAAAATCCATATAAATGAATAAAATATATATATATATATATAAATAAAAAAAAATAAATCCGGTTTTTCAAAAACAGGTTAAATTCATTTTTTTTCAAAATCTGATTTTGCATCAAGAGCAAAGTTTTGAATACGAATTTATCCTCAACCATTGTGGCATGTTGATAAAATCATTTTTTCCAGAAAATTTCAAAGGTTTTGAAAGTCATTATTGAAAATTAACAAATTTAAATAAAAAGTCTGGAAAATTATTTTAAATGTCAATGATTAGATATAATTTCTTTAGTAAATGTTAAAATGTTGAATTAACATTTTATGCAAAATGGATAAAATATTGAATTTTTATATATTTTTTCTTATTTTTTTATACAGTATCATTCATTAAATAATATTTTACAAAATTCAAGGATTTTGATGAAAAAAAAAATTTTATTATTTTAACGACAAAAAAAAAAACAAAAAATTATTCATTTTTTAATATCTTTATTTTATTGAAAATTTAAAAAAAAGGCAGATGTGGAAATTAAATAAAACAGAAAATACAACTGTGAGTAAAATATTTAAAAAAAATAAAAAAATGGCAAATATGGATTGAAGAATTAGAAAAAAACATAAAATTAATTATTTCCAAAAGAGTTAAAAATGTTGAAAATTTACAAGAATTCATTACAAATAGCCACAATTCCATTTCGGATAGAGAAACATTTTGAAATTTCAAGGAATTTTTTAATTTTTTTTTTTTTTTTTTTTTTTCCATTTTTAAACAATTCTTTTTTAAAAACCAATGTAAAATACAATGGAAAAGCAATGATGTTTTTGAATTTTTTATAGGTTTCTGTATTTTTTTTTCAGGAAACGAAATTCAACATTATTTTAATGAAGAAATAATTTTATTTCCAGTTATTTTGAATATTTTAACCTATTTTATTTCCATTTACCATATATTCCGAAACATTAACTCCTGTATGTCAATGAAACTCCATCAGTTGAAAAGAGCTTATTCCTTTTCAATGTTATTCTTATAATCATGTTTAACTCTGGAAATCAAGGTATTTTCCATGTTACAAATTTATAATTGCTTAACTTTTTGACGCCATTTTATTTTTCCCAAAACAAACAAAATTTTTTATATATATCAGTTATATATATATTTATATATATATATATATTTATATATATATATATTTATATAATTTCAACCATCAATTATAATTTTGCGAAAATATTAAAAAAATTTGCAATCAATATTTTATAAATATATATATATTATATTCTTATATATTATTATTATATGGATTATTTTATCTCAGATTTAATAATATTTTTTGTAAAAGTTTTTACAATTTATTTTATTAGAATTTCACCATTTTTAAGACTTATATTTTATATACAACCATTCTTTAGCAAAATCTTGAAAAACTGTTTCATTATATTTATTTAAAATAAAATTTCTTACATTTTCCAGACAAACTTTTTTTTTTACACATTTTTTTTTAATATATGTCTGAATTTTATCTTTGTCAAATATTAGACCATTTTAAAACCAAAACAAATACATTATTGCAATATCAATCATATTGTCAATTCAAAATCTCAAAAAAAACTAAACAATTTTTTGCTCTTTCATAAAATTTCTGAAAAAATTTTCATAAAAGAAACATTTAAACATACCTTCAATATTTTGTTATAATTCACAACATTCATGAAAAATGAAAAAAGAAAATTTGAAAAACATCCATTAGAAATGAATAATTTAGATCTAAATGCTTCTGGTAACAATTAAATTTTAATATTCTAACAATATTCCTTGTAAGACCTTACCATGATAATGACAAAATAATTACCTTGACAGAACAAAAAATGTTAATTGGTTTTTTGATTTTATCCTGAATTTCCTGTTTTGACTTAAGATCTGGAAATTTTAAAGTCTTCTTCATTAAAAAGAAATTCCCCAGTATTTCCCTTTTAAAAGTTTGAGTGTACAAAAATTGCTTAGATAAAAAAATAAATCATATATTCATCTTTATTTTATATATATATATAAATTCATTCTAATAGTCATTCAATTATCACAGGTCCTTTAATTAAAGGGATTTTATATTATAAACATCAATTTAATAGAGATATATATTCTTAAAATGTTTTGAAATTAAATCTGGTTTTTTTTCAGAAAAAAATTTTTTTTCATTTATTTTCATTTTCTATTATCCTTTATCACACTTGGGGTGAAACACAAACAAGACTTTCCCTTTCAAAACAACATAGGATTATTTACTTAATTTTATATATTTTTTAATATATATATATATATATATATATATATATATATATATATATATATATATATATATTTTCTTTTTGACCATATGAATAGAGGACACAAGAGGAAAATTCCTTACAAACCTGTTTATAACTACATTTCATTCTTCAATCCTAAAAAAAGTAAATATAAATATATTTTTATATTTTATATCATGTAATATTGCATTTTATATGCATCTATCAAATTTTATTCAGGAATAAGGTCTATATCCCTTATATTGAAAAATAAATCAGTCAATTTTTCCTTCTAAGTTTATTTTATTTGTTTTTATTACAAAGTCCAATTTTTTCTGTTTACATTTCTATTGACAATTATTTTAAGAGTGAATTTATTAACAGAAGGTTAATTCTTTATTATTTTTATTTATTAAAGACAATATCAGCAAACATTAAACTAGCATTTAGCGTTATGAAGGTCATTATATTTTTATAGAAAATGTACAGGTGAAAAGGAAATTTTTGTATAAAAAAATGAACAAGACAAGCCTTACATGGGCAAAAAAATTTGTGAGTGAAACAAATTTTTGAGACAAGAATAAAATCTTTTCTATATAAAAAAAATAAGGGCAAAAGTTCAAAAAAGTTTTCACAGATTGGAAGTTGATCTGAAATATGAAATCAGTGAGACATTGACCCTCTACACAGACATTTTTTACTTTGAAAAAAAAAAATAGTTAAAATATTTATTAGATATAAATAGATATTTTATTCTGTTTTATTTGAAAGAATTAAAAAAACAATTTTATACTATTGAAACGTTGGAAAGGAACAAATATATAATTTAAATTTTTGAAAATTTCAAAAATATTATTATTTATTAAAAATTGAATAATTAAAAAATAAAAAATAGTTGTGTTTTAAAAAAAATATTCAGACCATTTCATTACTTATAAAATAATGAATTTTTAAAAAAAAAAATTCTTAAAATATTTATGTGTCAAATTATATTTTATATTTTAATATGTTTATATATATATGCAGTGGACTCTCCATTTCATCTTCGACATATAAGGGTTGGCAGATAAGTTCCAGGAATCAACAGCCAGACAACAGCACATATAATTTGATTATAGTGGTGAAGGCTTTCATGTAGAACCAACCATGATTTTTTGAAGGGCTGAATACAGAGACCTGTAGGTACTATATGTTACAAGGTCCCCAAACGACCCTCCACAGATTTTGAATTCCAGTATTTCTAGAATAGTTGCCATTCATTTTTATAAAACCCAGACTGTTTTGCTAATTAATCATTTATTGAGAGAGAGATTTAAGAGGGTTAATACTTTGTCGCTATCAAACGTGGAATGTAATGGTTTCCTGATTTTTTTTTTGTTGAACAATTCCAATCCCTCATCCCATGATTTGCTATCCACTACTCCACTTTGCCTCAGTGGTATATATTTTTCAAGCCTGGCTTAGATTGTGACACAAATATGAAAGTAGACATGTCCAGTGTGGATTGAACTCACTATTCAGTTGTAATTGATAAAAAAGCAAGACAAATTTTTCTAACCATTACAAGAACGGGTAAGGTGCCCAGAATACATATATATATTTTACATGGCAAAGTGGTTAGAACATTCACTTTCTGACCATGAGACCTTGTTCAATCTCACCATTGGTCGATTTGTCAGGAAATTATAACTCAAATGATTGATATTGGGCTATTCAAGGTTGATCCCAGCATGTGGAAGTGCCTGAAAACCATATAGATACCAAATTAAAATCTTTTTAAGTAAAATTTGATAGATGGAACATTTTTGTTTGCCATCGATAGCTTTAATAATATATATAAGTCACATTAAAATTTTCCAAATTTATATTTTTATGTTTTTTAAAATTATTTTTCAAAACATTTATTAAATTTAGATAACATTATAAATATATATATATATAATAAATAGTATAAACCACAAATATATATATATATATATATAATATTTTCAATGCATGAATAAAACACACTGCAATAGGGACTGAAAGCCATTTCATCTTTAGATGGGCATCTCAAATATGAATTTGATTATTGTATATATAAATATATTATATATATATATATACACACACTGGATTCTCCTATCATAATAAAGGTTAAAACCAGACTATAGCATACATGTCATTTGATTATTGGTGAATTTGTCCAGAACCAAGGTTATACGTTAAAGAAGAGCAAATATGAGAAATATCAAAGTTTTAAATGACAACCTGATTTTTGGAATAAATTGCTTTAGATACAATTGCTTAATTTTAATCAGTATGTAATACAATTCAAAAAGCACATAAAAAAGACTAAAAGATGCCTTGGAATAATTAAGAACAGAAACATTACTAAACCTTTATAAGTAAACAAAGAAGTAAAAATGGGTTCTGTGATTTTTATTAACATTCCAATTTTTGTGATTGGAAAGTGATTTGACAAGTATACAAAACATGTTACAGATACACATTAATGAACAATGACCATCTTCCTGACCATACGCAAACAGTCAGATATTGGTTACCTAGCCAACTGAATATGTAAATAACAATGATTTATGCATATTTAATGAAAATAGGAGATAAAAATCACATCTCTTCCTCATTTGCAATGCATTCCTATAGTAAAACACTGCTACAAAATAATAATTCATTCCTGACCATACATATAATTTGCAATGCTATTCTATCAGTAATAATATTGCAAAATTCCTGACCACTGACAATCCCTTTTCTTCCTCATTTGCAATGCATTCCTATAGTAAAACACTGCTACAAAATAATAATTCTACATATAATAGCCCTATTCTATCAGTAATGCTTGCATTCATTCCTGACCACTGACAATCCTTTTTCTTCCTCATTTGCAATGCATTCCTATAGTAAAACACTGCTACAAAATAATAATAATTCTACATATAATAGCCCTATTCTATCAGTAATGCTTGCATTCATTCCTGACCACTGACAATCCCTTTCTTCCTCATTTGCAATGCATTCCTATAGTAAAACACTGCTACAAAATAATAATTATACATATAATAGCCCTATTCTATCAGTAATGCTTGCATTCATTCCTGACCACTGACAATCCCTTTCTTCCCTCATTTGCAATGCATTCCTATATATGATTGCATTAAAACAACATTTGCAATGCATTCCTATAGTAAAAATAATAATTAATACATATAATAGCCCTATTCTATCAGTAATGCTTGCATTCATTCCTGACCACTGACAATCCCTTTCTTCCTCATTTGCAATGCATTCCTATAGTAAAACACTGCTACAAAATAATAATTATACATATAATAGCCCTATTCTATCAGTAATGCTTGCATTCATTCCTGACCACTGACAATCCTATTTTCTTCCTCATTTGCAATGCATTCCTATAGTAAAACACTGCTACAAAATAATAATTATACATATAATAGCCCTATTCTATCAGTAATGCTTGCATTCATTCCTGACCACTGACAATCCCTTTCTTCCTCATTTGCAATGCATTCCTATAGTAAAACACTGCTACAAAATAATAATTATACATATAATAGCCCTATTCTATCAGTAATGCTTGCATTCATTCCTGACCACTGACAATCCTTTTTCTTCCTCATTTGCAATGCATTCCTATAGTAAAACACTGCTACAAAATAATAATTATACATATAATAGCCCTATTCTATCAGTAATGCTTGCATTCATTCCTGACCACTGACAATCCCTTTCTTCCTCATTTGCAATGCATTCCAATAGTAAAACACTGCTACAAAATAATAATTATACATATAATAGCCCTATTCTATCAGTAATGCTTGCATTCATTCCTGACCACTGACAATCCCTTTCTTCCTCATTTGCAATGCATTCCATATAATAGTAAAACACTGCTATTTCTTCCTCAAAATAAGTAAAATTATACAAAATATAATATAAGCCCTATTCTATCAGTAATGCTTGCATTCATTCCTGACCACTGACAATCCCTTTCTTCCTCATTTGCAATGCATTCCTATAGTAAAACACTGCTACAAAATAATAATTATACATATAATAGCCCTATTCTATCAGTAATGCTTGCATTCATTCCTGACCACTGACAATCCCTTTCTTCCTCATTTGCAATGCATTCCTATAGTAAAACACTGCTACAAAATAAAATAATAATTATACATATAATAGCCCTATTCTATCAGTAATGCTTGCATTCATTCCTGATTGCAACATTCCTATAGTAAAAATGCTACAAAATAATAATTTTCATTAATAGCCCTATTCTATCAGTAATCTTGCATTCATTTGACCAATGACAATTTCTTCCTCATTTGCAATGCATTCCTATAAAACACTGCTACAAAATAATAATTATACATATAATAGCCCTATTCTATCAGTAATGCTTGCATTCATTCCTGACCACTGACAATCCCTTTCTTCCTCATTTGCAATGCATTCCTATAGTAAAACACTGCTACAAAATAATAATTATACATATAATACCCCTATTCTATCAGTAATGCTTGCATTCATTCCTGACCACTGACAATCCCTTTCTTCCTCATTTGCAATGCATTCCTATAGTAAAACACTGCTACAAAATAATAATTATACATATAATAGCCCTATTCTATCAGTAATGCTTGCATTCATTCCTGACCACTGACAATCCCTTTTCTTCCTCATTTGCAATGCATTCCTATAGTAAACACTGCTACAAAATAATAATTATACATATAATAGCCCTATTCTATCAGTAATGCTTGCATTCATTCCTGACCACTGACAATCCCTTTCTTCCTCATTTGCAATGCATTCCTATAGTAAAACACTGCTACAAAATAATAATTATACATATAATAGCCTATTCTATCAGTAATGCTTGCATTCATTCCTGACCACTGACAATCCCTTTCTTCCTCATTTGCAATGCATTCCTATAGTAAAACACTGCTACAAAATAATAATTATACATATAATAGCCCTATTCTATCAGTAATGCTTGCATTCATTCCTGACCACTGACAATCCCTTTCTTCCTCATTTGCAATGCATTCCTATAGTAAAACACTATAGTAAAACAAAATAATAATTATACATATAATAGCCCTATTCTATCAGTAATGCTTGCATTCATTCCTGACCACTGACAATCCCTTTCTTCCTCATTTGCAATGCATTCCTATAGTAAAACACTGCTACAAAATAATAATTATACATATAATAGCCCTATTCTATCAGTAATGCATGCATTCATTCCTGACCACTGACAATCCCTTTCTTCCTCATTTGCAATGCATTCCTATAGTAAACACTACTGCTACAAAATAATAATTATACATATAATAGCCCTATTCTATCAGTAATGCATGCATTCATTCCTGACCACTGACAATCCCTTTCTTCCTCATTTGCAATGCATTCCTATAGTAAAACACTGCTACAAAATAATAATTATACATATAATAGCCCTATTCTATCAGTAATGCATGCATTCATTCCTGACCACTGACAATCCCTTTCTTCCTCATTTGCAATGCATTCCTATAGTAAAACACTGCTACAAAATAATAATTATACATATAATAGCCCTATTCTATCAGTAATGCTTGCATTCATTCCTGACCACTGACAATCCCTTTCTTCCTCATTTGCAATGCATTCCTATTCTACAAAATAATAATTATACATATAATAGCCCTATTCTATCAGTAATGCTTGCATTCATTCCTGACCACTGACAATCCTTTTTCTTCCTCATTTGCAATGCATTCCTATAGTAAAACACTGCTACAAAATAATAATTATACATATAATAGCCCTATTCTATCAGTAATGCTTGCATTCATTCCTGACCACTGACAATCCCTTTCTTCCTCATTTGCAATGCATTCCTATAGTAAAACACTGCTACAAAATAATAATTATACATATAATAGCATTCCCCTATTCTATCAGTAATGCTTGCATTCATTCCTGACCACTGACAATCCCTTTCTTCCTCATTTGCAATGCATTCCTATAGTAAAAACACTGCTACAAAATAATAATTATACATATAATAGCCCTATTCTATCAGTAATGCTTGCATTCATTCCTGACCACTGACAATCCCTTTCTTCCTCATTTGCAATGCATTCCTATAGTAAAACACTGCTACAAAATAATAATTATACATATAATAGCCCTATTCTATCAGTAATGCTTGCATTCATTCCATTCCTGACCACTGACAATCCCTTTCTTCCTCATTTGCAATGCATTCCTATAGTAAAACACTGCTACAAAATAATAATTATACATATAATAGCCCTATTCTATCAGTAATGCTTGCATTCATTCCTGACCACTGACAATCCCTTTCTTCCTCATTTGCAATGCATTCCTATAGTAAAACACTGCTACAAAATAATAATTATACATATAATAGCCCTATTCTATCAGTAATGCTTGCATTCATTCCTGACCACTGACAATCCCTTTTCTTCCTCATTTGCAATGCATTCCTATAGTAAAACACTGCTACAAAATAATAATTATACATATAATAGCCCTATTCTATCAGTAATGCTTGCATTCATTCCTGACCACTGACAATCCCTTTCTTCCTCATTTGCAATGCATTCCTATAGTAAAACACTGCTACAAAATAATAATTATACATATAATAGCCCTATTCTATCAGTAATGCTTGCATTCATTCCTGACCACTGACAATCCCTTTCTTCCTCATTTGCAATGCATTCCTATAGTAAAACACTGCTACAAAATAATAATTATACATATAATAGCCCTATTCTATCAGTAATGCTTGCATTCATTCCTGACCACTGACAATCCCTTTCATTTCCTCATTTGCAATGCATTCCTATAGTAAAACACTGCTACAAAATAATAATTATACATATAATAGCCCTATTCTATCAGTAATGCTTGCATTCATTCCTGACCACTGACAATCCCTTTCTTCCTCATTTGCAATGCATTCCTATAGTAAAACACTGCTACAAAATAATAATTATACATATAATAGCCCTATTCTATCAGTAATGCCCTATTCTATCAGTAATGCGTGCATTCATTCCTGACCACTGACAATCCCTTTCTTCCTCATTTGCAATGCATTCCTATAGTAAAACACTGCTACAAAATAATAATTATACATATAATAGCCCTATTCTATCAGTAATGCTTGCATTCATTCCTGACCACTGACAATCCCTTTCTTCCTCATTTGCAATGCATTCCTATAGTAAAACACTGCTACAAAATAATAATTATACATATAATAGCCCTATTCTATCAGTAATGCTTGCATTCATTCCTGACCACTGACAATCCCTTTCTTCCTCATTTGCAATGCATTCTATATAGTAAAACAGTAACTTGCATTCATTCCTGACCAAAATCCCTTTCTTCCTCAATGCAATTAAAACACTACAAAATAATAATTATACATATATAGCCCTATTCTATCAGTAATGCTTGCATTCATTCCTGACCACTGACAATCCCCATTCCTATTTCTAGCCCTATTCCTGCATTCATTTTGACAATCCCTTTCTTCCTCAATGCATTCCTATAGTAAAACACTGCTACAAAATAATAATTATACATATAATAGCCCTATTCTATCAGTAATGCTTGCATTCATTCCTGACCACTGACAATCCCTTTCTTCCTCATTTGCAATGCATTCCTATAGTAAAACACTGCTACAAAATAATAATTATACATATAATAGCCCTATTCTATCAGTAATGCTTGCATTCATTCCTGACCACTGACAATCCCTTTCTTCCTCATTTGCAATGCATTCCTATAGTAAAACACTGCTACAAAATAATAATTATACATATAATAGCCCTATTCTATCAGTAATGCTTGCATTCATTCCTGACCACTGACAATCCCTTTCTTCCTCATTTGCAATGCATTCCTATAGTAAAACACTGCTACAAAATAATAATTATACATATAATAGCCCTATTCTATCAGTAATGCTTGCATTCATTCCTGACCACTGACAATCCCTTTCTTCCTCATTTGCAATGCATTCCTATAGTAAAACACTGCTACAAAATAATAATTATACATATAATAGCCCTATTCTATCAGTAATGCTTGCATTCATTCCTGACCACTGACAATCCCTTTCTTCCTCATTTGCAATGCATTCCTATAGTAAAACACTGCTACAAAATAATAATACATATAATAGCCCTATTCTATATGCTTGCATTCATTCCTGACCACTGACAATCCCTTTCTTCCTCATTTGCAATGCATTCCTATAGTAAAATTCTATCAGTAATGCTTGCATTCATTCCTGACCACTTCAATCCCTTTCTTCCTCATTTGCAATGCATTCCTATAGTAAAACACTGCTACAAAATAATAATTATACATATAATAGCCCTATTCTATCCTTGCATTCATTTTGACCAATGACAATCCTTTCTTCCTCATTTGCAATGCATTCCTATAGTAAAACACTGCTACAAAATAATAATTATACATATAATAGCCCTATTCTATCAGTAATGCTTGCATTCATTCCTGACCACTGACAATCCCTTTCTTGCTCATTTGCAATGCATTCCTATAGTAAAACACTGCTACAAAATAATAATTCTACATATAATAGCTCTATTCTATCAGTAATGCTTGCATTCATTCCTGACCACTGACAATCCTTTCTTCCTCATTTGCAATGCATTCATAGTAAAAATGCTACAAAATAATAATTATACATATAATAGCTCTATTCTATCAGTAATGCTTGCATTCATTCCTGACCACTGACAATCCCTTTCTTCCTCATTTGCAATGCATTCCTATAGTAAAACACTGCTACAAAATAATAATTATACATATAATAGCCCTATTCTATCAGTAATGCTTGCATTCATTCCTGACCACTGACAATCCCTTTCTTCCTCATTTGCAATGCATTCCTATAGTAAAACACTGCTACAAAATAATAATTATACATATAATAGCCCTATTCTATCAGTAATGCTTGCATTCATTCCTGACCACTGACAATCCCTTTCTTCCTCATTTGCAATGCATTCCAATAGTAAAACACTGCTACAAAAAAATAATAATTATACATATAATAGCCCTATTCTATCAGTAATGCTTGCATTCATTCCTGACCACTGACAATCCCTTTCTTCCTCATTTGCAATGCATTCCTATAGTAAAACACTGCTACAAAATAATAATTATACATATAATAGCCCTATTCTATCAGTAATGCTTGCATTCATTCCTGACCACTGACAATCCCTTTCTTCCTCATTTGCAATGCATTCCTATAGTAAAACACTGCTACAAAATAATAATTATACATATAATAGCCCTATTCTATCAGTAATGCTTGCATTCATTCCTGACCACTGACAATCCCTTTCTTCCTCATTTGCAATGCATTCCTATAGTAAAACACTGCTACAAAATAATAATTATACATATAATAGCCCTATTCTATCAGTAATGCTTGCATTCATTCCTGACCACTGACAATCCCTTTCTTCCTCATTTGCAATGCATTCCTATAGTAAAACACTGCTACAAAATAATAATTATACATATAATAGCCCTATTCTATCAGTAATGCTTGCATTCATTCCTGACCACTGACAATCCCTTTCTTCCTCATTTGCAATGCATTCCTATAGTAAAACACTGCTACAAAATAATAATTATACATATAATAGCCCTATTCTATCAGTAATGCTTGCATTCATTCCTGACCACTGACAATCCCTTTCTTCCTCATTTGCAATGCATTCCTATAGTAAAAACACTGCTACAAAATAATAATTATACATATAATAGCCCTATTCCCTATTCTATCAGTAATGCTTGCATTCATTCCTGACCACTGACAATCCCTTTCTTCCTCATTTGCAATGCATTCCTATATAAAACATTGCTACAAAACAATAATACAAAATAATACAATAATAAGCCCTATTCTATCAGTAATTGCATTCATTATGACCACTGACAATCCCTTTCTTCCTCATTTGCAATGCATTCCTATAGTAAAAACTGCTACAAAATAATAATTTACATATAATAGCCTATTCTATCAGTAATGCTTGCATTCATTCCTGACCACTGACAATCCCTTTCTTCCTCATTTGCAATGCATTCCTATAGTAAAACACTGCTACAAAATAATAATTATACATATAATAGCCCTATTCTATCAGTAATGCTTGCATTCATTCCTGACCACTGACAATCCCTTTCTTCCTCATTTGCAATGCATTCCTATAGTAAAACACTGCTACAAAATAATAATTATACACATATAATAGCCCTATTCTATCAGTAATGCTTGCATTCATTCCTGACCACTGACAATCCCTTTCTTCCTCATTTGCAATGCATTCCTATAGTAAAACATGCTACAAAATAATAATTTACATATAATAGCCCTATTCTATCTTGCATTCATTCCTGACCACTGACAATCCCTTTCTTCCTCATTTGCAATGCATTCCTATAGTAAAACACTGCTACAAAATAATAATTATACATATAATAGCCCTATTCTATCAGTAATGCTTGCATTCATTCCTGACCACTGACAATCCCTTTCTTCCTCATTTGCAATGCATTCCTATAGTAAAACACTGCTACAAAATAATAATTATACATATAATAGCCCTATTCTATCAGTAATGCTTGCATTCATTCCTGACCACTGACAATCCCTTTCTTCCTCATTTGCAATGCATTCCTATAGTAAAACACTGCTACAAAATAATAATTATACATATAATAGCCCTATTCCTATTCTATCAGTAATGCTTGCATTCATTCCTGACCACTGACAATCCCTTTCTTCCTCATTTGCAATGCATTCCTATAGTAAAACACTGCTACAAAATAATAATTATACATATAATAGCCCTATTCTATCAGTAATGCTTGCATTCATTCCTGACCACTGACAATCCCTTTCTTCCTCATTTGCAATGCATTCCTATAGTAAAACACTGCTACAAAATAATAATTATACATATAATAGCCCTATTCTATCAGTAATGCTTGCATTCATTCCTGACCACTGACAATCCCTTTCTTCCTCATTTGCAATGCATTCCTATAGTAAAACACTGCTACAAAAAATAATAATTATACATATAATAGCCCTATTCTATCAGTAATGCTTGCATTCATTCCTGACCACTGACAATCCCTTTCTTCCTCATTTGCAATGCATTTCTATATAGTAAAACACTGCTACAAAATAATAATTATACATATAATAGCCCTATTCTATCAGTAATGCTTGCATTCATTCCTGACCACTGACAATCCCTTTCTTCCTCATTTGCAATGCATTCCTATAGTAAAACACTGCTACAAAATAATAATTATACATATAATAGCCCTATTCTATCAGTAATGCTTGCATTCATTCCTGACCACTGACAATCCCTTTCTTCCTCATTTGCAATGCATTCCTATAGTAAAACACTGCTACAAAATAATAATTATACATATAATAGCCCTATTCTATCAGTAATGCTTGCATTCATTCCTGACCACTGACAATCCCTTTCTTCCTCATTTGCAATGCATTCCTATAGTAAAACACTGCTACAAAATAATAATTATACATATAATAGCCCTATTCTATCAGTAATGCTTGCATTCATTCCTGACCACTGACAATCCCTTTCTTCCTCATTTGCAATGCATTCCTATAGTAAAACACTGCTACAAAATAATAATTATACATATAATAGCCCTATTCTATCAGTAATGCTTGCATTCATTCCTGACCACTGACAATCCCTTTCTTCCTCATTTGCAATGCATTCCCTATAGTAAAACACTGCTACAAAATAATAATTATACATATAATAGCCCTATTCTATCAGTAATGCTTGCATTCATTCCTGACCACTGACAATCCCTTTCTTCCTCATTTGCAATGCATTCCTATATAGTAAAACACTGCTACAAAATAATAATTATACATATAATAGCCCTATTCTATCAGTAATGCTTGCATTCATTCCTGACCACTGACAATCCCTTTCTTCCTCATTTGCAATGCATTCCTATAGTAAAACACTGCTACAAAATAATAATTATACATATAATAGCCCTATTCTATCAGTAATGCTTGCATTCATTCCTGACCACTGACAATCCCTTTCTTCCTCATTTGCAATGCATTCCTATAGTAAAACACTGCTACAAAATAATAATTATACATATAATAGCCCTATTCTATCAGTAATGCTTGCATTCATTCCTGACCACTGACAATCCCTTTTCTTCCTCATTTGCAATGCATTCCTATAGTAAAACACTGCTACAAAATAATAATTATACATATAATAGCCCTATTCTATCAGTAATGCTTGCATTCATTCCTGACCACTGACAATCCCTTTCTTCCTCATTTGCAATGCATTCCTATAGTAAAACACTGCTACAAAATAATAATTATACATATAATAGCCCTATTCTATCAGTAATGCTTGCATTCATTCCTGACCACTGACAATCCCTTTCTTCCTCATTTGCAATGCATTCCTATAGTAAAACACTGCTACAAAATAATAATTATACATATAATAGCCCTATTCTATCAGTAATGCTTGCATTCATTCCTGACCACTGACAATCCCTTTCTTCCTCATTTGCAATGCATTCCTATAGTAAAACACTGCTAAAAAAATAATAATTATACATATAATAGACCCTATTCTATCAGTAATGCAATGCATTCATTCCTGACCACTGACAATCCCTAATTTTCTTCCTCATTTGCAATGCATTCCTATAGTAAAAACTGCTACAAAATAAAATAATAATTATACATATAATAGCCCTATTCTATCAGTAATGCTTGCATTCATTCCTGACCACTGACAATCCCTTTCTTCCTCATTTGCAATGCATTCCTATAGTAAAACACTGCTACAAAATAATAATTATACATATAATAGCCCTATTCTATCAGTAATGCTTGCATTCATTCCTGACCACTGACAATCCCTTTCTTCCTCATTTGCAATGCATTCCTATAGTAAAAACACTGCTACAAAATAATAATTATACATATAATAGCCCTATTCTACCAGTAATGCTTGCATTCATTCCTGACCACTGACAATCCCTTTCTTCCTCATTTGCAATGCATTCCTATAGTAAAACACTGCAACAAAATAATAATTATACATATAATAGCCCTATTCTATCAGTAATGCTTGCATTCATTCCTGACCACTGACAATCCCTTTCTTCCTCATTTGCAATGCATTCCTATAGTAAAACACTGCTACAAAATAATAATTATACATATAATAGCCCTATTCTATCAGTAATGCTTGCATTCATTCCTGACCACTGACAATCCCTTTCTTCCTCATTTGCAATGCATTCCTATAGTAAAACACTGCTACAAAATAATAATTATACATATAATAGCCCTATTCTATCAGTAATGCTTGCATTCATTCCTGACCACTGACAATCCCTTTCTTCCTCATTTGCAATGCATTCCTATAGTAAAACACTGCTACAAAATAATAATTATACATATAATAGCCCTATTCTATCAGTAATGCTTGCATTCATTCCTGACCACTGACAATCCCTTCCTTCCTCATTTGCAATGCATTCCTATAGTAAAACACTGCTACAAAATAATAATTATACATATAATAGCCCTATTCTATCAGTAATGCTTGCATTCATTCCTGACCACTGACAATCCCTTTTTTCTCATTTGCAATGCATTCCTATAGTAAAACACTGCTACAAAATAATAATTATACATATAATAGCCCTATTCTATCAGTAATGCTTGCATTCATTCCTGACCACTGACAATCCCTTTCTTCCTCATTTGCAATGCATTCCTATAGTAAAACACTGCTACAAAATAATAATTATACATATAATAGCCCTATTCTATCAGTAATGCTTGCATTCATTCCTGACCACTGACAATCCCTTTCTTCCTCATTTGCAATGCATTCTATATAGTAAAACACTGCTACAAAAAATAATAATTATACATATAATAGCCCTATTCTATCAGTAATGCTTGCATTCATTCCTGACCACTGACAATCCCTTTCTTCCTCATTTGCAATGCATTCCTATAGTAAAACACTGCTACAAAATAATAATTATACATATAATAGCCCTATTCTATCAGTAATGCTTGCATTCATTCCTGACCACTGACAATCCCTTTCTTCCTCATTTGCAATGCATTCCTATAGTAAAACACTGCTACAAAATAATAATTATACATATAATAGCCCTATTCTATCAGTAATGCTTGCATTCATTCCTGACCACTGACAATCCCTTTCTTCCTCATTTGCAATGCATTCCTATAGTAAAACACTGCTACAAAATAATAATTATACATATAATAGCCCTATTCTATCAGTAATGCTTGCATTCATTCCTGACCACTGACAATCCCTTTCTTCCTCATTTGCAATGCATTCCTATAGTAAAACACTGCTACAAAATAATAATTATACATATAATAGCCCTATTCTATCAGTAATGCTTGCATTCATTCCTGACCACTGACAATCCCTTTCCCATTTCAATGCATTCATTTGCTACAAAATAATGCATTCCTATAGTAAATTCACTGACCACTGACAATCCTTTTTCTTCCTCAAATGCATATAGTAAAACAATTACTAAAAAATAATAATAGCCCTATTCTATCAGTAATGCTTGCATTCATTCCTGACCACTGACAATCCCTTTCTTCCTCATTTGCAATGCATTCCTATAGTAAAACACTGCTACAAAATAATAATTATACATATAATAGCCCTATTCTATCAGTAATGCTTGCATTCATTCCTGACCACTGACAATCCCTTTCTTCCTCATTTGCAATGCATTCCTATAGTAAAACACTGCTACAAAATAATAATTATACATATAATAGCCCTATTCTATCAGTAATGCTTGCATTCATTCCTGACCACTGACAATCCCTTTCTTCCTCATTTGCAATGCATTCCTATAGTAAAACACTGCTACAAAATAATAATTATACATATAATAGCCCTATTCTATCAGTAATGCTTGCATTCATTCCTGACCACTGACAATCCCTTTCTTCCTCATTTGCAATGCATTCCTATAGTAAAACACTGCTACAAAATAATAATTATACATATAATAGCCCTATTCTATCAGTAATGCTTGCATTCATTCCTGACCACTGACAATCCCTTTCTTCCTCATTTGCAATGCATTCCTATAGTAAAACACTGCTACAAAATAATAATTATACATATAATAGCCCTATTCTATCAGTAATGCTTGCATTCATTCCTGACCACTGACAATCCCTTTCTTCCTCATTTGCAATGCATTCCTATAGTTAAAAACACTAATAACAAAATAATAATTATACATATAATAGCCCTATTCTATCAGTAATGCTTGCATTCATTGCATTCATTCACTGACCACTGACAATCCCTTTCTTCCTCATTTGCAATGCATTCCTATAGTAAAACACTGCTACAAAATAATAATTATACATATAATAGCCCTATTCTATCAGTAATGCTTGCATTCATTCCTGACCACTGACAATCCCTTTCTTCCTCATTTGCAATGCATTCCTATAGTAAAAACACTGCTACAAAATAATAATTATACATATAATAGCCCTATTCTATCAGTAATGCTTGCATTCATTCCTGACCACTGACAATCCCTTTCTTCCTCATTTGCAATGCATTCCTATAGTAAAACACTGCTACAAAATAATAATTATACATATAATAGCCCTATTCTATCAGTAATGCTTGCATTCATTCCTGACCACTGACAATCCCTTTCTTCCTCATTTGCAATGCATTCCTATAGTAAAACACTGCTACAAAATAATAATTATACATATAATAGCCCTATTCTATCAGTAATGCTTGCATTCATTCCTGACCACTGACAATCCCTTTCTCTTCCTCATTTGCAATGCATTCCTATAGTAAAACACTGCTACAAAATAATAATTATACATATAATAGCCCTATTCTATCAGTAATGCTTGCATTCATTCCTGACCACTGACAATCCCTTTCTTCCTCATTTGCAATGCATTCCTATAGTAAAACACTGCTACAAAATAATAATTATACATATAATAGCCCTATTCTATCAGTAATGCTTGCATTCATTCCTGACCACTGACAATCCCTTTCTTCCTCATTTGCAATGCATTCCTATAGTAAAACACTGCTACAAAATAATAATTATACATATAATAGCCCTATTCTATCAGTAATGCTTGCATTCATTCCTGACCACTGACAATCCCTTTCTTCCTCATTTGCAATGCATTCCTATAGTAAAACACTGCTACAAAATAATAATTATACATATAATAGCCCTATTCTATCAGTAATGCTTGCATTCATTCCTGACCACTGACAATCCCTTTCTTCCTCATTTGCAATGCATTCCTATAGTAAAACACTGCTACAAAATAATAATTATACATATAATAGCCCTATTCTATCAGTAATGCTTGCATTCATTCCTGACCACTGACAATCCCTTTCTTCCTCATTTGCAATGCATTCCTATAGTAAAACACTGCTACAAAATAATAATTATACATATAATAGCCCTATTCTATCAGTAATGCTTGCATTCATTCCTGACCACTGACAATCCCTTTCTTCCTCATTTGCAATGCATTCCTATAGTAAAACACTGCTACAAAATAATAATTATACATATAATAGCCCTATTCTATCAGTAATGCTTGCATTCATTCCTGACCACTGACAATCCCTTTCTTCCTCATTTGCAATGCATTCCTATAGTAAAACACTACTACAAAATAATAATTATACATATAATAGCCCTATTCTATCAGTAATGCTTGCATTCATTCCTGACCACTGACAATCCCTTTCTTTCCTCATTTGCAATGCATTCCTATAGTAAAACACTAAAACACTGCTAAAAAAATAATAAATAATAATTATTCTACATATATTGCATTCATTAGACCACTGACAATCCCTTTTCTATTTCAATGCAATAGTAAAACACTGCTACAAAATAATAATTTACATATAATGCCCTATTCTATCAGTAATGCTTGCATTCATTCCTGACCACTGACAATCCCTTTCTTCCTCATTTGCAATGCATTCCTATAGTAAAACACTGCTACAAAATAATAATTATACATATAATAGCCCTATTCTATCAGTAATGCTTGCATTCATTCCTGACCACTGACAATCCTTTTCTTCCTCATTTGCAATGCATTCCTATAGTAAAACACTGCTACAAAAAATAATAATTATACATATAATAGCCCTATTCTATCAGTAATGCTTGCATTCATTCCTGACCACTGACAATCCCTTTCTTCCTCATTTGCAATGCATTCCTATAGTAAAACACTGCTACAAAATAATAATTATACATATAATAGCCCTATTCTATCAGTAATGCTTGCATTCATTCCTGACCACTGACAATCCCTTTCTTCCTCATTTGCAATGCATTCCTATAGTAAAACACTGCTACAAAATAATAATTATACATATAATAGCCCTATTCTATCAGTAATGCTTGCATTCATTCCTGACCACTGACAATCCCTTTCTTCCTCATTTGCAATGCATTCCTATAGTAAAACACTGCTACAAAATAATAATTATACATATAATAGCCCTATTCTATCAGTAATGCTTGCATTCATTCCTGACCACTGACAATCCCTCATTTTCTTCCTCATTTGCAATGCATTCCTATAGTAAAACACTGCATTTGCAATGCATTCCTATAGTAAAAATACAAAATAATAATTATACATATAATAGCCCTATTCTATCAGTAATGCTTGCATTCATTCCTGACCACTGACAATCCCTTTCTTCCTCATTTGCAATGCATTCCTATAGTAAAACACTGCTACAAAATAATAATTATACATATAATAGCCCTATTCTATCAGTAATGCTTGCATTCATTCCTGACCACTGACAATCCCTTTCTTCCTCATTTGCAATGCATTCCTATAGTAAAACACTGCTACAAAATAATAATTATACATATAATAGCCCTATTCTATCAGTAATGCTTGCATTCATTCCTGACCACTGACAATCCCTTTCTTCCTCATTTGCAATGCATTCCTATAGTAAAACACTGCTACAAAATAATAATTATACATATAATAGCCCTATTCTATCAGTAATGCTTGCATTCATTCCTGACCACTGACAATCCCTTTCTTCCTCATTTGCAATGCATTCCTATAGTAAAACACTGCTACAAAATAAAAATAATAATTATACATATAATTAGACAATCCCTTTCTTCCTCATTTCTATTCAGTAATGCCTATTTATCATTCATTCATTCCTGACCACTGACAATCCCTTTCTTCCTCATTTGCAATGCATTCCTATAGTAAAAACACTGCTACAAAATAATAATTATACATATAATAGCCCTATTCTATCAGTAATGCTTGCATTCATTCCTGACCACTGACAATCCCTTTCTTCCTCATTTGCAATGCATTCCTATAGTAAAACACTGCTACAAAATAATAATTATACATATAATAGCCCTATTCTATCAGTAATGCTTGCATTCATTCCTGACCACTGACAATCCCTTTCTTCCTCATTTGCAATGCATTCCTATAGTAAAACACTGCTACAAAATAATAATTATACATATAATAGCCCTATTCTATCAGTAATGCTTGCATTCATTCCTGACCACTGACAATCCCTTTCTTCCTCATTTGCAATGCATTCCTATAGTAAAACACTGCTACAAAATAATAATTATACATATAATAGCCCTATTCTATCAGTAATGCTTGCATTCATTCCTGACCACTGACAATCCCTTTCTTCCTCATTTGCAATGCATTCCTATAGTAAAACACTGCTACAAAATAATAATTATACATATAATAGCCCTATTCTATCAGTAATGCTTGCATTCATTCCTGACCACTGACAATCCCTTTCTTCCTCATTTGCAATGCATTCCTATAGTAAAACACTGCTACAAAATAATAATTATACATATAATAGCCCTATTCTATCAGTAATGCTTGCATTCATTCCTGACCACTGACAATCCCTTTCTTCCTCATTTGCAATGCATTCCTATAGTAAAACACTGCTACAAAATAATAATTATACATATAATAGCCCTATTCTATCAGTAATGCTTGCATTCATTCCTGACCACTGACAATCCCTTTCTTCCTCATTTGCAATGCATTCCTATAGTAAAACACTGCTACAAAATAATAATTATACATATAATAGCCCTATTCTATCAGTAATGCTTGCATTCATTCCTGACCACTGACAATCCCTTTCTTCCTCATTTGCAATGCATTCCTATAGTAAAACACTGCTACAAAATAATAATTATACATATAATAGCCCTATTCTATCAGTAATGCTTGCATTCATTCCTGACCACTGACAATCCCTTTCTTCCTCATTTGCAATGCATTCCTATAGTAAAACACTGCTACAAAATAATAATTATACATATAATAGCCCTATTCTATCAGTAATGCTTGCATTCATTCCTGACCACTGACAATCCCCTTTCTTCCTCATTTGCAATGCATTCCTATAGTAAAACACTGCTACAAAATAATAATTATACATATAATAGCCCTATTCTATCAGTAATGCTTGCATTCATTCCTGACCACTGACAATCCCTTTCTTCCTCATTTGCAATGCATTCCTATAGTAAAACACTGCTACAAAATAATAATTATACATATAATAGCCCTATTCTATCAGTAATGCTTGCATTCATTCCTGACCACTGACAATCCCTTTCTTCCTCATTTGCATTCCAATGCATTCCAAAATAATAGTATAATAAAACACTGCTACAAAAAATCTTCCTCATTTGCAATGCATTCCTTAAAACACTGCTACATATAATAGCCCTATTCTATCAGTAATGCTTGCATTCATTCCTGACCCTGACAATCCCTTTCTTCCTTTGCATTCTATTCCTCATTTGCAATGCATTCCTATAGTAAAACACTCCTCATTTACAAAATAATAATTATACATATAATAGCCCTATTCTATCAGTAATGCTTGCATTCATTCCTGACCACTGACAATCCCTTTCTTCCTCATTTGCAATGCATTCCTATAGTAAAACACTGCTACAAAATAATAATTATACATATAATAGCCCTATTCTATCAGTAATGCTTGCATTCATTCCTGACCACTGACAATCCCTTTCTTCCTCATTTGCAATGCATTCCTATAGTAAAACACTGCTACAAAATAATAATTATACATATAATAGCCCTATTCTATCAGTAATGCTTGCATTCATTCCTGACCACTGACAATCCCTTTCTTCCTCATTTGCAATGCATTCCTATAGTAAAACACTGCTACAAAATAATAATTATACATATAATAGCCCTATTCTATCAGTAATGCTTGCATTCATTCCTGACCACTGACAATCCCTTTCTTCCTCATTTGCCCTATTCAATGCATTCCTATAGTCAAAAACACTATAGTAAAACTACAAAATAATAATTATACATATAATAGCCCTATTCTATCAGTAATGCTTGCATTCATTCCTGACCACTGACAATCCCTTTCTTCCTCATTTGCAATGCATTTCTATAGTAAAACACTGCTACAAAATAATAATTATAATATATTCTATCAAATGCTTGCATTCATTCCTGACCAAATAATAATTCTACATATAATAGCCCTATTCTATCAGTAATGCCTGCATTCATTCCTGACCACTGACAACAATCCCTTTCTTCCTCATTTGCAATGCATTCCTATAGTAAAACACTGCTACAAAATAATAATTATACATATAATAGCCCTATTCTATCAGTAATGCTTGCATTCATTCCTGACCACTGACAATCCCTTTCTTCCTCATTTGCAATGCATTCCTATAGTAAAACACTGCTACAAAATAATAATTATACATATAATAGCCCTATTCTATCAGTAATGCTTGCATTCATTCCTGACCACTGACAATCCCTTTCTTCCTCATTTGCAATGCATTCCTATAGTAAAACACTGCTACAAAATAATAATTATACATATAATAGCCCTATTCTATCAGTAATGCTTGCATTCATTCCTGACCACTGACAATCCCTTTCTTCCTCATTTGCAATGCATTCCTATAGTAAAACACTGCTACAAAAAATAATAATTATACATATAATAGCCCTATTCTATCAGTAATGCTTGCATTCATTCCTGACCACTGACAATCCCTTTCTTCCTCATTTGCAATGCATTCCTATAGTAAAACACTGCTACAAAATAATAATTATACATATAATAGCCCTATTCTATCAGTAATGCTTGCATTCATTCCTGACCACTGACAATCCCTTTCTTCCTCATTTGCAATGCATTCCTATAGTAAAACACTGCTACAAAATAATAATTATACATATAATAGCCCTATTCTATCAGTAATGCTTGCATTCATTCCTGACCACTGACAATCCCTTTCTTCCTCATTTGCAATGCATTCCTATAGTAAAACACTGCTACAAAATAATAATTTATACATATAATAGCCCTATTCTATCAGTAATGCTTGCATTCATTCCTGACCACTGACAATCCCTTTCTTCCTCATTTGCAATGCATTCCTATAGTAAAACACTGCTACAAAAAATAATAATTATACATATAATAGCCCTATTCTATCAGTAATGCTTGCATTCATTCCTGACCACTGACAATCCCTTTCTTCCTCATTTGCAATGCATTCCTATAGTAAAAACACTGCTACAAAATAATAATTATACCATATAATCCCTTTCTTCCTATTCTATCAGTAATACTTGCATTCATTCCTGACCACTGACCAATCCCTTTCTTCCTCATTTGCAATGCATTCCTATAGTAAAACACTGCTACAAAATAATAATTATACATATAATAGCCCTATTCTATCAGTAATGCTTGCATTCATTCCTGACCACTGACAATCCCTTTCTTCCTCATTTGCAATGCATTCCTATAGTAAAACACTGCTACAAAATAATAATTATACATATAATAGCCCTATTCTATCAGTAATGCTTGCATTCATTCCTGACCACTGACAATCCCTTTCTTCCTCATTTGCAATGCATTCCTATAGTAAAACACTGCTACAAAATAATAATTATACATATAATAGCCCTATTCTATCAGTAATGCTTGCATTCATTCCTGACCACTGACAATCCCTTTCTTCCTCATTTGCAATGCATTCCTATAGTAAAACACTAAAAAAAAATAATTATACATATAATAGCCCTATTCTATCAGTAATGCTTGCATTCATTCCTGACCACTGACAATCCCTTTCTTCCTCATTTGCAATGCATTCCTATAGTAAAACACTGCTACAAAATAATAATTATACATATAATAGCCCTATTCTATCAGTAATGCTTGCATTCATTCCTGACCACTGACAATCCCTTTCTTCCTCATTTGCAATGCATTCCTATAGTAAAAACACTGCTACAAAATAATAATTATACATATAATAGCCCTATTCTATCAGTAATGCTTGCATTCATTCCTGACCACTGACAATCCCTTTCTTCCTCATTTGCAATGCATTCCTATAGTAAAACACTGCTACAAAATAATAATTATACATATAATAGCCCTATTCTATCAGTAATGCTTGCATTCATTCCTGACCACTGACAATCCCTTTCTTCCTCATTTGCAATGCATTCCTATAGTAAAACACTGCTACAAAATAATAATTATACCATATATAATAGCCCTATTCTATCAGTAATGCTTGCATTCATTCCTGACCACTGACAATCCCTTTCTTCCTCATTTGCAATGCATTCCTATAGTAAAACACTGCTACAAAATAATAATTATACATATAATAGCCCTATTCTATCAGTAATGCTTGCATTCATTCCTGACCACTGACAATCCCTTTCTTCCTCATTTGCAATGCATTCCTATAGTAAAACACTGCTACAAAATAATAATTTATACATATAATAGCCCTATTCTATCAGTAATGCTTGCATTCATTCCTGACCACTGACAATCCCTTTCTTCCTCATTTGCAATGCATTCCTATAGTAAAACACTGCTACAAAATAATAATTATACATATAATAGCCCTATTCTATCAGTAATGCTTGCATTCATTCCTGACCACTGACAATCCCTTTCTTCCTCATTTGCAATGCATTCCTATAGTAAAACACTGCTACAAAATAATAATTATACATATAATAGCCCTATTCTTCTATCAGTAATGCTTGCATTCATTCCTGACCACTGACAATCCCTTTCTTCCTCATTTGCAATGCATTCCTATAGTAAAACACTGCTACAAAATAATAATTATACATATAATAGCCCTATTCTATCAGTAATGCTTGCATTCATTCCTGACCACTGACAATCCCTTTCTTCCTCATTTGCAATGCATTCCTATAGTAAAACACTGCTACAAAATAATAATTATACATATAATAGCCCTATTCTATCAGTAATGCTTGCATTCATTCCTGACCACTGACAATCCCTTTCTTCCTCATTTGCAATGCATTCCTATAGTAAAACACTGCTACAAAATAATAATTATACATATAATAGCCCTATTCTATCAGTAATGCTTGCATTCATTCCTGACCACTGACAATCCCTTTCTTCCTCATTTGCAATGCATTCCTATAGTAAAACACTGCTACAAAATAATAATTATACATATAACAATCCCTTTCTTCCTCATTTGCAATGCATTCCTATTCTATCAGTAATGCTATTTATCATTCTTGCATTCGTTCCTGACCACAAAACAATCTATCAGTAATGCTTGCATTTTTCTTCCTCATTTGCAATGCATTCCTATAGTAAAACATTGCTACAAAATAATAATTATACATATAATAGCCCTATTCTATCAGTAATGCATGCATTCATTCCTGACCACTGACAATCCCTTTCTTCCTCATTTGCAATGCATTCCTATAGTAAAACACTGCTACAAAATAATAATTATACATATAATAGCCCTATTCTATTAGTAATGCATGCATTCATTCCTGACCACTGACAATCCCTTTCTTCCTCATTTGCAATGCATTCCAATAGTAAAACACTGCTACAAAATAATAATTATACATATAATAGCCCTATTCTATCAGTAATGCTTGCATTCATTCCTGACCACTGACAATCCCTTTCTTCCTCATTTGCAATGCATTCCTATAGTAAAACACTGCTACAAAATAATAATTATACATATAATAGCCCTATTCTATTAGTAATGCTTGCATTCATTCCTGACCACTGACAATCCTTTTTCTCATTTCCTCATTTGCAATGCATTCCTATAGTAAAACACTGCTACAAAATAATAATTATACATATAATAGCCCTATTCTATCAGTAATGCTTGCATTCATTCCTGACCACTGACAATCCCTTTCTTCCTCATTTGCAATGCATTCCTATAGTAAAACACTGCTACAAAATAATAATTATACATATAATAGCCCTATTCTATCAGTAATGCTTGCATTCATTCCTGACCACTGACAATCCCTTTCTTCCTCATTTGCAATGCATTCCTATAGTAAAACACTGCTACAAAATAATAATTATACATATAATAGCCCTATTCTATCAGTAATGCTTGCATTCATTCCTGACCACTGACAATCCCTTTCTTCCTCATTTGCAATGCATTCCTATAGTAAAACACTGCTACAAAATAATAATTATACATATAATAGCCCTATTCTATCAGTAATGCTTGCATTCATTCCTGACCACTGACAATCCCTTTCTTCCTCATTTGCAATGCATTCCTATAGTAAAACACTGCTACAAAATAATAATTACAAAATAAATACATATAATAGCCCTATTCTATCAGTAATGCTTGCATTCATTCCTGACCACTGACAATCCCTTTCTTTCCTCATTTGCAATGCATTCTACATATAATAGCCCTATTCTATCAGTAATGCTTGCATTCATTCCTGACCACTGACAATCCCCTTTTCATTTCAATGCATTCCATTTGCTACAAAATAATAATTATACATATAATGCCCTATTCTATCAGTAATGCTTGCATTCATTCCTGACCACTGAAATCCCTTTCTTCCTCATTTGCAATGCATTCCTATAGTAAAACACTGCTACAAAATAATAATTATACATATAATAGCCCTATTCTATCAGTAATGCTTGCATTCATTCCTGACCACTGACAATCCCTTTCTTCCTCATTTGCAATGCATTCCTATAGTAAAACACTGCTACAAAAAATAATAATTATACATAATAGCCCTATTCTATCAGTAATGCTTGCATTCATTCCTGACCACTGACAATCCCTTTCTTCCTCATTTGCAATGCATTCCTATAGTAAAACACTGCTACAAAATAATAATTATACATATAATAGCCCTATTCTATCAGTAATGCTTGCATTCATTCCTGACCACTGACAATCCCTTTCTTCCTCATTTGCAATGCATTCCTATAGTAAAACACTGCTACAAAATAATAATTATACATATAATAGCCCTATTCTATCAGTAATGCTTGCATTCATTCCTGACCACTGACAATCCCTTTCTTCCTCATTTGCAATGCATTCCTATAGTAAAACACTGCTACAAAATAATAATTATACATATAATAGCCCTATTCTATCAGTAATGCTTGCATTCATTCCTGACCACTGACAATCCCTTTCTTCCTCATTTGCAATGCATTCCTATAGTAAAACACTGCTACAAAATAATAATTATACATATAATAGCCCTATTCTATCAGTAATGCTTGCATTCATTCCTGACCACTGACAATCCTTTCTTCCTCATTTGCAATGCATTCCTATAGTAAAACACTGCTACAAAATAATAATTATACATATAATAGCCTATTCTATCAGTAATGCTTGCATTCATTCCTGACCACTGACAATCCCTTTCTTCCTCATTTGCAATGCATTCTATAGTAAAACACTGCTACAAAATAATAATTATACATATAATAGCCCTATTCTATCAGTAATGCTTGCATTCATTCCTGACCACTGACAATCCCTTTCTTCCTCATTTGCAATGCATTCCTATAGTAAAACACTGCTACAAAATAATAATTATACATATAATAGCCCTATTCTATCAGTAATGCTTGCATTCATTCCTGACCACTGACAATCCCTTTCCCTTTCTTCCTCATTTGCAATGCATTCCTATAGTAAAACACTGCTACAAAATAATAATTATACATATAATAGCCCTATTCTATCAGTAATGCTTGCATTCATTCCTGACCACTGACAATCCCTTTCTTCCTCATTTGCAATGCATTCCTATAGTAAAACACTGCTACAAAATAATAATTATACATATAATAGCCCTATTCTATCAGTAATGCTTGCATTCATTCCTGACCACTGACAATCCCTTTCTTCCTCATTTGCAATGCATTCCTATAGTAAAACACTGCTACAAAATAATAATTATACATATAATAGCCCTATTCTATCAGTAATGCTTGCATTCATTCCTGACCACTGACAATCCCTTTCTTCCTCATTTGCAATGCATTCCTATAGTAAAACACTGCTACAAAATAATAATTATACATATAATAGCCCTATTCTATCAGTAATGCTTGCATTCATTCCTGACCACTGACAATCCCTTTCTTCCTCATTTGCAATGCATTCCTATAGTAAAACACTGCTACAAAATAATAATTATACATATAATAGCCCTATTCTATCAGTAATGCTTGCATTCATTCCTGACCACTGACAATCCCTTTCTTCCTCATTTGCAATGCATTCCTATAGTAAAACACTGCTACAAAATAATAATTATACATATAATAGCCCTATTCTATCAGTAATGCTTGCATTCATTCCTGACCACTGACAATCCCTTTCTTCCTCATTTGCAATGCATTCCTATAGTAAAACACTGCTACAAAATAATAATTATACATATAATAGCCCTATTCTATCAGTAATGCTTGCATTCATTCCTGACCACTGACAATCCCTTTCTTCCTCATTTGCAATGCATTCCTATAGTAAAACACTGCTACAAAATAATAATTATACATATAATAGCCCTATTCTATCAGTAATGCTTGCATTCATTCCTGACCACTGACAATCCCTTCCTTCCTCATTTGCAATGCATTCCTATAGTAAAACACTACTACAAAATAATAATTATACATATAATAGCCCTATTCTATCAGTAATGCTTGCATTCATTCCTGACCACTGACAATCCCTTTCTTCCTCATTTGCAATGCATTCCTATAGTAAAACACTGCAACAAAATAATAATTCTACATATAATAGCCCTATTCTATCAGTAATGCTTGCATTCATTCCTGACCACTGACAATCCCTTTCTTCCTCATTTGCAATGCATTCCTATAGTAAAAAACACTGCTACAAAATAATAATTATACATATAATAGCCCTATTCTATCAGTAATGCTTGCATTCATTCCTGACCACTGACAATCCCTTTCTTCCTCATTTGCAATGCATTCCTATAGTAAAACACTGCTACAAAATAATAATTATACATATAATAGCCCTATTCTATCAGTAATGCTTGCATTCATTCCTGACCACTGACAATCCCTTTCTTCCTCATTTGCAATGCATTCCTATAGTAAAACACTGCTACAAAATAATCAGTAATGCTTGCATTCATTCCTGACCACTGACAATCCCTTTCTTCCTCAATTATACATATATATATATAATAGCCCTATTCTATCAGTAATGCTTGCATTCATTCCTGACCACTGACAATCCCTTTCTTCCTCATTTGCAATGCATTCCTATAGTAAAACACTGCTACAAAATAATAATTATACATATAATAGCCCTATTCTATCAGTAATGCTTGCATTCATTCCTGACCACTGACAATCCCTTTTTCATTTCCTCATTTGCAATGCATTCCTATAGTAAAACACTGACTACAAAATAATAATTATACAAAATAATAATATAATAGCCCTATTCTATCAGTAATGCTTGCATTCATTCCTGACCACTGACAATCCCTTTCTTCCTCATTTGCAATGCATTCCTATAGTAAAACACTGCTACAAAATAATAATTATACATATAATAGCCCTATTCTATCAGTAATGCTTGCATTCATTCCTGACCACTGACAATCCCTTTTCTTCCTCATTTGCAATGCATTCCTATAGTAAAACACTGCTACAAAATAATAATTATACATATAATAGCCTATTCTATCAGTAATGCTTGCATTCATTCCTGACCACTGACAATCCCTTTCATTTCCTCATTTGCAATGCATTCCTATAGTAAAACACTGCTACAAAATAATAATTATACATATAATAGCCCTATTCTATCAGTAATGCTTGCATTCATTCCTGACCACTGACAATCCCTTTCTTCCTCATTTGCAATGCATTCCTATAGTAAAACACTGCTACAAAATAATAATTATACATATAATAGCCCTATTCTATCAGTAATGCTTGCATTCATTCCTGACCACTGACAATCCCTTTCTTCCTCATTTGCAATGCATTCCTATAGTAAAACACTGCTACAAAATAATAATTATTATACATATAATAGCCCTATTCTATCAGTAATGCTTGCATTCATTCCTGACCACTGACAATCCCTTTCTTCCTCATTTGCAATGCATTCCTATAGTAAAAACACTGCTACAAAATAATAATTATACATATAATAGCCCTATTCTATCAGTAATGCTTGCATTCATTCCTGACCACTGACAATCCCTTTTTCTTCCTCATTTGCAATGCATTCCTATAGTAAAACACTGCTACAAAATAATAATTATACATATAATAAGCCCTATTCTATCAGTAATGCTTGCATTCATTCCTGACCACTGACAATCCCTTTCTTCCTCATTTGCAATGCATTCCTATAGAAAAACACTGCTACAAAATAATAATTATACATATAATAGCCCTATTCTATCAGTAATGCTTGCATTCATTCCTGACCACTGACAATCCCTTTCTTCCTCATTTGCAATGCATTCCTATAGTAAAACACTGCTACAAAATAATAATTATACATATAATAGCCCTATTCTATCAGTAATGCTTGCATTCATTCCTGACCACTGACAATCCCTTTCTTCCTCATTTGCAATGCATTCCTATAGTAAAACACTGCTACAAAATAATAATTATACATATAATAGCCCTATTCTATCAGTAATGCTTGCATTCATTCCTGACCACTGACAATCCCCTATTCTTCCTCATTTGCAATGCATTCCCTTTCTTATAGTAAAACACTGCTACAAAATAATAATTATACATATAATAGCCCTATTCTATCAGTAATGCTTGCATTCATTCCTGACCACTGACAATCCCTTTCTTCCTCATTTGCAATGCATTCCTATAGTAAAACACTGCTACAAAATAATAATTATACATATAATAGCCCTATTCTATCAGTAATGCTTGCATTCATTCCTGACCACTGACAATCCCTTTCTTCCTCATTTGCAATGCATTCCTATAGTAAAACACTGCTACAAAATAATAATTATACATATAATAGCCCTATTCTATCAGTAATGCTTAATAATTCATTCCTGACCACTGACAATCCCTTTCTTCCTCATTTGCAATGCATTCCTATAGTAAAACACTGCTACAAAAAATAATAATTATACATATAATAGCCCTATTCTATCAGTAATGCTTGCATTCATTCCTGACCACTGACAATCCCTTTCTTCCTCATTTGCAATGCATTCCTATAGTAAAACACATTTGCAATACAAAATAATAATTATACATATAATAGCCCTATTCTATCAGTAATGCTTGCATTCATTCCTGACCACTGACAATCCCTTTTCTTCCTCATTTGCAATGCATTCCTATAGTAAAACACTGCTACAAAATAATAATTATACATATAATAGCCCTATTCTATCAGTAATGCTTGCATTCATTCCTGACCACTGACAATCCCTTTCTTCCTCATTTGCAATGCATTCCTATAGTAAAACACTGCTACAAAATAATAATTATACATATAATAGCCCTATTCTATCAGTAATGCTTGCATTCATTCCTGACCACTGACAATCCCTTTCTTCCTCATTTGCAATGCATTCCTATAGTAAAACACTGCTACAAAAAATAATAATTATACATATAATAGCCCTATTCTATCAGTAATGCTTGCATTCATTCCTGACCACTGACAATCCCTTTCTTCCTCATTTGCAATGCATTCCTATAGTAAAACACTGCTACAAAATAATAATTATACATATAATAGCCCTATTCTATCAGTAATGCTTGCATTCATTCCTGACCACTGACAATCCCTTTCTTCCTCATTTGCAATGCATTCCTATAGTAAAACACTGCTACAAAATAATAATTATACATATAATAGCCCTATTCTATCAGTAATGCTTGCATTCATTCCTGACCACTGACAATCCCTTTCTTCCTCATTTGCAATGCATTCCTATAGTAAAACACTGCTACAAAAATATTAATTATACATATAATAGCCCTATTCTATCAGTAATGATTGCATTCATTCCTGACCACTGACAATCCCTTTCTTCCTCATTTGCAATGCATTCCTATAGTAAAACACTGCTACAAAATAATAATTATACATATAATAGCCCTATTCTATCAGTAATGCTTGCATTCATTCCTGACCACTGACAATCCCTTTCTTCCTCATTTGCAATGCATTCCTATAGTAAAACACTGCTACAAAATAATAATTATACATATAATAGACCCTATTCTATCAGTAATGCTTGCATTCATTCCTGACCACTGACAATCCCTTTCTTCCTCATTTGCAATGTATTCCTATAGTAAAACACTGCTACAAAATAATAATTATACATATAATAGCCCTATTCTATCAGTAATGCTTGCATTCATTCCTGACCACTGACAATCCCTTTCTTCCTCATTTGCAATGCATTCCTATAGTAAAACACTGCTACAAAATAATAATTATACATATAATAGCCCTATTCTATCAGTAATGCTTGCATTCATTCCTGACCACTGACAATCCCTTTCTTCCTCATTTGCAATGCATTCCTATAGTAAAACACTGCTACAAAATAATAATTATACATATAATAGCCCTATTCTATCAGTAATGCTTGCATTCATTCCTGACCACTGACAATCCCTTTCTTCCTCATTTGCAATGCATTCCTATAGTAAAACACTGCTACAAAATAATAATTATACATATAATAGCCCTATTCTATCAGTAATGCTTGCATTCATTCCTGACCACTGACAATCCCTTTCTTCCTCATTTGCAATGCATTCCTATAGTAAAACACTGCTACAAAATAATAATTATACATATAATAGCCCTATTCTATCAGTAATGCTTGCATTCATTCCTGACCACTGACAATCCCTTTCTTCCTCATTTGCAATGCATTCCTATAGTAAAACACTGCTACAAAATAATAATTATACATATAATAGCCCTATTCTATCAGTAATGCTTGCATTCATTCCTGACCACTGACAATCCCTTTCTTCCTCATTTGCAATGCATTCCTATAGTAAAACACTGCTACAAAATAATAATTATACATATAATAGCCCTATTCTATCAGTAATGCTTGCATTCATTCCTGACCACTGACAATCCCCAATTTCTTCCTCATTTGTAATGCATTCCTATAGTAAAACACTGCTACAAAATAATAATTATACATATAATAGCCCTATTCTATCAGTAATGCTTGCATTCATTCCTGACCACTGACAATCCCATTTTCTTCCTCATTTGCAATGCATTCCTATAGTAAAACACTGCTACAAAATAATAATTATACATATAATAGCCCTATTCTATCAGTAATGCTTGCATTCATTCCTGACCACTGACAATCCCTTTCTTCGTCATTTGCAATGCATTCCTATAGTAAAACACTGCTACAAAATAATAATTATACATATAATAGCCCTATTCTATCAGTAATGCTTGCATTCATTCCTGACCACTGACAATCCCTTTCTTGCTCATTTGCAATGCATTCCTATAGTAAAACACTGCTACAAAATAATAATTATACATATAATAGCCCTATTCTATCAGTAATGCTTGCATTCATTCCTGACCACTGACAATCTTTTTCTTGCTCATTTGCAATGCATTCCTATAGTAAAACAATGCTACAAAATAATAATTCTACATATAATAGCTCTATTCTATCAGTAATGCTTGCATTCATTCCTGACCACTGACAATCCCTTTCTTCGTCATTTGCAATGCATTCCTATAGTAAAACACTGCTACAAAATAATAATTATACATATAATAGCCCTATTCTATCAGTAATGCTTGCATTCATTCCTGACCACTGACAATCCCTTTCTTCCTCATTTGCAATGCATTCCTATAGTAAAACACTGCTACAAAATAATAATTATACATATAATAGCCCTATTCTATCAGTAATGCTTGCATTCATTCCTGACCACTGACAATCCCTTTCTTCCTCATTTGCAATGCATTCCTATAGTAAAACACTGCTACAAAATAATAATTATACATATAATAGCCCTATTCTATCAGTAATGCTTGCATTCATTCCTGACCACTGACAATCCCTTTCTTCCTCATTTGCAATGCATTCCTATAGTAAAACACTGCTACAAAATAATAATTATACATATAATAGCCCTATTCTATCAGTAATGCTTGCATTCATTCCTGACCACTGACAATCCCTTTCTTCCTCATTTGCAATGCATTCCTATAGTAAAACACTGCTACAAAATAATAATTATACATATAATAGCCCTATTCTATCAGTAATGCTTGCATTCATTCCTGACCACTGACAATCCCTTTCTTCCTCATTTGCAATGCATTCCTATAGTAAAACACTGCTACAAAATAATAATTATACATATAATAGCCCTATTCTATCAGTAATGCTTGCATTCATTCCTGACCACTGACAATCCCTTTCTTCCTCATTTGCAATGCATTCCTATAGTAAAACACTGCTACAAAATAATAATTATACATATAATAGCCCTATTCTATCAGTAATGCTTGCATTCATTCCTGACCACTGACAATCCCTTTCTTCCTCATTTGCAATGCATTCCTATAGTAAAACACTGCTACAAAAAATAATAATTATATTCTATATAATAGACCCTATTCTATCAGTAATGCTTGCATTCATTCCTGACCACTGACAATCCCTTTCTTCCTCATTTGCAATGCATTCCTATAGTAAAACACTGCTACAAAATAATAATTATACATATAATAGCCCTATTCTATCAGTAATGCTTGCATTCATTCCTGACCACTGACAATCCTTTCTTCCTCATTTGCAATGCATTCCTATAGTTGCTACAAAATAATAATTTACATATAATAGCCCTATTCTATCAGTAAAATTCATTCCTGACCACTGACAATCCCTTTCTTCCTCATTTGCAATGCATTCCTATAGTAAAACACTGCTACAAAATAATAATACATATAATAGCCCTATTCTATCAGTAATGCTTGCATTCATTCCTGACCACTGACAATCCCTTTCTTCCTCATTTGCAATGCATTCCTATAGTAAAACACTGCTACAAAATAATAATTATACATATAATAGCCCTATTCTATCAGTAATGCTTGCATTCATTCCTGACCACTGACAATCCTTTCTTCCTCATTTGCAATGCATTCCTATAGTAAAACACTGCTACAAAATAATAATTATACATATAATAGCCCTATTCTATCAGTAATGCTTGCATTCATTCCTGACCACTGACAATCCTTTTCTTCCTCATTTGCAATGCATTCCTATAGTAAAACACTGCTACAAAATAATAATTATACATATAATAGCCCTATTCTATCAGTAATGCTTGCATTCATTCCTGACCACTGACAATCCCTTTCTTCCTCATTTGCAATGCATTCCTATAGTAAAACACTGCTACAAAATAATAATTATACATATAATAGCCCTATTCTATCAGTAATGCTTGCATTCATTCCTGACCACTGACAATCCCTTTCTTCCTCATTTGCAATGCATTCCTATAGTAAAACACTGCTACAAAATAATAATTCTACATATAATAGCCCTATTCTATCAGTAATGCTTGCATTCATTCCTGACCACTGACAATCCCTTTCTTCCTCATTTGCAATGCATTCCTATAGTAAAACACTGCTACAAAATAATAATTCTACATATAATAGCCCTATTCTATCAGTAATGCTTGCATTCATTTGACCCTGACAACCACAATGACAATCTACAAAATAATAATTCTACATATTTCTATTCCTCATTGACAATCCCTTTCTTCCTCATTTGCAATGCATTCCTATAGTAAAACACTGCTACAAAATAATAATTATACATATAATAGCCCTATTCTATCAGTAATGCTTGCATTCATTTGACCACTGACAATCCCTTTCTTCCTCATTTGCAATGCATTCCTATAGTAAAACACTGCTACAAAATAATAATTATACATATAATGCCCTATTCTATCAGTAATGCATTTTGCAATTCATTCCCTGACCACTGACAATCCTATTTTCTTCCTCATTTGCAATGCATTCCTATAGTAAAACACTGCTACAAAATAATAATTATACATATAATAGCCCTATTCTATCAGTAATGCTTGCATTCATTCCTGACCACTGACAATCCCTTTCTTTGCCTCATTTGCAATGCATTCCTATAGTAAAACACTGCTACAAAATAATAATTATACATATAATAGCCCTATTCTATCAGTAATGCTTGCATTCATTCCTGACCACTGACAATCCCTTTCTTCCTCATTTGCAATGCATTCCTATAGTAAAACACTGCTACAAAATAATAATTATACATATAATAGCCCTATTCTATCAGTAATGCTTGCATTCATTCCTGACCACTGACAATCCCTTTTCTTCCTCATTTGCAATGCATTCCTATAGTAAAACACTGCTACAAAATAATAAGAATGACCAAAGGTAAAATTAAATAACTGTTTTTAAGGATAGGAAGGAACATGGAGGGGGGCTATGATCGTTTTTATCTCTGAAGGGATAGTACATAAAGAAAAAGAACACAACTGTTAATTAACCCATGCTGGGGAATAAGTGGATTCATAATGTTTTTGTTTTTATTTTGCATAAGTGAATACCAAAACTCGATTGGAACTGAACTGTTTTATTTCAATTTTTGATAACAAATGGTCCATTACAGCCCCCTGTTTAATCTCAATTGGTAGGAACAAAATGATTTTTGTAAGCAGTTTATCCTAGGTTTAATCAAGCAAAAATTGTTCCTTACCTTTTGTATTGTACATGAACCATTTTCAATGCAAAATGACTATCTGTTATTATTTTTTTTAAACAAATTATTTTGCAAATCTTTATTCCTGAAATATTTTCCTTCCAGAGGCAACTTTTTAATTTGTGAAAAAAGGCAAATTTGTCAAGAAGGTGGAGATGATGAAAGCCCAGAAACTCCCAAGAAAAGTGCATATTTTCCTTTCCAAAAATGATCTTCAAAGACAAGAAGGCAACAGGAGAGATTTTTTTTCTTTCTTTCTCATCCCTTTTCTGTTTTATTGAAACATTATAATGAATCAATGGCTATAGACAATCACTCTGTCTTGCAATTTAAGCCTGTCAAATACCTAAATGGTTGAAGAATAAGATTGATTAGAATCGGGTTATATGATGTGAATTGAGAATTGTGCTGTCAATTCCACTGGCAAATTAAAAGGATGGGATTTATCCATTCCTCCACCATCTATCCAAAATTAGTAAAAAAAGATTTAATTTATTTGCTCTCTAAAATCAAAAAAGCCGAAAAATCAAATCACTGACTGATTTTAAACAAAGAGTTATTGAAAAAGAAATAAATAAGATTTAATTTTTATTTTTGTTCTATCAACAAAATAGTTTTCCTCAAACCCACAATGGTTGGTATTGTATTAGTTTTTTGGGACAAAAATAGCCCAAATATTTGCAATAAAAAAATTAAAATTTGTTCACCCAAAAATTGTCTTGGGATAAGTGATTATACAAATGTATAAAGAAATAAATGTTTAAGATACCAAATGGCCATCATAAAACCTTCCCCTTTACTGGCAATTTTTCCTTATCATGGGTTTTTTAAGAATCATAATAAATAATGCCCATTTTACTGACAAAAGGTTAAATAAAAATCCCATTTTAATGAATTATAATCTGAACTATTTGGCATGGGTAAAACAAAATTTTAAATCGTTCTTTCTTCCTCCCTTTGTAAAAAAAGACATATCTCGTTAAATTTGTACATGGCAGATAATTTAAAAGTTTCCAGCTTTGGGGTTTTTAATGTTTTTTCACATGCAAAAATCAAATGTGGCAGCAATGAAAAACAGAAGAATGATATAATAAAAAAATAAAAAATACATGAATATACAAATATATGAATAAACAACATCAATTAGGTCAAACTTTTTATCTACCCTTTCATTCATGAAACTTAAACAAGCAACACTTTTATTTAAGGTAAAATAAGAACTATAATAAATGTATTATAATCAGCAAAATTAAGGAAAAATGATTTTGAAAAGTGGAGACTTCTGTTAATCTCCAACTCTTCAAATGCAATGTCAATCGACATCTCAGATGCCATTTATTTATGGTCCCTTCCTTCTCTACATCATTTTTTTTTTTTTTTTTTTTTTTGCTCACTTTCTGTAACCCCTACTGTTTACTAGTAGCACTTTCTTTATGCCTTGCCTACGGTGAAAGTTTTAATATATATATATATATATATATATATATTATATATAATGTATTATATATATATATATATTTTAACATTCCTTAAATAGACCAGTTGCCATCCAAGGGTATAGGAAGATAGTCTGTCCTGTTATTTACCCTTAGCTGGAAAAAAAAGAGGATCTATTTTTTACCTTTCCCAAGGGTATTAACACGTAACTGAATGTAATAAATAAACTCGACTGAATTCGAATATCGGATCTTCGTTTCAATCCAAGCCGCTATCCATTACCCCACCGTGCTTCCAAAATTTGGAATTTTAAACCTGCAGAGGGTCGTTTGGGACCCCTGGTACGTAGTGCATCAGGTCTCTGTATTTTCCCTTCAAAAGTGTGAATGGTCCTAAACGAAACCTTCACCACTATAATAAAAATCTCATGTGCTGTTGTCGGGCTGTCGATATCCTAGGAACTGATCTGCTTGACCCTCATACGTCGAATTCGACGGGAGGGTCGAGAGAGAAAGTATATATATATAAGCGATACCTAAGTTTTAAAATTATTTTTTTAAATTAAAAAAAATTTGTTAAAGCTTTTATTTAATTTTAATTTCAAGCTAATAGATTAACTCTATCATATCCAATAAACAAAATACTTTGCTGCATTTTAAAACGAATTTAAATTTCATTGAAATGAGATACTTTTTAATCGCTAAAATGGCTGATTTTATCCATATTTACAAATCTTTCAACCCGGCGTAATTCTCGATTTTAAAATATCTTCCGAAACTGACAAATACAATGTGAGCACCTTTTTTTATATAATGTTTATCTAACAAGTAAAATATTCTAAGCAATTCAATGTCTTATTGAATTTTATGTACTTTAGCTTTAAATTTACTATAATTATCGATCTTATTTTCTGATAATGTTGTGTATGGACATCCGTATTCACAAAAATCAGCGCGTTCATGTACACACAAAAACAATCAAAATTATTTTTAAAATACCAGAAGTCGTTGAATTGTAGTAATATTTTCCATTTATAATTAGTAAATATAGTTTTTATTTAATAATATTATTTAACCACTACAATTTAAACAGAATTTTAAATGATTTAAAACTTTATAAATTATTCTAATTAAAATTTTAAGAAATAAAAAAATTCAGGCAAAAATTCGTTATTGATCGGAATTTCTTTTTCTTTAAACAGTAATGTCAATAATGTATCTTATCCATAAAAGTAATTAAAAGCTTCTCTAATTAAATCGTATGCATCCGTTTATCTAGCGCGATTAAGGTAGTCCCCTGTTTGTTCAAAATTCAGTTATTTGCCGTTGAGGCTGGTGTGACCTTTCCAGAGTACTGTCCTGGGTGAGAGTATATGGAGGCCTTGCGCTGCAAGAGACTAAATGCTCAACCCTCTTCTCGACCCTACCGACAAGATCCAAAGTTTTTACATTTGGGATCGGTTTGGCTTCAGAAGTTGCCGAAAAATTGACAGTCAACTCTTTTCAGGTTTCCACTCCGGGTTTTTTTTTTTGCCTGGATTTACTTCCATAGCCTTTTCTGTGTTTTGGATATAACTACAAAGCAGCGGAAGTTTAATATCAGAGGTTTCATTCCCTTAGATCAACTGCACTCGTGGGCTGCCGCGCTCGATCAACCTAAAGCAGCTTGTTATGAGGCGCCAGTTGTTCATCCATTTTTGGAGCTATCTGAGACACATACCACGGAAGCATTTTATAGACAGTGGAAGATTGTCCGAACTATCACCTCCAACTATGATACTCTTTGGAACATATATAATGGGCGTATATGATCAGTATATATTGCACGTTTCAGAAACTCCAAAATTTATGTTTTAAATGTATAATACTTTAGGTAAACATCTAAAAAAGACAATTTCAAAAAGTTACATATAAACAATATAATATATAATATTATAATATTTATATTATATTTTAATATTATATATTATCCTCTTATAATAGAGGGTGTTTCAAAATTGACATCATTTCAAATCTAATAACTTTGTTAGATCTCCTTCAAATGTCAAATTTTAATACCATCTTATGTTTAATGTTTGTTTTATGTTTTTATGTTTTTGTGTTTTCTTATTTTATTTGTTTTTATTTTAATGTTCTTTAATCTATTTACTAGAAGAGAAAGGCGTTTTTTTGAGTTCACAGGTATAAAATGCCATTTACTAGAAGAGAAAAGGCGTTTGTGTTGAGGAAGGCTGTCACAGTTTTTCAAATGAATAGTTCAGTAATTATAAGATTGAACAGCACCTTTGAATGAAATATATATATATAAAATATATATACCAACAGGATATATATATATTTGAGATATATAAAAGTTATAAAGAGGAAGATGTACTAGAAGCATGAAATATTTGCTTCGGTACAATATCACTTAAAAATGGCGAAAACATCGTCCAAATGCTTTTTGAATAGACTTATCTGTTGAATTTATAAGAATCATATGATCTTGGGAATTAAACATTTTTTAATTTAATTTTTATTGGATTCATGCGGGTGGTGTAATATTAATATCTCAAAATTTTTCAAATTAAAAGTTGCCATCTTATTCTTAATTCAATTATAAGCATTTATATAAAAAAACCATCGAAAAGTTTTTAATTTTAACAAAAAGATGGCAGATTTCCATGAAAATATGGGGATTTAATTAAAATGATCAAAAAAAACAGAATTTATAAAATATCATATCTTAAATTTAACTGAAAATTCATTAAATAAATTTTTTATTTTTTTAAAATTTTATAAAATTGTTGAATAAGGGTAACAAAATAAAAAAAACATCAAATCAAATTGAATTAAAAATACATCCAAATAATTTATTTCATTTCTTTCGTTTTTAGTTAAACTCTCTGGAATATAAAAATGAACGAATTCCAGAAAATTTTTCTGATAAATTTTGGAGGAATAATCAATAAAAAATTTTTGATTTTTATGAATTGAAAAAACAATATTTATCAAGATACTAATCTCAATTTTGAATGTTCTAAAAGGATACAAATTTGAATTTTATTTTAAAAAATTTTGAGCTTATCTTAATTAACTTAAATGTCAAATAGATAAATTTTAATTTTAAAAAAAATTTTTTTTTCTTTTATCCTCTTTATTAGCAAAATAAAATAATTTCATGCTTTTTTTGAGTATTTCTCCGAACAAAATCAAAAAATAAAAAATGAAGTTTTTGAGATTGAAAAAAAATAAAATTGATAAAAAAAAACTTGTTATAGAATTAAAAATGAAAACATTTTGTAGAAAATAATTAAAAAATAATAATTAAAAATGTGAGAATAATTATAAAGCATTCGCTTTATCTTACAGAAAAAAGGTTATTTGTTGGTTACATCAAATGGTTAAATTTTTAAAGAAAAATTGTAAATTTTTTTTGTTTTCGTGAATAAAAAAACAAAAAAAAATTGATAATTCAGTCAAAAAAATTCAGAAAAAAATTTAAAGCATTAATTTTGTCCATAATAAAAATACGTTCCATTATAGAATTTTACATGAATCATTTATAAAAGTAGAGGATATTTTAATACCAAATTAAATGAACAATAGCAAAAAAAAAAAATGTAAGATAGCTGCAAAGGTGGTTAAATGTTCATTATTTCTACAGAATACAGATATTGGCATGATTTTCATACAGACAAGTAAAAACAACTGCAAATTCCAGGTTTCCTGAAAAAAAAAGGATTGACCTCTCTTTCAAAATTAATTTGGTGATGAATTTTAATTTTATAATAAGGGAATCACAATTCATATAATGTGTAATCTCACCTATTTGTTTTGCATGAAAAGATCCTGATTCAAAAAATTTCTATTTTATTGAATGGACACGCAAAAAACCCAAACCACACAAAATAATCGACAATATATATATATATCTATTATATAACGAATATGCATAAAAATTTTTGGGAAGGTTAATGAGCAAAATGGGCGAGAAAATATCTAAATATGGCTGTCACTATATAATGAATGTATTTCAATGGATATTTTTTGAATTACATCTATATTTTGCTTGTATTATTACTTTAAAAACAAGACAAGGGATTTCTTGAGGACAAATTCCTAACAGACGAAAGAATTATTTTTTTTTTTAATTTTTATAAACAGGACTTATTCATTTATCCAGGTTCAAGGTTAAAATTCTTCCTTTTGAACATTGTTTAAAGAAAAAATTCTTTCCATTAAAAAAAAATATCCACAATTTTATATATACAAATTTTCAATTTTTTAAGAAACAGAAACTTTTTATAAAGGATTAACTATCAAAAAATACAGCATATATAAATATATTACATATTTATTTAAAAAAAAAGAACTTGTCCATTGTAAATGAAGAAATAACTTAATGTTGAATCACGATTTTGAATTTATTTATTTATTTTCTTTTGACAAAAAAGGATTTTGTCAAATATTTGTTAAATTCCTGATGAAAAGTGTCTATTTTTGTAAACCTTTCACCTCCCTGTTGAAGGTAATTTCCTTGAATTGACCAAAAAGGGGTGCAAAATTTTTTTATATTTGAGAATCATGCAATTGGTGAGAACCAAGTATGACCATTTCCAATGGATGGTTGACATCCAAATTTAACAGAAAAATATGAGAAAAGATGACATTGGACAAATTTTGTAAAAAAAGTTTGTTTAAATAACCTAAACTTTTTTGATGTCAAAAAGAACAAAGAAAGCAGGTTCCAAATGGTTTTGAGTCCAAGAATTAAATAACAGGAACAAACATTTAACACTGATAAAGTCAGTATATCATGAACAGGAATAAAAAATTCGTAGATTAAACACTAGGGAAAGAGAACAATCTATTTTTATAAAGTAAATTATTATACATGATTGAATATCATATCGATTGACACTACAAAATCAGTGATGGCCAAATTAAGTTTGAAGAATTTTATCCCATACAAAATCAATATAACATATATCTGACTGTATTCTATTGTAATTATTTCCAAAATATTACTAATTGGATTTACAATTTTGGCGTTTTTAATGACCCAAAATAAAACAGAGAAAGATTAAATGACAATGATTCAATATACATGAGAAAAAGTGATAGCAATTTATTTTTGAAACATGTTTGTTGGGAAACAAGTTTTGAAAGAATTAAGCATTTGAATTAAAATGATCTTGAAATAAAATTTTAAAAGAAAAATAAATTTTATTTATTCAAAGATGTTTGTTTTTGGCATTTAAGGAAAAAGCCTTTGATTTTGTCATTCCTCCCATCATTTTGGTATCTGTTTGTTTTCTTCTTTCAAATTAAAAATATTAAACTATAATAGATAATGGCTCATTTGTTGATAGATTTTTTATCAGTAATGATTCAACATTCTTTTTGCAGTTTAACAATATTGACTTATTTTTACAAAAAATTTTCAGGAATGATTTTGATGATCAAATCACTATTTCAAAAATTTGTATTATTTATATACAAATATCTTTTGATTTTTCACATACTTATTTTAAAAATCACCACAGACAATGAATTCCTTCATCTTTTCAATGTACACATGCCATATTACATAAAATTTTTATAAAAAGTTTCTTTGATCAGTAATGTTGATAAAAATTCCTTGATCTTTAAATTGACATGTTTTATTTCCTCATTTATTTACCTATATTAAAAATAAAAAAAAATAAGCGAAAATATAAAAACTTAATTCTATCAGTTAATGCTTAATGTATAGATTTGACCACAAGAGATTAAAAATTCATTTTAAACATATTTCATTATAGTAAAACACTGCTATAAAATATATTAATTAAGTTAAGTAATATAGGAAGATATTTTCAGTATTTTTTCAAGTTCATTCTGATTCACTGAAAAGAAATTTTTCCTCATTAAAAGATGTTTACATATAATGAAACAAGATTTAAACTTTAATGAATAGATTCTATATGCAAAGAAGGCACATTGATTAACCCATTTTTTAATCATTCATTTTCATAGAATACACTATAAAACAATAAATTATATTCCCTATTTGAATTAATAATTTTAAAGGAAAACACTTAATTCCTTTTTGCTTTGAAAAATATAAGAAAAAGATTAAATAATAAAAATTCATTTCAGTAATCCTATTTTCATGTATGGATTCCTGATTTGAAAATCCTTTTTTTCTCATTTTCTAAATAAAAATTCCTATATAAAACACAACTACAAATTAATAATTATACATATGACATAATAGCCCTATTCTATCAGTAATGTTTGTAATTCATTCCTGACCACTGAGAATCCCTTTTAACCTAATTGTGCAATGCATTCCTATAGTAAAATATATCTACAAATTTAATTATTCATATAAGTTCCCTATTCTATCAGTAATCTGTTGCATTCATTCCTGACCAATGACAATCCTTTTTTCTCATTTGCAATGCATTTTCTATAGTAAAATTTTAAACAAAATAATAATTATACATTTAATAGCCCTATTCTATCAGTAATGCTTGCATTCATTCCTGACCACTGACAGGATTTTTTTCCTCATTTGCAATTCCATGCACTATAGTAAAAAACTAGAAAAAAATAATAATTATACATATTTTAGTGATGGGGAATTCTATCAGTAATGCTTGCATTCATTCCTGACCATTGACAATCCCTTTTTCCTCATTTGCAATGCATTCCTATAGTGTAAAACACTGCTACAAAATAATAATTATACATAGTAAATAGCCCTATTCTATCAGTAATGCTTGCATTCATTCCTGACCAATGACAATCCCTTTTTTCCTCATTTGCAATGCATTCCTATAGTAAAACACATCTGACAAAATAATAATTATACATATAATAGCCCTATTCTATCAGTAATGCTTGCATTCATTCCTGACCACTGACAATCCTATTTCCAGATGGTCATTTGCAATGCATTCTTATAGTAAAAACATATATCTACAAAATAATAATTATATATATAATAGCCCTATTCTATCAGTAATGCTTGCATTCATTCCTGACCACTGACAATCCCTTTTCTTCCTCATTTGCAATGCATTCCTATAGTAAAACACTACTTTACAAAATAATAATTATACATATAATGGCCCTATTCTATCAGTAATGCTTGCATTAATTCCTGACCACTGACAATCCCTTTTTTCTCATTTGCAATGCATTCCTAATGAAAAACACTGCTTTAAAATAATAATTATACATATAATAGTCCTATTCTATCAGTAATGCTTGCATTCATTCCTGACCACTGACAATCCTTTTTTTCCTAATTTATAATGCATTCCTATAGTAAAACACTACTACAAAATAATAATTATACATATAATAGCCATATTCTATCAGTAATGCTTGCATTCATTCCTGACCACTGACAATCCTTTTTTCCTCATTTGCAATGCATTCTATAGTAAAACACTGCTACAAAATAATAATTATACATATAATAGCCCTATTCTGTTCAGTAATGCTTGCATTAATTCCTGACCACTGACAATCCTTTTTTTCTCATTTGCAATGCATTCCTATAGTAAAACACAACTACAAAATAATAATTATACATATAATAGCCCTATTCTATCAGTAATGCTTGCATTCATTCCTGACCACTGACAATCCCTTTCTTCCTCATTTGCAATGCATTCCTATAGTAAAACACTACTACAAAATAATAATTATACATATAATAGCCCCTATTCTATCAGTAATGCTTTGCATTCATTCCTGACCACTGACAATCGTTTTTTTTCCTCATTTGCAATGCATTCCTATAGTAAAACACAACTACAAAATAATAATTATACATATAATAGCCCTATTCTATCAGTAATGCTTGCATTCATTCCTGACCACTGACAATCCCTTTTTTCTCATTTGCAATGCATTCCTATAGTAAAACACAACTACAAAATAATAATTATACATATAATAGCCCTATTCTATCAGTAATGCTTGCATTCATTCCTGACCACTGACAATTTTTTTTCCTCATTTGCAATGCATTCCTATAGTAAAAACACTGCTACAAAATAATAATTATACATATAATAGCCCCTATTCTATCAGTAATGCTTGCATTCATTCCTGACCACTGACAATCCTTTTTTCCTCATTTGCAATGCATTCCTATAGTAAAACACTACTACAAAATAATAATTATACATATAATAGCCCTATTCTTTTATCAGTAATGCTTGCATTCATTCCTGACCACTGACAATCCTTTTTTCCTCATTTGCAATGCATTCCTATAGTAAAACACTACAAAAATAATAATTATACATATATTAGCCCTATTCTTTCAGTAATGCTTGCATTCATTCCTGACCACTGACAATCCCTTTTTTCCTCATTTGCAATGCATTTCTATAGTAAAACACTGCTACAAAATAATAATTATACATATAATAGCCCTATTCTATCAGTAATGCTTGCATTCATTCCTGACCACTGACAATCCCTTTTTTCCTCATTTTGCAATGCATTCCTATAGTAAAACACTACTACAAAATAATAATTATACATATAATAGCATCTATTCTATCAGTAAATGCTTGCATTCATTCCTGACCACTGACAATCCTTTTTTCCTCATTTGCAATGCATAGAAATATAGTAAAAACACTGCTACAAAATAATAATTATACATATAATAGCCCTATTCTATCAGTAATGCTTGCATTAATTCCTGACCACTGACAATCCCTTTTTTTCTCATTTGCAATGCATTCCTATAGTAAAACACTACTACAAAATAATAATTATACATATAATAGCCCTATTCTATCAGTAATGCTTGCATTCATTCCTGACCACTGACAATCCCTTCCTTCCTCATTTGCAATGCAATATACAAAAACACTACTACAAAATAATAATTATACATAAATATTAGCCCTATTCTATCAGTAATGCTTTGCATTCAGAATGACCACTGACAATCTTTTTTTCCTCATTTGCAATGCACTATAGTAAAATACTACAAAATAATAATTATACATATAATAAGATGTCTATTCTATCAGTAATGCTTGCATTCATTCCTGACCACTGACAATCCCTTCCTTCCTCATTTGCAATGCATTCCTATAGTAAAACACTACTACAAAATAATAATTATACATATAATAGCCCTATTCTATCAGTAATGCTTGCATTCATTCCTGACCACTGACAAATTTCTTCCTCATTTGCAATGCATTGTATAGTAAAACACTACTACAAAATAATAATTATACATATAATAGCCCTATTCTATCAGTAATGCTTGCATTCATTCCTGACCACTGACAATTTTTTTTCCTCATTTGCAATGCATTCCTATAGTAAAACACAACTACAAAATAATAATTATACATATAATAGCCCTATTCTATTAGTAATGTGCATTCATTCCTGACCACTGACAATCCCTTCCTTTCTCATTTGCAATGCATTCCTATAGTAAAACACTATACAAAATAATAATTATACATATAATAGCCTATTCTATCAGTAATGCTTGCATTCATTCCTGACCACTGACAATCCTTTTTTCCTCATTTGCAATGCATTCCTATAGTAAAACATATCAATGCAAAATAATAATTATACATATAATAGCCCCTATTCTATTAGTAATGCTTGCATTCATTCCTGACCACTGACAATGATTTTTTTCTCATTTGCAATGCATTCCTATAGTAAAACACTACTACAAAATAATAATTATACATATAATAGCCCTATTCTATCAGTAATGCTTGCATTCATTCCTGACCACTGACAATCCCTTCCTTCCTCATTTGCAATGCATTCCTATAGTAAAACACTACTACAAAATAATAATTATACATATAATAGCCCTATTCTATCAGTAATGTTTGCATTCATTCCTGACCACTGACAATCCTTTTTTCCCTTATTTGTAATGCATTCCTATAGTAAACACTGCTACAAAAAATAATAATTATACATATAATAGTTATTCTATCAGTAATGCTTGCATTCATTCCTGACTCTTCCTTCCCTCACTGTTTGTTAAGTGGATAATAATTATGAATGAAGACCCATTTTTAGTAATGCTGCATTTTGACAAATGCAATTCCTATAGTAAAACATACTACAAAATAATAATTATACATATAATAGCCCCATTCTATCAGTAATGCTTGCATTCATTCCTGACCACTGACAATCCCTTTTTTCCTCATTTGCAATGCATTTCTATATAAAAACTACTACAAAATAATAATTATACATATAATACCCTATTCTATTATCATTGTTTTTGCATTATATTCCCTGACCACTGACAATCTTTTTTTCCTCATTTTCAAATGCATTTTATAGTAAAACACAACTACAAAATAATAATTATACAACATAGCCCTATTCTATCAGTAATGCTTGCATTCATTCCTGACCACTGACAATCCCTTTTTTTCCTCATTTGCAAATGCATTCTATAGTAAAACACAACTACAAAATAATAATTATACATATAATAGCCCTATTCTATCAGTAATGCTGAAATTAATTCCTGACCACTGACAATCCCTTTTTTCTCATTTGCAATGCATTCTATAGTAAAACACTACTACAAAATAATAATTATACATATAATAGCCTTATTCTATCAGTAATGCTTCATTATTCATTCCTGACCACTGACAATCCATTTTTGTCTCATTTGCAATGCATTCCTATAGGAAAACACAACTACAAAATAATAATTATACATATAATAGCCCTATTCTATCAGTAATGCATTTGCATTCATTCCTGACCACTGACAATCCCTTTTTTCTACATTTTGCATTCCTATAGTAAAACATATATACAAAAAATAATAATTATACATATAATAGCCCTATTCTTTCATGCAATCTTTGCATTAATTCCTGACCACTGACAATCCCTTTTTTCTCATTTGCAATGCATTCCTATAGTAAATATATACTACAAAATAATAATTATATATATAATAGCCCTATTCTATCAGTAAGGCTTGCATTAATTCCTGACCACTGACAATCTTTTTTTTCTCATTTGCAAATGCATTATATAGTAAAAATACAAAATAATAATTATACATATAATAGATGATATTCTATCAGTAATGCTTGCATTAATTCCTGACCACTGACAATCCCTTTTTTCTCATTTGCAATGCATTTCTATAGTAAAATTTATTCAATAATAATAATTATACATATAATAGATAGATATTCTATTATATAATAGTAATCAGGCTTGCATTCATTCCTGACCATTGACAATCCATTTTCCTCATTTGCAAATCATTCCTATAGTAAATATATATTTTCAAAAAATAATAATTATACATATAATGGATGTCTATTCTACCATGACAACTTTTCTTCCTAATTTGTAATTCACTTTCATTAATAGTAAATATATATTGATTATACAAATACAGCCCCATTGATGTTATATATATTTTTAATTTTTGAGTGGTCCTCATTTGATTTGCATTCCGTTGTTTGTAAATCATAGCATAAAAAATATATAATAATTATACATATAATAGCCCTATTCATCAGTAAGGCTTGCATTCATTCCTGACCACTGACAATCCTTTTTTCCTCATTTGCAATGCATTCTATTTAAACAGTACAAAATAATAATTATACATATAATAATATTTATCTATCAGTTTCAATAGCAAGAGAAATCAAGAAAATAACCACTGACAATCCCTTTTTTTCTCATTTGCAATGCATTCCTATAACAAAAATACTACAAAATAATAATTATACAATAATAGCCCCATTCTATTAGGAATAGTTTCATTCTTTTGACCACTGACAATCCTTTCTTCCTCATTTGCAAACATTTCTATAGTAAAAATATCTACTACAAAATAATAATTATCTTATAATAGGGCTGCATTAAAAGAATCAGTTTGCTTTTTTCTTTCTTTGCAAATTTAAACCACTGACAATCCCTTTTTTCCCATTTTGCCTAACAAAATTGCTAAAGAACAGAAAAGTTGTTTAATAACTGCAAAATAATAACCATCATATAAGCCCTATTCTATCAGTAATAGCCCCATTCATTTTGAATACTGAATTAATCCTTTTGATCATTTACAAGGCATTTCCTTTAATAAAATTACTATAAAAAATAAAAATAATTATCAAATATAATAGCCCCATTCTATCAGTAATGATTTGCAAACATTCTGACTAAACAATCCCTTTCTTCCTCATTTGCAATGCATTCCCATATAAAAATAACTACTATATAAATAATAGCCCCATTCTTTTTATAAATAATTTTGATACTTATAATAGCCTAAATACAATTCTTATCAAGTAATTTCAAACAGAAGCTACATTCATTCCTGACCACTGACAATCCCTTTTTGCCTCATTTGCCCATTTATATTTAAATTTTAATTAATACAAATTTCTTGTTAATAATTATTAAATATATTTTATATATACTTCCTTTTTTCAAAATCAAAGTAAATATTACAAAATAACTCATATCAGTAAGCTTCATTTTTTGAGATTAAGGACAATTAATTTTTTCCACATTTGTAATGCATTCCTATTTTAAAACATTTAAATACAAAATAATAATTATACAAATAATAATTATTCTATCAGTAATGCTTGCAGTAAAAATTGACCATTGGACAATTTTTGGCTTCCTGATTTGCAATGCATTCCTATAGTAAAACACTGCTACAAAAAATAATAATTATACATATAATAGATTTCCTATTCTATCAGTAATGCTTGCATTCATTTCCTGACCACTGACAATCCCTTTAAATTTTCATTTGCAATGCATTCCTATAGTAAAACACTCCTACAAATAATAATTATACATATAATAGTTTTTATTCTATCAGTAATGCTTGCATTCATTACTGACCACTGATCAATCCTTCCTTCCTCATTTGCAATGCATTCCATAGTAAAAAACACTACAAAATAATAATTATACATATAATAGCCCTATTCTATCAGTAATGCTTGTATTCATTCCTGACCACTGACAATCCTTCCTTCCTCATTTGCAATGCATTCCTATAGTAAAACATACTACAAAATAATAATTATACATATAATAGCCCTATTCTATTAGTAATCCTTTCATTAATTCCTGACCACTGACAATCCCTTTCTTCCTCATTTGCAATGCATTCCTATAGTAAACACTGCTACAAAATAATAATTGCATAATAGCCCTATTCTTCAGTAATGCTTGCATTCATTTATTGACCACTGAAAATCCCTTTTTCCTCATTTGCAATGCATTCTATAGTAAAAACATATCTACAAAAATAATAATTACATATAATAGCCCTATTCTATCAGTAATGCTTGCATTCATTCCTGACCACTGACAATCCCTTTTCTTCCTCATTTGCAATGCATTCCTATAGTAAAAACATTTTACAAAATAATAATTATACATATAATAATCCTATTCTATCAGTAATGCTTGCAAGGGATATTCCTGACCACTGACAATCCCTTTTTTTCATTTTGCAATGCATTCCTATAGTAAAAACATACTACAAAATAATAATTATATATAATAGCCCTATTCTATCACATAAGTTAAAAAAATTCTGACCACTGACAATCCTTTCTTCCTCATTTGCAATGCATTCCTATAGTAAACATATACTACAAAATAATAATTATACATATAATAGCCCTATTCTATCAGTAATGCTTGCATTCATTCCTGACCACTGACAATCCCTTTCTTCCTCATTTGCAATGCATTCCTATAGTAAAACACTACTACAAAATAATAATTATACATATAATAGCCCTATTCTATCAGTAATGCTTGATTAATTCCTGACCACTGACAATCCCTTTTTCCTCATTTGCAATGCATTCTATAGTAAAACACTACTACAAAAAATAATAATTATACAATAATAGCCCTATTCTATCAGTAATTTGCATTCATTCCTGACCACTGACAATCCCTTTAAAGAATATTTGCAATGCATTCCTATAGTCAAAAAACAGTACTACAAAATAATAATTATACATATAATAGCCCAATTCTATCAGTGATGCTTGCATTAATTCCTGACCACTGAGAAATCCCACTTCCTCATTTGCAATGCAAGTGATATAGTAAAATTTATACAAATAATAATTATACATATAATAGCCCTATTCTATTTCTTTCAGTAATGCTTGCATTCATTCCTGACCACTGACAATCCCTTCCTTCCTCATTTGCAATGCATTAGATAATTTTATAGTAAAACACTACTACAAAATAATAATTATACATATAATAGCCCTATTCTATCAGTAATGCTTGCATTAATTCCTGACCACTGACAATCCCTTTTTTTCTCATTTGCAATGCATTCCTATAGTAAAACATTTATTACAAAATAATAATTATACATATAAGGGTCTATTCTATCAGACAATGCTTGCATTCATTTGAAAACTGACAATCCTTTTCCTTCCTCATAAATAATGCATTGTCATAGTAAAACACTGGTACAAAATAATAATTATACATATAATAGCCCTATTCTATCAGTAATGCTTGCATTCATTCCTGACCACTGACAATTCCTTTTTCCTCATTTGCAATGCATTCCTATAGTAAAAACACTACTACAAAATAATAATTATACATATAATTATATTATTCTAAAAGTAATGCTTGCATTCATTCCTGACCACTGACAATCCCTTCCTTCCTCATTTAAAATGCATTTATATAGTAAAACATATACAAAATAATATTATACATATAATATTATTCTATCAGTAATGCTTGCATTCATTCCTGACCACTCGACAATCCCTTTTTTCTCATTTGCAATGTAATTCCTATAGTAAAACACTACTACAAAATAATAATTATACATATAATAGCCCTATTCTATCAGTAATGCTTGCATTCATTCCTGACCACTGACAATCCCTTCCTTCCTCATTTGCAATGCATTCCTATAGTAAAACATACCACAAAATAATAATTATACATATATTAGCCCTATTCTATCAGTAATGCTTGCATTCATTCCTGACCACTGACAATCCCTTTTTTTCCTCATTTGCAATGCATTCCTATAGTAAACACTACTACAAAAAATAATAATTATACATATAATAGCCCTATTCTATCAGTAATGCTTGCATTCATTCCTGACCACTGACAATCCTTCCTTCCTCATTTGCAATGCATTCCATAGTAAAAACACTGCTACAAAATAATAATTATACATATAATGACCCTATTCTATCAGTAATGCTTGCATTCATTCCTGACCACTGACAATCCCTTCCTTCCTCATTTGCAATGCATTCCTATAGTAAAACACTACTACAAAATAATAATTATACATATAATAGCCCTATTCTATCAGTAATGCTTGCATTCATTCCTGACCACTGACAATCCCTTCCTTCCTCATTTGCAATGCATTCCTATAGTAAAACACTACTACAAAATAATAATTATACATATAATAGCCCTATTCTATCAGTAATTTTGCATTAATTCCTGACCACTGACAATCCTTTTTTTCCTCATTTGCAATGCATTCCATAGTAAAACACTACTACAAAATAATAATTATACATATAATAGCCCTATTCTATCAGTAATGCTTGCATTCATTCCTGACCACTGACAATCCCTTTTTTTCTCATTTGCAATGCATTCCTATAGTAAAACACTACTACAAAATAATAATTATACATATAATAGCCCTATTCTATCAGTAATGCTTGCATTCATTCCTGACCACTGACAATCCCTTTTTTTCTCATTTGCAATGCATTCCTATAGTAAAACACTGCTACAAAATAATAATTCTACATATAATAACCCTATTCTATCAGTAATGCTTGCATTCATTCCTGACCACTGACAATCCCTTTCTTCCTCATTTGCAATGCATTCCTATAGTAAAACAAATACAAAATAATAATTATACATAATATTCTATTCTATCAGTAATGCTTGCATTAATTCCTGACCACGATTAATAACTTTTTTCCTCATTTGTAAATGCATTCCTATAGTAAAACACTACTACAAAATAATAATTATACATATAATAGCCCTATTCTATCAGTAATGCTTGCATTAATTCCTGACCACTGACAATCCCTTTTTTCTCATTTGCAATGCATTCCTATAGTAAAACACTACTACAAAATAATAATTATACATATAATAGCCTATTCTATCAGTAATGCTTGCATTCATTCCTGACCACTGACAATCCCTTTTTTCTCATTTGCAATGCATTCCTATAGTAAAACACTGCTACAAAATAATAATTATACATATAATAGCCCTATTCTATCAGTAATGCTTGCATTCATTCCTGACCACTGACAATCCCTTTCTTCCTCATTTGCAATGCATTCCTATAGTAAAACACTGATACAAAATAATAATTATACATATAATAGCCCTATTCTATCAGTAATGCTTGCATTCATTCCCGACCACTGACAATCCCTTTCTTCCTCATTTCCAATGCATTCCTATAGTAAAACACTGATACAAAATAATTACAATATTAAAACTCAATGATGCCTATCAGAATACGTAATAAATTACAAAATTATAACTTATTTTAATGCTTTCAGAATTTTTATCAAATTAGTGGTCAGTAGTTAATTTTAGCCTGTAATAGCTACACATATACACGTACACAGATACGTGTATATAGATAGATAGATAGATAGATAGATAGATAGATAGATAGATAGATAGATATGGGTGTGCTAGAAATGAAATTAAAGAAAAAACAGATATCCAAAGAAAAATAAAATACATTATTTATAGACTATAATAACTAGAAACACATGCACACACACACTTCACACACACACACTTCACACACATACACACACACACACACACACACACACACACACACACATATATATATATATATATATATATATATATATATGTCGGATTGAATAAATTACAAACATTATGTCTGCGAATTATTACCATGGTCCTTTTATATTCACAAATATTTAATTGTAATATACTGAAAAATATTCGTGAATACGAAGTGATTATGATAAAAATAAGCAATCATAAAATTTCATGTCTATAAACGGCTTACCAGTGGGGGGGGGAGCGACCCCACTTGCTAGTTAGCCGACGTTAATAAAATAGTTAAAATTCTTTACTGATGTCTTTCATCTCTGAACCTAAACCGACTAGCGATCAACGGCCGTGAGAGAAGAATGTCTCTTTATTATTATCGAGTGAAGATCGTCACCCAATTCCTCACCAGAACGAGGGGCCTATACAACACTGTCAAAATGTGACCGAGCATTCTCATGAAGTAATATTGGATTTCGTCAATTAAACAGTGCCGGTCGCATTTGATTAACTGAATGTGAATTCAGTTGCTGGCAGTAAAATTTGGCATTGATGCTCTGGTTAAATTCCAAGAAAACTCTAATGGGAAACGCCAAAAACGGAACACCAGACACCATCATAATCTTCTGTTGGTGGGAATTCGGTTTCGGAAAGTGGCTGGGTCCTTTGTCATGAGAAAGGCATTGAGCGGATAGTTTACGATTGTCATGAAGAATCAAGTTATCATCAAGTCAAGTTCAATTCATTTTCTATCACTTCACAAGATCAAGAAGTGGATAATTCGGATCTCTCAGGTACAGCATCGCGTACACTTCAGAGTTCATGCGGAACCCATTTATCGAGTCTCTTCCCATTGCCAATTTTCTTGAAATGAACCGATTTATTGTAATGCTGGCATCCTTTATCTGAGACATTTCTCTCTGACACTATGACGTGAGTTTTGTTCGACTAGCCTTTTCAGATGTTGATTGTCAATTGCAGATAAGACATCTGCCACCTTGATTCTCAAGACCAAGCAGGGTAAATTAAGAATCTCTCTCTCAATGAATCTATCTATCTCTCTCTACTAAATCTATCTATCTATCTACTTGTCTGATTATTTCAATCCAAATGTGGCCTCACATCTATGTATCTATTTCATTCTTTTTTAAAATCTGGAACTATCTATTCATCTATCTATCAATCAAAAATCTATCTATCTATCTATATCTATCTATCTGATTCTTTTGAGATCTATCAGATCTATCTATCTATCTAATTGATCTATCTATCTAGTTTCTTGCCATAGCCAATTTTTTCTCGCGGCTCTATAGCAGTTTCCATGTCATGTCTCCTGACGTGCTATAGTCCTTTGTTCCATCGTCCCTGACCTTTACAACTGGGATCCTTCGTAGCGCGAACACAAGAACGAACCATCCCCTTTGCCCTTCGTAATTCAATAGCAAGAACTAAGTTCATTTCTGACAGCTTCTTCCCAAGAACTGCTGCTTTGGGGAACAGATTCCCGGCAGGATGTTTTCCCAATCACTACAATCTTGGCCTCTTCAAGACTTTCCTGCATAACCCCATGAACTTCACAGCTTGCCTTTTTACGAACATAAACCCCACACACACAAACACTCTAACTTGAGTGGCTCTTGGGCCTTGTACTGGGTAACCATAAGCGTGAAAAACTTATGACCCGGACTACAGTCAGACTCTTTTTGAAGAAGTTAGGATTATAGTGATTGGGAATTTGTTCCACTAAGTAGAGGTTCTAGGAAAGAAACTGTCCAAATGGATCTTCTTCTTTACTAATGGAATATGAAGGCAACGAGGCTGGTTTGGGTCCTGTGGATATGGTACGGCGGCTCTTAGCCACAATCTTGACCACTTCAAGTTTAGGGTTATCCCTGTATAACCTCATGAACTTCACTTTTTGCCGTTTCTTACCTCATACAATACGACGCAAGTAGCTCTCTACTGGGTGAAAATGAGCATGAAAAAATAATGAGCACCGATTATGTTCAGCCTGTTTTTGAAGGTATGATCAAAGTAATTGCGGAAGCATCCTCTAAGGAATTTGTTCCGAAAGTATAGGTTCTAGGGAAGAAACTGCCTAAATAGAACTTCTTCCTTACTAATGGAATATAAAGAGAACGAGGCTGGCTTGGCCCTTTGGATATGGCACGGCGGATCTTAGCCACAATCTTGACCTCCTTAACCGTTGTCTTTCCTGTATAACCCTATGAAATTCAAACCTTGCCTTTTCTCACGTCCATACACTACGCGGAAACTCTCTATATTGTGTTAGTCCCGAATCTGGCAATAAACTACATCCAGCTACAGGATCTACGATCGAGAGCTTGGAGGTTTTCAGGAACCACCTCTTAATTGCTGGTGTTCCCAGGTTCACCCTAGCCCGGGGTGGTAGTATCTGTTAGGGTCCCCAGCTATGGACAAATAGTGCCCCCCCACAAACTGGAGTCAAAACACTATGAAAGTAGAAAAAAAAAGATTTTTATAGTAAAAATACCAGCAATATATTTTTATATAAAATAAATTACCTACAATACCTATTTAGAGTAGTATTGCCAACATTACATTTTATTTGTAGTTGAAGGTATACAGTTGGGTTCAAAATATTTAGATTTCGGCATTAAATAAATAACCCATAGAGACTGATAAGTCTCTAAACAAAATCAACCAACTAATCTATATTGAGCGGCTCTTGGGCCTGGCAGGAACATTAGTATAAAACATTGAAAGATTTATTCTAAAATCAAACACCGTATTCCGAACAACCTAATGCTTTTCTCAATACGTGTTGCGGTTGTTTTGTGTTTTTATCGATTTATTACATCGAAACAAAGCCTGGACTAACGAAATATCATATAGCTGAGGACTTAAAGGTCTGAAAAGGCATTATCTGTGATTGTCGATGTCTGTATATGTGTATCAAAGTCACATCAGAATATTTAGTGTTTGGGCTTGAGAGTAACTTGAATCAAAAACAAACAAAAAAAAATCGCCATTTGCACCTATTCATTTCTCC
>CAHIKZ030002565.1:285000-385000 GCA_903632075.3 Acanthosepion pharaonis
GAAAAAATCAAAAATAAAGAAAAAATGTGGACAGACATGAGGATATTTTTAATGTAGTTATAAGAAGGATATGTCGGATTGATTGGGAAAAGGTTATGAAAACGCATTGAACGGATATATATATGAATGTTTTAAATAAATTACAAAAAAGAACCCTTGTCAGCTCATGCATTACAGAAGTTAAAAAACATCCATGTAAAATTTGGGATCTGATAAAATTTTTTTTTTTTTTTGATATACAGATAATTAATTGAAACTTGAAGAAGAAAACAATTTCTGACCTTAGGCCTGAATTGGTTGGGACCCAGAACAAATGTGCATACGAATAAGAAGAAAATGATAATAGGAAGTTCAACATTATTAAAAAAAATTAAAAATATTGGACGTCAAGACGAGACCTTTATGACGTAAGAATTTAACTGAGGAAAATCGATTCGAAATCAGATTTAATAGGCTCAATGAAACAAGACTGAAGAAAAGCAAACCAAAAAACCAAAAATTAAAAACTAGAATAAAAATTAGAAAAAAATTAAAAGTTAATGACCATCGATAGAAAGGAAAGAAACACGAAAAAGAAGTAATTAAAAAAAAAAGAAGTACTAAATTCTTCAAGATATTATATAATCATGAAAGTACCAACAAAAAAAAAGTGAGTACCATCTACGCTAAACGAGGAAAAACAGACAAACAGTAACAAGAAAATGAAATTTCAAGAGGAATACAAAGACATAGTAATTAATGAGGATAGAATACAACATTCAATTATGAAAAAAAGATACGAAAAGAATAGTATATGTGAAAACTAGAAATCGAACTTAATTGTTTTTATATGAAAAAAACCTATGCTGTCAACACCTTAATTTAGACCTGTAGTAACAGAACAGCTTCAACATAATGAAATGGAAGTTGGTTTTAACAAAAAAGATTGAAGCCAAGATCACGGCCAATTGTCCTTGACCAAATGAGGATGCCCAGTAAAAATGAATTTTTCTTTAAAATAATCCAACAAAAATCCAACTTGATGTACTTTGAAAACCTTTTAATTAGTTTTATAAAACATGAAACATATTTAAAGACCAATTATGATTTATCTCCTACAAATATTAAAAAAACGAAATAAGTCCATCGACAAAGAACATTATGTGACCTCAAGAAATTCATATTAGTAGAATATTCCTGCAATTCTACCAATAAAAAATGAAAGAAATGAAATCTACATAAAACAGTTTTATGGTGGATACAAAACTTAGCTAAATGAAATTACAAAAAAAAAAACGTTGAGGACATATATTATTTTTATAAATATATATATATTGTTGTGGTACGATCCACCTAATTTATATAGTGGAGTACCGACCATATAAATATGGGTTGGTACCGGAAGACGAGGAAGATAGTAAGAAGAGATCCAATCCAGAGACTCTGCCCGACTGCGATTTAGTCAACCCATTCTGCAGGAACAGTCTTCCCAAGAATATACCAAAACTAACTGTAAATATTGTGTACCTTTTCCTTGTTTCAATACATTTTGTTTACGTACATTTTGTGTTGTATTATTATTATTCCATGCTTATCCAAGCTTCAATTTATACGTCATAAAGAAAAAAAAATATAATGGATCCTGAAAACGTTTTGTGGTTCATTTTAATCCAAAAATATTTTGAAAAAAAAAGATTCTACTTTTACTGGGGGAAACAAAAAAACCAAATAAAAAAAATTTGTTGTTTTTGAAGTAATTGAGAATGAAAAAACCTACAAAAGATGATTAAAATAGAGTTCACCTTTATATATATGGTAGCTGGAGGATTTCATGAAATAGTGATCTGAAAAAATTCGTCCGTACAGACAAGATCCAAAGGGTCGAAGGCGATTGGTTTTATAAATTTTTGGTTGCACAGATTTGCCTGAAAATTTAATTTTAGACACCGGACGAAAATGGAAATATAAATTTCCTGGAAAGTTACCTCAGTTTTTCTCATGTTTTCGATAAGATCTCAAGGCAGCGAAATATTAAAATCAGGGTTAGGCTTCCCCAGATGGACTGTCTTCTTTGAATCTCAAATATGTCTACCTGACGCAGCTGGTTATGAGGCGCCAGTTACTATTTCGGAGTTTCGCCCATTCTCTTTACTTGGAGCTGGACCATTTAACGAAAGAGACTATTTAAACTTTTGAACCGGTCACGAAATAATTAAAATTAAATGTCTTGAGCTTATCCAAACTATCTCTATCAACCTTTATTTTTTATCCTTTCAGGGAAAAAATAAACATTTATATACATTCGTGTTTTAGGAAGATTAACGGTTTTTTAATATATAAAACGTTAGGCAAACAAACCCTAAAAAAAAAGACAAATTAGGAAATAGTAAATAAATAAACATAAACATCGATCTATTTTAATTTAAAAGAGATAAAAGTCTATCTAAAAAGTTAAAAATATAAGGATCTCTTGTGATTCTTTGCGCATTCCATTAATTGTTTTCGATTTTTGCAACTGAAATGTTAATTCAAAAATCTGTTTAGTAAAATAAAATAATTCCAATTAGTGCAGTAAAATATATTTCAGTTTATTATATATTTAAAAAAAATTAATTTTATATTTTTTGTTTGATTAATTAAAAAATTTCTAAAATTAAAAAATGGAAATGAGTAATTACTTTGTTTGTCTTTTTGATTATATTCGTTGAATTTATGTTTTCAAATGAAGCAAGGTAAATTTCAATGTTTTTTAGGTGCTTACTAATGATGGATTTATGTATTTTAAAACCTTTAAATTAAAAATTTTATTATTCCTTGATATTATTTAAAAAAGAAATTTATACTGGTTTGAGGCGTCAGTAGTCCGTCTATTTTTCCCATTTTCAGGCCTAGAGTTGTCAAATTTTTGAATTTATTTTTCAAGAAGCATGTTTATAAAATTGGAAATTTTTCCTACTACCATCCCCAATTGCCTGTGACAATTTTTGGGAACATATATAATGTAGGTATATCAAAAAATTATATGCCGTACATGTTTTAAAAAATCCTTATCTTACGCGTTGATTTTTAAAAATGAAGAAAACATTAGGTAACAAAAACATTAAAACCAATTTGCAGAAAGTTTTTATAAACAAACACAAAGATCGAAAAAGTTTTCAAATTTTAGAAAACATTTTCGCACCAGAAATGAAAAAAAATATATTCGACATTTTTCAAACAAAAAGTACGCAAAGATACGTTTTGATTCTTTAACAAACAATAGAATATATTTATACTGGTTATGACTAACTTCTTTCTTTCCGCCTTCACCCATTTTCAGGCTTAGAGTTGTTCCTTCTATTTATTTGTCAAAATATTGGTCAGTTTTTTTTTAAAAAAAATGCTTAAAGATTTTCCCACATTTCACCAACCCCTGACTAAAGATGTTGACATCTTTTGGAAACATATATAAACTTGGTTTATATATTTATATTTTACCTTTTTTTAAAAATCTAGATAAAAATATTTTTTTTTAAATATATAAAACATTAGGTTAAAAAAAAACTAAAAAATAAATTGAAATTTCAAAATACTACGAAAAATTTATCGAAAATTTTTAAAAAAGAAACAATGAAGATAAAAAAATTATTTATTCTAAAAAAGGGGAAAGAGAGAATGAATTTATTTATCAGATTTATGTTGGTTTTTTTGAAACGGAATAATATCTAAAACTATGAATTGATAAAAAATGAAGAAAGAGTCGAAAAGTAAAATTTAGAATTTAAACTTTTAAAATATTAAAAAAAAGATTAAGTAATAAGTCAGTTTAAAGAATTTGTTTTTAAAAAGCAAATAAAAGACTTTTTATAGAAAAACTGGAAAAAAAAAATTTGATAGAAATAAAATAAATATTTATTTTCATCAAAAATAAGATATAGATTATATATATATATATTCTTTATAAATATATTATTAATTTTATGTTTCAAATATATATTGAACATCTTGAAATAGAATTTTCACACTCTAATTAAAAGAATAATCGAGATTTCGATCCAAATTTATCAAATAATCCATATAAATAAATTATATACTTTTCATTATTTTCTAATTTTATTTTTAATATTGTTTATTTTCATTTTTATATATTAAAAAATTCAACAAAAAAACTATTGTAACAAAAATTTATATATAAATAAAATCTTTTTGTAAACCATAACAAACCTTCATTTAAAAACAAATTTTCTTTCAATGGGTGAGATTTTGAGAGAATATTTTTTTAAAACATTAAGGAGACAGAACATTAAAAATGTATAGGAACAATGAAGATAGTGATTGACATTCAGACATTATTTTTTTATTTGTTCAAAACAAAAAAATGAGGAGAATTTGCAAAAAAAGAAGTTTTTGTTAAAAAGAAAATAAACGGAGAACCGACATTCGCTTGATTTAGCATTGATTAAATGTGTTTGTAAATGAAAAAAATTTAGTAATAATTATAAAAAAAAATGAAAATTAAATTATTGTTCTGTCAATATTTTGTCTTGTCAGTAAAAATAAAAATTCGTTAATTTTTTTTCTTTTCAACAAAAAATCATTTCTCCATGGAGTTCTCAGTATAAAAAAATTAAAAATATCTTTCAACAAAATTAATTCTTTATAATTTTTTTATTATCCTGGTAGATTTTTGTAAATACAAATTCCGATTTTACAAACAAAATCTCTTTAGGCGAAATATTATATATATATATATATATATATATATATATATATAAATATCAAATAGCGAATTTAAAAAAATTTTATCTATTTGTAAGAAATTTTAAATTATAATATCTTTTCAAAAAAACAATATTTATTTTTTTTAAATTATTTAAGGAAAAAAATTAACTGATTTTTGAATATCAAATCTCTCAATGGACTGCTAAAAATTTCCCTTTTTTTCTTGTTTTTAGTCCATTTAACAGTCGTCCTTTTTTAATATCGTTATATTTTAATTGTGTAGAACCAAACAAATCTGAGACAGTCGTTTGGCAATCAATAATTGACCGTTAAATAAAGATAAAAATTTATTTCTTTTTTAAAAAAAAAAAAAACAAGGAGAAAGCATTTCATTTACTTACACAAGGACGTTTCAATCTGTCAAAAACGTGGTTAATATACAAAATATATGAGGCATAATCTTATTTAGATTATTATCTATCTAATTTTACTATCTATGATTCTATCAAACGTCCGAGAACATTAAATTAAACAAAAAGCCTTGAAGAGGGCTAAAACGCCAAAACCATTTTTTTTTATATATAATAGTTTTATTAATTATTTTAAACGTAATGAAATATATGGAGCCAATAAATATATATTTATATATATATACTTTTCTTAACTAAAAATAAATGTTGATATAAAAAATGTTTTATTTATTTTTAAATGGTAACATTGTTTAAATTTTTACTATCATATAAATTTTTTAAAAAAAATGTAATATCTTTCTAAAGGATTTTGAACATAAATTTCTTTCTTTTGGTAAAGTAACTGTTCTTCATTATTAAAAAAAAGTCATTCTTCGGTTTGAACTGTTTAATTTAAAAATTTCATTGGAATAAATGTTTTCAAAATTTTTTTATAAAAATAAAAATTTTTTTAAAATGTCCCATATGTAAAAATTTAATGTTTATATTGACAAAAAATGATTTTTCATTTCAAATAACTTTCTTTGGAAGGCAAGTTTCATCTTATAAATGAAAAATCTTTATAGACCAATTTAATTCTCTTTAATAATTTGGTTTTTTCTTTTTTTTCAAAAATTTTTCCAAATTTTTATCAATATTGAAATTTTTATATATTTTCTTTTCACAATGTCAAATTTTATACTGATTTTCTGTTTTATCTATTTATAATTGATAAATATTTTCATTTAAATATTTACTTAAGGAATTTCCTTTAAGTTTTCCAACATTTTAAAAAATATGAAGATGAGAGATATTAATACTTTTAATTTTACAAAAACAAATTTTTTTTTTGAAGGACTCCTTCTGTTATTTTAAATAGTTTCATTTTTCTCCTTGTTCTTCTTTCAAGATATTCATGAACTCCGTCTTTGAAAATATCTATCTGCCTTTCTGTTAATTCAAAAAATTGATCTATCTTTCAAATTTTAGTATTCTATTAATATATATATATATTAAATATTTATCTTAACTATTATCTCTTCTGTCTATATATATAAATATATTTATTTATTCAAAATCTATTCTTCTGTTAATTATCTCAAAGTTTCTTGTTAATTATCTATTAGACAATTTCATTTAATTTTCCTAGAGCTTCATTTAAACTTAAAAAGAAATTTCTTATTCTTTTGGTGTCTTAGTGCTGCAAAAAATTTTTACTTGTAAATTGTTTCCATATTTTAAATTTTGAAAAAACGTAACCACATATAAAGAGCCTGTTTTGGGTTTCGTCCATTTTAAAAGGTTCTGGAATAGCTGGGCTGTTTCGGGAAAACTATTAAACTGTAAAATGGCAAAAAATCGTCATTAAATCCAATGTTTCTTTCAAACCCAAAGGGATGGGAAATTAAATTAACGAAGGAAACAAATATTTTATAGGAAAAATTTTTTAGGATCGGTCAAATTTTTAACAATATACACACACGAATGCTTATTAATTAGCTATGTTTTTATTTACAGCTCCTTCGGCCAACCACTAAAATTAATAATGATTAGGGGACGTTTTATTTTCTTTGTGGTCAAATGTAACGAGCGATTTGGTCAAATAATTTCCATGTAAAAATGTCCTTTTGCATTCCTGGAAAAATTATGGGAGAAACATTCGCAAATTTATTTTGGATATATTATTAAAAAATAGCTCAAACAAGTTAAATAAATGTTTTCTAATTTCTAATAATTGTATTCCAATTTCAAAAAAAATAAAACGCGGCAGCTCATATCTCTATCTATAAAAGGTGATGTGTGTGTGTGTGTGTCGAATGCACGGCCGCAATTTTCGACGGATTTGCACCAAAATTTACATGCACATGCTCCAAGTTAGTAGGAAGGCCAAGACCGACTTTGCATTTCCCAACTCCCATCGATAGTGGAAATAATCGATTTTTTCATGCTTCTACGGCAGTTTTCATGTAGTTTGCGGCCATTTTCTACTGGCCAGAGTGAGAGCCTATAGCTGGCTGCCACGAATAGGCAGGAAGATTCTATTGGCCAGCGTGAGAGCCAACAGCTGACTGACACGAATGTTAACTAGCATGCTAGCATGCAAAAAAAATCGATAGCTGCATTCGTCACAAGTGGGGAAAAATTTAAATCTGCATGGCACTTTACTCCAATTGGCTCATTCGCTTGCTTAAACTCAACGTTGATTCTGATTCCGCAGAACTGGGTTGGGTGTGAAAAAAGTATTTGTTGTTAACATTCTTTTTTTCATTCGGTTTTTCCAGTTACGAGTCCTTTTTTAAAGCTGATCGTTTTGTGTTCATTTTGTTTAGTTCTTTTTTCGTAACAGATTTAATGTTTAGTATAGAGCTTAGAAAAAATTCGCAGTGTGAGATAGGCAAGAAGTAAGGCATGTAGCAACATCAGCACGGCAAAGGGCACTCCTTTAAAGGCAAGGAAGGGCAAAAATATTTTAAGTCAAGTGATAGCGATTGCTGTATGAGTCGTACGATTTTTGAATCAAGCACGGGCAACGCCGGGCCATGCTGCTAGTTTTATAAAAAGAGAAAATAACAAATTTTTATATATTATTATTTTAATTGATGATTACAAATTCTTTTTAAGAAAGATTCATCATTAAAAAACATGCTTTTAAAATTAAAAAAATTAAAGGATAAAAATAGGATATTTCAAATATAAAATTTTTTTTTTTCCATATTTTCAAATTTATTATTTTAAAAGAAAAAAAATTAAGAATCCTTTGAAGGCAAACAGATCTAAATATGGAAAAAAGCTTAAAAACAACAAGCGGAAAAATAGTTAAAAAAAAAAAAAATGAATGAAACAAATATTTAAACTTCATTTATTAACCTGAAATAAATTGTAAAAACGGGAAAAAAACAAAAAAAAAAAATTCATTCATTTGATATTTCATTAATAAAACCAAAAGTTTAAAGAGAAAAAATTTATAGTTATTTTAATAAAAATTCTAAATCATGAATAATTGCCAAACTTAGATTATTTATAAATTTTCAAGAAAAAAAAGAAGAAAAAATTTGAAATGAAAAAATATTTAAAAAGAAAATGAAGCAACAAAAAAAAAAAAATTAGGAACAAGAATTCATCAAAATTTTGAAATATTTGTTTAAACGGAAATGCTGGATGTTCTTTAAAATGAACGATATAGAAATTTTTTCAATTTATTAACAAATATGAAGAAATTATATGATAAAAGGAAAATTACAGAAAACGAATAACAATATATTTTAGTGAATTTATTTATTAATTCGATAAAATGAAAAAAAAATTTCAACTCAGTTAAGAAAATTCTTTTTTTTTCAATTTTATTTTCAAATAATTTATTAATTTTGGGCAATAAAACTAATAAGTTTGAATTGTCAAGTCGCAAACGGTTGAAAAATTAAAACCCATTTTGAAACATTCCAATTAATAAAAAAATGTTAAATTCATCTTTCTTAAGATCCAACCAAAAATTCAAGATATGAAAATCAAAACATAGTAGATTTTAGGGATTTATTAACAATATCCAAAAAAAAATATTTTTATTTGAAAAACATGTTCTAAACCCCAATTAATCACAGTATGAGTTTCTTATTTGTATAAAAAATTAACCCCGTAGGAAAATTTTTTTCCAATGGCAAAAAAAAATGATCTGAAGTTGATGAATCCATTTCATTTCAGTACTGATAAATAAACTAAAACAAAATTTGTTTAAAATTAGTTTTGATCTTTATACGAAAATAGGCATCATTTTGAGGAAAATTTTCAGAGAATTTAAAAATTTCATATATAAATATTCGCTATTGTTCAAAAAATGAGACTTTAAAAAAACAATTCTTGAATAACACATTAAAAACTTAAAATTTTCATAGCCAAAAGATACGACATATTAAATCTGTTTTATTAGAACAGTATTTTCTTTTTTAACTCTTTCTAATGATTTTCATAAAAAAAAACTTGTTATCCAACAATTTGTTTTTCTTAGAAGTATAAACAAAAATTTTTCTCGGCAAAATGCCAGGAATTCTGATATACATTTTTACATTGTAGTGAAGAGACAAACAAAACAATTAGCATAAATATAATATTTCTCATGTGAATCCAAATTTAGTGAGGCATATAAACGAAGAATTCGTTATTGAAATTTTCTAAAATTTTTTAAAATAAATGAAGTTCAATGAAATAAAAATCAAGGAAAAATTCCTAAAAAAATCATTAAATTGATAATCCTATGCGAATTTTTCACCTTCAAAATGTGGATGTCTGCCAAAGAAAAAATTCACAATATATCCATTAGCAATGAAGGTGTTAATCAACAGATATGTAACGGAATTGAAATTTAAAATATATGATAAATTAATTATAAAAAGTATTTATATATAATAGGAATAAAAAATAGATTTATTATGAATGGTCCGGTTCCTTGTACCACGGTGATAGTCCAAGGTAGAACCAATAAAGAAGAACTCGAACACAGGTATGGAATAACACAGATATATTACAAACAGGAATATATACAGAGAAGTAAAAGTGTTAGTATGAACAATCAGGTTTAGTAGAGAACAATGTAGTCTCGACCAGTATCACTATTCCAATGTCTTGCAGTAATTGTCTGAACGCGACTCTGTTTCGGACTGCCTCTGACTCGACTCTTGACTCGACTTGAACTACTGACTGGAAAGAACTAACCTTTTTCTTGAGGCGCAGTATTTATTAAGTAAAAAATGGAATAGTCCATTATTATTATTCATAACAAGACCTTAACAATTTATAAAAAAATCGTATATATAAATATATATCGAATTATATATAAACTAGAACATAAAACTTTAAAAAAATAACATCGTGATCGTTTTATTTTTAAAAAAATTTTCAAGATTGGAGAGGAATAGTTAAATGATCTGGCAACATTACTTATAACAATGCATCAGTCTGGGTATATTTTAAAAAGACAAATAAAATTTGGAATAATCCTTATTTTGTAATTGATGGTCAAAGATTTTTTTTCTAAAAAATGGGAAGTGGATTGATTCTGAATATTTGCCAAAGAATAAATATAGAATAAAAAAAAATGTACAGTTTATATTTAAGAAGCAGATTTTGTTCATATAAAGTTATAAATATATTAAAACCGAAATTAAATTGATAAAAAATATTTTCTACTTGAAAAAATTGAAACAAAATATATGTATATAATATATACATTTAAAAATGACAATGTGGACAAAAATGAAGGATGTAAATAACAATTTTTTTATTTTTTGTTTTTTTCATATTTAATTTGAAATATGGGTTTTTTAAGAGAAAAAACAAATTTTTTTTTATTTATAATAAATTCATTATAGAATTCAAAAAGTTGAAATGAAAATTAATAATAAAATAATAATAGTATTTTTAATAATCAATTGAATAATTGATTTGATGGGAAGATTTGAATTCTTGGAAAATTAAAAAAAAAAGAGGATGTTAACAATTTTTTAAATAATTGTTAGATAAATTTACAAAAAAAATTTTTGAATATTGATTAAAAATTTATGCAGATAGATGGAAGGAATTAAAAAAAAATTAAAGTCAAAATCTTAGAACTTAAAAAGGTTGCGAACTTAATATATAAAAAAAAATCTTTTAAATGAAAGAAGCCTGCATAAAATAGAAAGACATCAACCAAAAATTGAATCTTTTAAAAACATTTACTATTAAAATTTTGAAACAAAATGATGTCAAATTTTTCAAACAAATAAATTGGTTTATTTTTTAAAATTTCAAAAAATATAATTTGATCAATTGATTGATGATCTTAATTTCCAAAAATGTAATTTGAATATAATTCTTCGTTAAAGGAAAAAGAAATCAAAAAATTTAAATATGATAAGATGATAGAATAAAGAAATTAAAAGAAGAAAAAAACAAATTATAATAAAATGAAAGAAAGAAAAGAAACCTGATAAAAAAAAAAATAAATTATTTAAAAAAAGAAAAGATAAAAATAAGAAAAAAAAAGAAAATTTGTTTGAAAAATTACATTTTTCTTTTCATATAATTTTTAGAAAGAAAATGAAAGTTTAAGAAAAAAATTTAAAAAAAAATTGAATGTAAAAAAGATTTAAATAAAAAAAAATTAAAGAAAGAAATAAGTAAATATAAGAAAGATTTAAATATAGAAAATATTTAAATAAAAAAAAAAATATAAACAATATTTAAATATAAAGAAAGTTTAAATAAAATTAAAGAAAAAAAGAAAAAAATAAATAAAAAATTTAATTTAGAAATAAAAAAAAAAAATAATAAAATTGAAAACGTAATTTTATTTATGTTATTTTTTTTCAGATAAAAAATTTTGACAAAAAATTAAAAATAAAGAAAGAAAGAAAAAAAGATAACTGAAATAATATTTGAAAAAAAAGAAAAAAGAAAAAGAAAAAAAAAAAAGAAAGAAAAATAAATTTGAGAATTTTTAAAAAAAAATCAAAAAATTTATATTATAAAAGATGAAGGATAGAAAGAAAGAAATAAAGAAAAAAAGGAAAAAATAAAAGAAAAGAAATTAAATTTTTTGAAAAAATCCAAGTTTTAAATAAATAAAAAAATTGAAATAAAAAATCGAAAATTGAGTTTTAACGAGAATGAAAACCCTAAATATATGAAAAAACCTTTTAAAAAAAAAAAACTGTTTAAAAAGAAAGAATATTTTCGGTGGTAAAAAAGCGTTTTTCAAAATGGAAATTTGAATTAAAAAAGAAAAAATGAAACAAAGAAAAAAAATGAAAGACCAGTGAAAATTTTTGAACAAAAATGTTCTGTTTAAAATGTCAGTCTAGACATTGAAAAATAATCCTTGTTTTTAAAATACAAAAAAATAAAAATTTGAAAAAAATATTAAACACAAATGAATGAAAATAAAGAAAGATTTTTAGAAAAAAGAAACAAAAAAAAAAAAGAAATTGAAAAGAAGAAAAAATTAATAAAAGAAATATAAAAAAAAAAAAAAAAAAAAGAAAGAAAGAAAGAAATGAAAAAAAAAAAAAAAAAGAAAAAAAAAATTAAAGAAAGAAAAAAAGAAAAATTTGTATAAAAAAGAAAAAAAAAATGATTCAAAAAAATGCAAAAAAAACGGAGTTGTAAATAAAAATGTCTGAAAAATACTATTTAAAAGAAAATAAACTCATAATATGAAAAAAAATTGAAAAAAAAAAATAGAAATAATTGAGAAGAAATTATTTAAAAGAAACGAAAATTAAAATTTTGAAAAAAAAAAAGAGTGAAGAAAATAAGAATATATTAAAGAAAGAAAAGAAAAGAAAAATGAATCAGAAGTAATTGTCAAAAAAGACAAAAAAATTAAGGAATCGAAAAATGATGAAAAAAGGGGAAAAAAGAAAACTTTTAAATGAAAATCATATATTAAATTGAAAGAAATAAAGAAAATTAACATAAAAGATTTAAAATAAAGAAAGAAGAAGAAAAAAAGAAATCTTAATTTATTTGATGGCTGCAATGTCTGAAAGAGGAAAAAGATAAAGAAAAATGATAAAATAAGAATGTTTTGATTAATGAAAAATTGATAAAAAGAATAAAAAGATATTTCTTGGAAAAAATGTTTTTTGGAAATAAGAAAGAAAGAAAAAAAATGGAGAAAAATTTAAAGACCAAAATATTTTCGCTAAAAGATGTTAAAATAAAGACGAAAAAAAGAAATAAGAAAAAATAAAGAGGAAAAAAAGAAATAAAGAAAATGATTCAGTGGAATTAAAGAGCGAAAGAAAAAGATAAGAATATTTTTCTATATTAAATAAAGAGAAAGAAAAAGTCTGTGAAAATATGATGTTTATTAAAAAAAATGATTTTTTTGAACATAAAAGAAAGCAATTTGTAAGGAAAAAAAAAATTTCTAACATGAATAAATTCAAAAGAACTTTGAAAAGTTGGAAGGAAGAAAATAGAAATAAAGAAAAAAAACAAAAAAAGAAAAGAAAAAAAAGATGTAAAAAAAGAAAGAGAAAAACGAAATAAAAAAGAAAAAAAAAATGAAATAAATAAAAATATGGAAAAAGAGAAAAAAGAAAGAAAGAAAAAGAAAGAACTAAATAAAAAAAAAAGAAAAAGAAAGAAAAAAACAACAAAAAAACGAATAAAAAAAAAAAGTTGAAATAAACGGAAATGAATTCTAAAAAATTTACGATTGCCAAAAAAAAAAAAAATAAATGAATAAAAAAAAGAAAAAAAAAGACAAAAATGAAAAAAAATTTAAAAAATGTTATTCCGTTTATGGAGTTGAAAATAAATGTTCTAAAAATAAAAATAATAATAACAGAAAAAAGAAAAAAAAAGTTAATTTTAAAATAGCAAATGAAAAGGAAAATTAAGAAAAAGAACAAAAAAAAAAAATTTGGAAAAAATAAAAAAAGAAATTCGTTAAAGACAAAAAAAAAAAGTTCAGAAATTTTAGCGGACAAACCTACAACGAAGGAACGAATAAGTTGACAAAAATTTCTATCAAAGGTGGAGTAAAGAAAAAGGGGAATCCAAAATAATAGATAAAATGAAAATAGAAAAAAAATAGCACAGAACGAGGGGATTTGATCAGAAAGATTTTAAACCCATCCAAAGAAAAGTTTAATTAAACTATGAAATAAAAAAATTTTCTAAATTGGGTAAAATAAAAAAAGCAGCAAATAAATTTAAAATACCTCTTAGTTAAAATTTGAAACATGTTTAAAAAATTTAAACATCACTTCAACAAGAACAAAAAAAAGAGAAAATTTGAAAAAAATAGTTTGAAAAAAAAAATTTAAAAAAAAAAATAAAAATATAATATAAAGGTTCAAAGATTAATTACTTTTTACAGAAAAGGCAGACTATAAAAATTTTTTGAAAAAAGAAAAGAAGAACGGCTTTTGCCTGTTGTTTAAAGGAATTTATGCAAATAAAATATAAAGAAATTAATAAAAAAAGAAAAGATCATTGAAAAAGAAAAATATTAAAGAAAGAATTTAAAAGATTAAAAATTTAAAAAAAAATAAAAAAAGAAATTATTCATTCGTTAAAAAATTAGGTTGTAAACAAAATAAATAATAAACAAAATGTCTTTTTTTACATTATTTTGCATTAAAAAAAAGACATTTTTTAAGACTATTTTTAATTAATATATATATATAAAATATTTAAAATCCAACTAATTAGTAAAAAAAAAGTAAAAATTTTGTCTTAATTGAAAATTTATTTAAACCACAGAATCCTTTGATACAATTTTTTTTATTTCCTTTAAACTAAGAAAAAAAGTTCCACGAATAAAAACCCCAGACAATGAAAAATTTGATTCCATTAAAAATTAAGAAATTAAATCCATGTACAAAACGTTTTAATTTATATGGTTGGAAAGCAGAAAAATTGGGTAGTGGGTGATGGATCATTTAAGATAACAAAATTATTGGCCAACTTTGATTTTTCAGAGATAAAAAGAAATAACTAGCAAAAAAAAAAATCGATAGCCGATTTTTCAACACCTGGAAAAAATTAAGAAAGAATTCAAATGAGATTAAGAGAAAAACGTACTTAAAAAAACAAAAACCCCGGATTTCGATTTTTACCTATCCTGATGAAAGACTGTCAAAAATAATCCAAAGTATGGTTTTTTGAAAGAACATCTATCCAGAAAAATAGATTAAAAAAAAGGAATTGATGGAAAAAAAAAAAAAAAAAAAAAAGAAAAGAGAAAGAAAATAATGTCTGAAAGAATGGGCCCCAAGTTTCGACAAGGAACAGATAGAAGAACAAAAATATAATGTTTTAAGGATAAATCTTTTTGTTCGTTCAAATTTTATGAGAATTTTTTCTAAAAAAAATTTATAAAAGAAAAAAAAAGCAATTTTGATAAATAGAAGGAAAGAAAGAAAGAAAAGCAATGAATAAACTTCGTCTGAATATTAAAAATTTAAAAAGGAACTATCTAAATGGAAATCTCTTCAGAAAAAATTTCTCGAAATCGAAGCGCAAAAAGAAAGGAAAAAAGGGAAATAAAAGTAAAAACAAAAAACGATGAGAAATATAAAGATGTCGTCCGGTTCAAAAGCCTCCTAACTTTTAAAGGAAAAAAATGCCAGAAATTGTAGAGTTGAAAAATTAAAAAAAAAAAAATTTTGAAAGAATAAAAGGCCTAAATAAAAAGACGTTAAACAAAAAAATAAAAATGACAAAAAAGAAAGAAAGAAAGCACTTAAAAAAAAATAAGAAAGAAAAAAAAAAAAAGAAAAGAAAGAAAGAAAGAAAGAATCAATTTAAGAATTCAATTGGAAGAAAAAAAACTTTTTAAGAATGAAAAAAAAAATGAATTGGGGTGGGGCAAAAGAACCCTTCAAACAATAAATAAATCATATAAAAATTCAGAAGACATAAATATCTTAGGACTTTTGAAAAAAATGTACAGAAATAAATTTTCGAAAGAAGAATTTTGAATTATCGATTTTTTGAAAGATTTTCACAAATTTTTCTGCTAATTTTTTCTTTAAAAAGTGTTATTTCAAATTAATATTTGCTTAGATTTTCAATTTGAAAAATTAACATATTCAGAAAAGAAATTTTCAAATAAAAACAAAAGTGAATTTAAATGAAATTGGGCTTTGTTTAAATGAAAAATCTGTATTATTAAAAAATTTGAATAAGAAAGTCATCATATATAGTTCTGTTTTTTTGAAAATCAAGATTAAAAAATTAAAAAACAAAAAAAAAAAAAAGGAATAAATTCATTCATTAATCAATTTTGATGTTGAACAAAAAAAAGAAAAAAAATAAAAAAAAAAAAAAAACAGAAAAAGAAAATACGCCCTTTTAAAACATTTTAATATTTTTTCCTTCCAAATAAGTAGGCCTGAATTTGAAAAAAAAAAATTTTAATTTCAAATATAAAAAAAAAAAAATATAAATAAAAATATGGGGTAAAAAGGCTAATCATCTAAAAATTCATCTAACTAGGAAATAAATATATATATTTACAAAATTTATAAATAAAAGACATACCAGCCCAAATGAAAATTTAATGCATCTAAATTTATTAATTAAGTCTGGAACCAAAGAGAAGAATTTAGAAGGCTTTCCATTGAAACCCAATAAGAAAAGAAAAAGCTAAAAGAAAAAGAAATTTTAATCTTAACAAATCAGAAAAAAATAAATTCAGGAGATGGTATTTTTATTTCCAAAAATATCAGATTTGAAGAACATTTGGGTTATTTTTCAATTGATTTATTTCGTATCTTTTATTATTGCGGGTAAAGAATAAAACAGAAAATAACCATAGGTTCAGATATATATATTATATATATAAATAAATATTTACAGAACGTATAAACACACTTTTAATAAAGGGAGAAAGCGGTTCTGCTGTGTGTATTAATAACCATGAAATTTGTGATATATATCCGATAATACCAAGTATCACTTTGGATATACAATGAAGGTCATCCAAAAAAAAAAACGTTTTAGATCCAAGCGGTCACACAGGCTCGACGTTGCTTTAACTCTTAATTTAAATTGAAGATTTTTGAAAACTTTATTGGTTTTTTCTGTTTTTAAACCAAATTAAATCTCCCCAGAGAAAGATAGATTGGAAAAAAATTAAAATGGAGAATGAAATATAGGAGGACAAAACAGTTATTTGAAAGAAATAAAAATCAAAACAAATGTTCCGAAAAAAAAAATGAAATTAAATTTTAATTTTCTAATGGAAAAAAAAAAGAAAGAAAGAAAATGATAAAAGAAAGAAAATAAGGAAAGAAAGAAAAAATGAAAAAATCATTTTGAAATTGAAAAAAAAAATCGAAAAGCTTTAAAGAAAGAAAAAGAAAGAAATAAAAAGAAAAAAAACAAAAGAAAGAATTTTGAAAAAACGAAGGAAAGAAAAAAGAAACATGAATAATCGCTGAAAAAAATTAATTTTCTTTTGAATGAAAAAAAAGAAGAAAAAAAAAAAGAATAAGAAAGAAAAAAAAAAAAAATAAGGAAAGATTAAATACAAAAATTTGACGCAAAGAAAAAATATTTTGTTCGCCAAAACCTGAAAGAAGGAAAGAAAGAATATTTGGGATTCACTTTTAAAAAGAAAGAAAGAAATATAAATATATATAAGAAAATAATCAATATTAAAATGTCTGTTTTTCGAAATGAAAAAAAGATATTATTATTTAAAACAAATAAAAAGAAAGAAAAAAAAGAAAAAAAAGATCAAAAAAAATCTGGAAATAAAGAAAAAGAAATGCTTTGTATTTTACACGAAAGAAAAAATTTGCTGAAAATGAAATGGAAATGATTTAGATCTTAAAAAGAAAGAAAGAAATAAAGAAATAAATAAAAAAATAATTTATAAATAATTCAGGAAAAGAAAATATAAATGAATGCGGGTAACAAAAGTTTGGGGAGGAAACTTTAAAAAAAAAAGAACGAAAGAAAGAAGAACGTAAAATTAAAAAAAGAACGAAAAGAGGGAAAAGAAAGAAGAAAGATGAACAAGAAAATGGAGAAAAAGAGAAAAGAAAAAAACGAAAGAAAAAAGAAAGAAAAAGTAAATAATGGATTGACAATAAGAAGAAAAAGAAAGGAAAATGGAAATGAAAAAGAAAGAATGAAAGAAAAATTAAGAAAAGAAAGAAAGAAAGAAATTTTTGAAAAAGAATGAAGAAAGAAAAAAGAACTGATTATGAAAGAAGAGATGAAAAAAGAGAACATAAGAAAAAAAAGAAAGAAAGAATGAAAAAGAAAAAAGAAAAAAAGAATAACTTGTAAAAGAGAAAATCATTTTGAAAGAAAGAAAGAAAAGAAAAATATTGGAAAAAAGGAAAAAGGGATTTCTGGTCAAAGAAAAAATATTAAAAGAAAGAAAAGAAAGAAAGAAATCAAGAAACTTGGAGGACAGGAATAAATTTTGAATGAATAAAAGAAAGGGAGAGAAAAGGATGAAAGAAAAAAGAAAGATAAAAGAGAATTAAAAAAAAGAAAAGTATAAAAATGAAAAGAAAGGGGAAATAAAACTGAAAGATGTGTGTGAAAAGAAGAAAGAAAAGAAAGGAAGGAAAGTTTTAAAGAAAGAAAGAAAATAAGATGAAAACAAAGAACGCAAAGAGAAGAGAAAGAAAGAAAAAGAGAAAAAAAAAAAAAAGAAAAAGAAAGAGAAGAAAGAAAAGAAAAAAAAAAGTAAAATGAAAATGGAAAAAAAAAAAAAAAGAAAAAAAAGAAATGAGAAGGAAAGAATAAAACTGAAAAAGAAAGAAAAAAAGAAAAAAAGGAGAAAAGAAAAAAAAAGAAAAAAGGAAAAAAGAAAGAAGTGAAAAAAAAAAAGAAAAAGACCTTTTAAAAATTGGAATTAAAATGGAAGAAATAAAAGAAAGGAAAAAGGAAAAAGAAAAAATAAAAGAACGAAAGAAAGAAAGAAAAAAGTTAGCTTGGAAAGAAAAAGAAAAAAAAAGAAAAAAGAAAAATAAAATATAAATTAAATTTTTAAGAAAAAGAAAGAAAAAAGAAATGAAAAGAAAGGAAAAAAAAAAAAAAAGAAAGAAAGAAAGAAAAAAACGTAAGAGAAAGAATGAATGAAAAAAAAAGGAAAAAAAAACGAAGAAAAAAAGAAAGAAAAGAAAAAAAAAAGAAAAAAAAATATAAAAAAAGACGGGAGATAAAAATGATTAAAAGAAAGAACGAAAGAAAGAAAAGAAAGAAAAGAAAAAGAATGACGAAATGAAAGAAATAAAAAAAAAAAAAATAAGAAAAAATGAAAGAAAGAAAGAAAGAAAGAATAAAGAAAAAAACAAGAAAAAAGAAAAAAAAAAGAAAGAAAAGAAGAAAAAAAAAAAGAAAGAAAGAAAAAGAAAAAAAAGAAAAAAAAGAAAGAAAAGAAAAAGAAAGAAGAAAAGCAAAAAAGAGGGAGAAAGAGAAAAGAAAGAAAGAAAGAAAAGAAAGAAAGAAAGAAAGAAAAGGAAAAAAGAAAGAATGGAAAGAAAGAAAAAGCAAAAGAAAGAAAAAGAAAGAAAAGAAAGAAAAAAGAAAGAAAGAAAGAAAGAAAGAAAGAAAAGATAAAAAAGAAGAAAAAGAAAGAAAAAAAAAGAAAAAAGAAAGAAAGATGGAAGAAAGAAAAAAGAAGAAAAAAAGAAAGAATGAAACTGAAAAGAAAAGAAAGAAAAAGAAAGAAGAATAGAAAGAAAAATGAAAAGAAAAAAGAATGAAAAGAATAAGAAAAAAAGAAAAAAGAAAGAAAGAGAAAAGGAGAGAAGAAAAGAAAACGAAAAAGAAAGAAGACTGAAGGAGAAAGAAAAAAAAAAAAGTTGAAGAAAAGATTTAAAGAAAACTATAAGAAAGAAGACTGAAAGAGAAAAGAAAAAAGATAAAAATAGAGGAAGAAAAGAAAGAAAAAGAAAGAAAAAGAAATAAAGAGAAGAATAAAAAAAAAAGAAAGAAATTGAAAGAAAAATAAAGAAAAAAAAGAAAAAAAGAGGAAAGAAAGAAAAAAAAAAAATAGAGGACGATAAAGAATGAAAGCAAGAAACAAAGGAAAAGATAAAAGAATAAGAAAAATTTAAAGAAAAAACATTGAAAAACAGAAAATAAAGAAAAATATATAGACAGAAATAAATAAAAAGAAATGCTTTAAGAAAATTGAAAGAAAAAAAAATGCATAAAAATAGAAAATAAAGAAAAAAAAAAGAAGAAAAAACAAGAAGGAATGAAACTTTTAAAGAAAAAGAAAGAATTAGAAAAATAAAAGAAAAAGAAGAAGAAAAATGTAAATTAAAGGAAAAGAAAGAAAAAAATGAAAAAAAATAAAAAAAGAAAGAAAAAAAAAAAAAGAAAAAAAAAAAGAAAAAAACAAGAAATTTTGAAAGGAGAAGAATACCAAAAAGAAGAATGAAATTGAAAAAAAAAAAAGAAAGTAAAAAAAAAGAAAAAAAAAAAAAAAAGAAGAAAATAAAGAAAAAAAGAAATTTTGAAACCATGTTTAAATATAGAAGACTAGAATCAATAAGAATAAAAAAAAAAAGAAAGAAATAAACGACTTGAAATGAATGAATGAAAAAGATTTCAGAAAGAAGAAAGAAAAAAATGAAAAAGAAAAAAGTTTTATTCCGAAATAAAGAAACGGTGAAAAATGAAATGAAAAATAATGAAAAGAACGAATAAAGAAAAAAAATTTTTTTTTGAAATGTTGGAGAGCCTATTAGAAAATAAAAGGAAAAATTTTCAAATTGTTTAAATTTAAAAATTTTTTTTTTAAATGTTAAAATAAATGCCATTTAAACATTAAAAAAAATAGAAAAATGTGAGAAGAATAATAAGACATTTTTCTTCTCTGTAATTGTTAATTGAGAAGAAAAAAAAAAAGAAGATAAATGAAAAAAAGTACAATCTGTGAAAATTACCTGACAAGGAAGAAAGAAAAGAAGAATTTTTAAAGGATTGAAATTGAATTTAAAACTCAAGAATGAATTGTAAAATAAGGGAGGGATGAAATGAATAGAATAAGAGAACGAAGTTGAAAATGATTACCATTTAGATTTACATGAAACAAGTGGAAATAAAATTTAATAAATGCAAAGATTGAAATTCTTATATTTGAATAAGAAATGGAACAAAAGGACATATTTGATTCTAAAAAAACACCGAAAAGAAAAAATGAATTTGAAAGAATGACAAATCAATGACATTATTTTTCAACATTAGAAGGAAACAAGGAGCGTAAGTTGAAGAAAGAATCACCAATAAATATAGATAAGAAACTGTTAAAGAGAATTAAATAAAATAGAGAAATTGAAAAGATCTCGAAAAATTCAATTATAGAAAAAAGGAAAATTTGAAGGTAGTTGAAATTTTTGTATATAAAAAGATACATAAGGAATGTTCAAAAAAAATTTAAATGAAAGAAATAAAATTAAAAAAGAATGAAAATATACATTATAGATGAGAAAAGAAAAATGTTGCAAATCAAAAAAAATTCTGAGAAAAAAACAAAATAAACGATAAAATAATATAAATTGTATAAAAAAACATATATAATATTAAACGAAAAAATTCTTTCCTTTAAAGATATGAATTAATAAATTTTATATTTCATTCAATAAATGAAAAAAAGAATTGAAAATGGATAAGAGATGTGAGAAGAAATAGCAAAAAATTCAATAATAAATTTTAATCTGAAACACAGAGGTTCTTTCTTTCTTATTTGACAGAATCAGAATGAAACCGGAACAGCATTCCACTAGATAGAAGGAATTTGATGAAAAATGGATATCTAGTTTATTGCTAGACTAATATATTTAAGAGATAGATATACATTAACGATTGACCTTAACGAATAAAAAAAATTTGAATTATAAATATATTTAAAAAAAATAAATACGCGAAGACAAATGAAATTTTTATGTAAAAATGTTCAGATCTATGTTTTAAAGGAAGATATAAGATAGAAATGTGATATCTATAAAATTAATTTTATGGTTCAGAATGATATATAATCAAAAGAAGCAATGATATATTTCTATATAATAAAAACCTCAAATTTTGATAATGTTATGGATCAAAAAACTATTTCTGATTTATTTATAAAAGAGATCTTAAAAAAGTGTGATGTTTTTGATAATTTTCAATGAGAAATAATAATAAAAAAAAAAATTAATAATGATAACCCTTCCAGAAAAATTATATAAATGCATATATTTTAAATAAAAAATAAAATTAAATAATATTTATTTCGAATCATCAGAATAAAACGGAAAATTGGATCATTGGGACCGAATTTTTTTTACTGGTTTTCAAAAAATACCCTGGACAGATAGTGAGAATATAATCATTGTATAAAAAGAAAACCATCAATTAAAAACTTTGGAAGACAGAATTCGTAATCTAAAAAGAAAAATTACTCACTTTTATAACAATATATAGATATAAAATATAGTATATATGAATATATTGAATAGCTTGTTTTTTTAAAAGGTCAATGGATTAGAAACCAAAAGTACTAATAAACAAAAAACAAAATGTTTTGAAAAAGTCTTATATAAATAAAATTTATAGCTTTTATCCCAGAAAAGATGTCATGAACAACTGTTATATTTAAATTGTTTCTTGAAATAAGACGATTTTAAAATATTAATAAAAGGACAAAATCCCATGATTCTTAGACAGAAAAAAAAACAGGAGGTTTTTTCCAGGACGCGATGATTGCTTAGAGTTTTGAAAGCATTCAATTAGAATACGAAAATAATATATTTTTCAAATGCTAATGTCTTTTTTCACTGGACAATTGAGTAGCTTATATTTATTGATTCTTTAAAATTTTTTTATATATTAAAAGGATTGACATATAAACATTTAGGATCTTTATCCAGGACGGTTAATTTGCATTTACCACTTGAGATTTTAAAAGTTGAGAGAATATTAAAATAATTGAAACAGTTAATTTCTTGTTTGAAAATTTTTTTTTGCCAATATATACACAGATTCTTTTTTAAAAATTTAAAAAATAATAGACAGCCTATTTAAAAACCATTTTAATGTTTCATGAGATTCACAAAAAATGTGGAAAATTTCACCTCTGTGATTTTCAAGGAAAAAGGAAATAAAATTTTATGGTTCTTAAAATGTTTACTCAAAATTTAAAATAAATCAAACCATAAATGTGAATTTGTCATGAATTTAAAAATTTATTTTGAGATAAAAAAAAATCGCTTTTTGAAGATGTTTGAATGATGTTAAGGAACATGAGGAAAATTCTGCTGCGATAAAATTGAGAAAGTTAATATTGAATAAAAAAAAAAACTGGGTTTAAATGATTTAAAATGAATATTTTTAATTTTTTTTTAATTTTCCTTTGATTTGTGTTATGTGTGTTTGAATTTCAATATATAAATGTCATGACAAATTTATTTAAAAAAAAAATAATTTAAAATTTCAAAATCCTGGTATTTGAAGTTTTCATGTATGTCGAATCGGGTTCCTTAAATTTGTTTTAAAAATATTAAAATGATAATTCCCAGAATGGAAAAATTGGGATCATTCAAAATAATAGAATATTATTATAAGAGATATTTTAAGGTCATTTCAAGTGAATTGAAAGAAACTAATGCATTTAAATATCATGCATCAAGTGTCCTGTTTGAAAGAAATATATGTTCCAAAAGTTTAAAGATTTCTTTTGAAAGAATGAAAATAATGTCTATGACCAACATACATATTCTGATTCAAAGTGACAGAATTAATTTTTTTTGTAATTGATAGATTTGAGTTTTCGAATGAATTCTGTTATATATATTGTTTAATTTTTACAATTTTTAAGAATGATTTTAAAAACATTTTGTTGAAATGACACAATTTAAAGGATTGGAAATTGAAAATTTAACAATATACAATTTATATGCTTACTTTGAAGAAAAATATGATAGGGTTCTTGTCTCAAAATAAAATCATTGGCAAAATTTTTTTTATTGAATTATGCTTTTTAAAAGAATCAGACTGATGTGTCGAAACACATTTTGAAAATTTTATTGAAAAAAAAATTGAAGGTTTTTAACAAAGATTAAAAAAAGAAATGATTTCTATTAATAAATTTTTGTGGAACAAAGGAAATTAAACATAGGGAAGGAACATAAAATATGCAAATGATTATTTGAATGGTCATTGAAGAATTTTTTTTTAAAAAAATTTTAGAATTTTTCAGATAATGATTTAATACATATTTAGGGTTTTTAATTTAAAAATAAAAAAAAATCCATCATTTTATTTTATATTTAAAAATTAAATATGACATAAATTTAAAAGAAATTTTTTTTATAATTTTTTAGACAGCAAACCAAATTATTAAGTTTTTCCTGTCCATCCATCGATTCTGTACTGTACTTACTGTACTGATGCGGCATTCACCCTGGGCGGATTGAGCCGGCTTCTTCCTGTTATGAGAAGAAGATTCTTGGGATAAATTACAGAAGTAGGGTACCCAGGCCTACTCGGATAACGTTCTTGCTTGCCGCGGGGTTCCCACAGACGCAGAGACAGGAATGACCAGAAGCCGCCGGTTACCGATGCAGACGCTCCTTGTATTTTCACCAGAGCCCTTGTTAGCCGGGCGTGTGTGTCAGATCTGTCCGCCTTGGGTGGCCCTACCAGGAACGAAGTTCCGGGCGGCATAGCTCTGACACTACCGTTTACACCCCCCCACCGACTGTGAGGTAAGGGTTGGACTTTGGGGGCTTACAGTACCAGGTGTTCCCAAGCGGTCCCCCATCTAAGTACTGACCTGGCTCTACGATGCTTAACTTCGGTGATCGAACGAGAACCGGTGTTTCAGCGTGATTTGATTATATATATGAAATATATATATAATATATATATAAATATATTTTCATATTACAAATCTTTTCATATGACATTGTTCCTAGTTTTGGTTCACAAAAATATTGGCCTAGGATAGATTTTTTCTTTTAAAATAATATTATTTTTAGATGTCAAATAACCATTCAGAAAATTGATTCTTATAGTTCTGGAAAATTTTAAACGGAGAAATTTATTTATTTGTTCCTTTAAAAGACAAAAGTAGATAATCTTTTTTTTTCAACGGAAGGAAAAAATCATAAATTTTCATGATAAAACAAAAGAAATTTTAGTCGTTTTAGATATAAAAATGGAATGGCTTTTCTTTTTGTTCTTTGAAAAAGTTTTTGATCTTGAAATGTTTTTGTATTAAAATCATTTGGAAGATTTTTGAATAGGTTGAACATTTAAAGAAAACATATGCCTTTTTATTTATTATAAATACAAAAAATAAATATATATTAAACATATGAAAAATAATGAAGTTCAAACTTTTAGCCAACATTCCATTTCCATTTGATAAAAAACATTATTTTATTCTTATTTTTAATCAAAAAATAAATCAATTTAAAACATCTGACATTTAAATATAATTAAATATATATATATTTTAGATTCATAAAAAAAAAAATTTATATATATATATAAATATATATATATATATATAAATATATATATATAAATATATATATTTAATTTTTTTTTACAAAGACGTTTTTGTATCCGTTATAAAGCAATATACAATTTTATAATTTATCCACATTTTAAATAAATTTTTAAAATTTAGAACGGATATTTTTTGGTTTTATGCATTTGGAAAGTTGTCAACAATATACAATCAAAATGGATTATAATAATTTTGAATAAATATTAAATCCGTAAATATATATATAATGTTTTACGATTGATATATTTGTTTATATGAAAAATGAAGTTCGGATGGAATTAATTTTACATCGTTATTATTTCGTTTAAGTGATTAAATATGGACATTTTATGTGAATGGGAAAAAACTTTTATATAGATAAATGATCTAAACATTTAATAGATTTATTTTTTAAAAAAATCAGAATCATTTAAAAAGGTATTCTGGAAATGATATATAATTGAAATTTTAAAGAGATTTTTTAGATATTACATTTAATAATTTATTGTTTTAATTTAATTATTTTAATTTAACGTTGAAGTCTTTAAACAGATGAAATTAATTATTAAGAAATAACGGGCAGCAAAAAAAAATAAAATGATATTACATATAGATATATATATATATATATATTTAAACATATAATATAAGCATATATATATTTATATAAATTAAATATTGTACTTTCAGAAACAATATGATTTACATTAATTTTTTTATTGATTTCTTATAAATATTTAAAAACATTTGATTCTAATAAATTTAAATTTGAATTAAAAATATTATTAATTCTACAATTTTTTTTTTTTTATATCAATATACAGATGAATTAAAAAGTTCGATATTCATTAGGACATCATAGGCCATGATTTTTCAATAAAAAAAATAAAATTAAAAAATGATATAAATGTCATAATGGCAAATATCAATTTCTCAGAATGAAGTGAATATTAAATTTTGAATCAAAATTTTAAAAAAAGTTTTTTTTCTCTTTGAAAATTAATGAAATCAATTTTAAAATTAAATGTTAGTCAAAAATTTTCTTGAATTTTAAAATTTATTTGATTCAAATTTATATTTTATTTATATAATTTATACAAAGATAACTATTTAAATATATATAAAATATATATATAGGAATATATTTATATATATATATATATATAAATATATCGAAAATATGAATGTTAAGATTATTGTCGAACTTTTCAATGAGAAACCTCTTTATAAACAAACTGATTTTATACTTTAAAAATAATTGAAACAATCAAATATAAATGAAATATAAACATATATATATATATGGTTATTTAAATATTATAAATATATAAAATTGTTGTTTCTTTCAAAAGTAAAAAAAAATTTATAAAAAGGAGGTCCTATTTTTTACACCAAAATGGACTCAAAAGTATATAAATATATTACAAAGTTTCAAAACCCTTAAAAGATTAAACAGTTTTTCAGGAAGTTTTAAATATTAGGACAAACCAGATTTAAAAAGGTAGTTTTCTCAACAGTGAGCGTCACGTTTGACGCAGTTTTTAATAACAGTGATTCTGAAATACCAAAGACTGTATCTATAAAGGCATCTACTAACCCGTAATTGGAACTACTAACCTGCTTTACCAGTTTGTATTATTACGTTAATACATTATTTTTATATATTCATTCTTGGCGTTTGTTATTTATTGGTACCGGAAATTCAAATGAATCCACAAAAGAAACAAAAAATGCTTTTTTTTCTGATAAAAATTAAAATAAAAATTTAAAAAATTTTTTTTAAATTTTTTCCAAATTTTATCTTTTTTTTTTAATATATATAGATATATATATATTTATATATATATATATATATATATATATATTTATGTATTAAATATTTTTTATTTTCATAAAAAAGAAGAAAACATTTATAAAAATTTTTTATGTTAGTAGAGAGATAATTTTATTAAAATGTTTACAACAGAAAAAGTTTGAAATATTGAAAAATCGTGTTTTGAATAAATGAAATTGTTTAACCAGTTTTTTTAAAAAATTTTAATCAAAATTTCATTTCTAAATAGAAGTTTGATTACGGATTGTTTATACGTTAATAAAATAAATATAAATGAATATATTGTACCTAGAAAATAAAAGGAAAAAATGAAATTTTTTAACAATTTAAAGAAGGAAAAAATCGTTAAGTTGGCTCATTAAGAATTTAAATTTTGAAAAAAGTCGCTTGAAAAAAGATTGAATAATGTGAATATCATTCCCTTTAAACATTATAAAAAAGGATGAACTTCATAAGAAGAGTTATTCAAAATACGTGAAATTATTATATATGACTAAACAGGAAATATATATCTTTGAGAAGGTTTTCATGACTAGTTGATAAAATTAAGTAATAATAGTTAATTCCATATATATGAAAGAAACAAATAAAAAAAATAATATCATATTATGAATATGGAAAAGATATGAAGGATATTGTCAGTAAAAATTAAAACATTGAATGAAAGATTCGACATAAAATTTTTTTAAAGGAAAATAAGAATTGGATATTTCAATGCGAAATAAGATAAAATGTATAAATGAAAGTGATATTGGAAAAAAAGATTGAAAGATGAGAAGTTTTTATATAATTCAAGAAGAAGAAGATTAAAGCAAAAGAAAATTTTCATAAAGAAAAAAAAATTAAAAATGAAATTGATAAATTGAAGATTTAATGATAGTAAAAAAAAGGATGACAGACGAAAAAATAAGATTTAGAAAGAAAATATGATATTATATATATATATAAATATATATCAAAAAAATTTTTTAAGTTGAAATTTAATGGAAGAATCTATGTATTAGAGAATTTTAGAAAATCAATGACAGATAAATAGAGGGATCAAAGATGTAATAGATAATGAAATAAAACAGAGAATAATAAAAAAGAAAAAAAAGAAAAAAAAGAAAAAAATTTAAACAATTACAGAAAAATATTTGTGGCCCAAAAAAAAGTCATCGAGTAAACAAGGAAAAACAAATGAACAGATATCGAACTGTTAATTTGTTAAGAAAATGAAAATTATGGGAAGAAAAGGAACTTGATTCAAAATTTTGTTTAAAAATAATTTTTTCCATAATTTTATCATTGAAATTTTAAGTATTTCAATTTAATGAAAAAAAAGAATGTTTAAATTAAAATAAAATATTCGCGTACATATATATAAGAAGTATAAGATATATATTTATATATTTTGAGTTTTTTTAGAATGGAAAGAAAGAAATCTTCAAGAACGAAAAATTGAAAAATTAGAATCCATAAAATGAGATTTTGACAAATATTTGAAATGAATGTTTTTTTATTTTGAATATGAAAATATGTAATTTTTTTATTTTTTCCAAACAGTTGAAGAAAAAAAAGAAGATTTTGTTTAAAGACATGGTTGTTTAAATGGCATAATCAAATTCAAATTTTTAAATTTTATGGTCAGAAAAAGAAGACGAGAAAAAGACGTGAAAATTTCATTTTAAAGGATTTTCACCTTGCTCTTTCTGGAAGGACGAAAGAAGAGGGAAAAAATAAGAAAAAGGAAAGATGAAAAGAAAAATTGATTGATGAAGTTTTCTTGAGAAATGGGAAATAAATAACTTTTAAAACGAAAATTTGATTAAAAGATTTAAGAAAGAAATAAAAGCAGAAGAAATATTCGAATTTTATCTTTCTAGGAGGAGAATTTGGTAAAGTAGAAATAAAGCAGGAAAAAAATTTTGAAAAAAAAGAAAAAAAGCAAAGAGGAAAAAGAATTTATTTTAGAAAAAGAACAAGAGTAACAGAAAAAAGAAGACGAAGAAGAATATATAAAAGAAAAAGAAGAAGAAGAAAAAGAAGAAGAAGAAGAAGAAGAAGAAGAAGAAGAAGAAGAAGAAAAATAAAGTAAAAGAAGAAGAAAAGAAGTAGAGAATTTCAAAGGAAGAAAGGAAAATTTAAATAAGAAGAAGAAGAAGAAATAAAGAAGAAGATTTGAAGAAATAGAAGAAGAAGAAGAAAGAAGAAGAGAATTTTAAAGAAAAGAAAAGAAGAAGAAGAAGAAGAAGAAGGAAGAAGATAGAAGAAGAAGAAGAATAGAATTTTCAACAGAAAAAGAAGAAGAAATGGGATTTCAACAAAAAAGGAACTAAAGAAGAAGAAAGAAGAAGATAAGAAAAAGAAGAATAAGAAAAAAGAAAGAAGAAGAAAAATAAAAAGAAGAAGAAGAAGAAAGAAAAGCATAAAAAAAAAGAAGAAAAGAAGAAAAACGGAAAAAGACTAACCGAGAAGAAGAAGAAAAAGAAAAGAAGATAGAAAGAAATAGTAACATAAGAAAGAAGAAGAAGAAAAGAAGAAGAAGAAAAAAGGAAGAAAGAAGAATGAAGAAAATGAAGAAAACAAAGAAGAAGAAAAGAAGAAAAAAGAGGGAAGAAAGAAGAAAAAAGAAGAAGAAAAAAATATAAAAATCTAAGAAAAGAATACAAACAAAACAAGAAGAAGAAAGAGGAAGAAGAAGAAAAAAGAAGAAGAAAAAGAAGAAAAGAAAATATGCAGGTTCTGAGAAAACTGATCTAGAAAAAGGCTAAAAAAAGTGAAGAAATAAAGAATTTAAAAAATTATTTAAGAGAAGAATAGAAGAAGAAGAAAAAAAAAGAAGAAGAAGAAAATAAAAGAGAAATTTTAGAAAACGAGCTTTTATAAAGAAAGTTAGAAAAGAAAAGAAGAAAAAAAAGGGAAGATGAAGAGGAAGAAAAAGAAGAAGAGGAAAGACAAAAGAGAGGAGAATAAGATTATAAAGATGAATATATATAAGAAGAAGAAGGAAGAAGAAGAAAAGAAGAAAAGAAGAAGAAAAAAAAAAGAACAGAAAAAAAGAAGAAAAGAAAAGAAAAAAAAAACAAAAGAGCAGAAAGAAGAGAAATGCATATGAGTGGTCCAGTTCTACGAAAGAAATGAAGAAGTGTGTGAAAAGAAAGAAGAGGAAGTCTTTATTTGAAAGAAAAATATGAAGGTCTATTTTTATTTCCTTTCCCAAAGCAATTATAAAATTAATAAGAAGGACCATTGATGAAAATGGGAACATTGACCTCATTTTTGTCACTGTTCCGGAAATAATTAGATTTATGACAATTCTGGTAAAGTTAGTTAATACGATGAAAGCTTTTAAAAATTTTAGATGTTATTTCATACTTGAGGAACCTGCATTAATCCTTTAGTTTTTATTTTATAAAACCCTTTAATTTTTTTTTTTCCGTATTAAATATCTTTCGGCTTCCACGTTACGTAAAAATTGCATGTTAGCAACAAAAACATTTGTTAATTACCAAGTTGTCTTGTATTCATATTGCCCTTGTTTTATGAAAGAAATTCTTATAAAAAATCATGAATAAACTTAAATTTGTCATGTATAATTTTTGAACTGTAAGGATTTCATCATGTATAATGTCTCCATGTCTTTTTTTTATTTATCTTTATAGAATAATTTCAATGTTTAATGATATGTTCTTAACTATTGTAATGGATTTTACCCTGTCAAAAAAATTTTATAAAAAAAACATATAATAATATAAATGAAAAGGATAAAATCTTCTTTTACTTTCCCTTTAGGAGGGAGGATAACACTCTCCACAGCTTTTTTCCTTTTCAGCGCTAAAAGCGTACATCCTGATAACATACCTTCCGATCCTTGCTCTGTCTTTCAATTTTAAGAAATTTGTTAATTTTTCTTATTCAAAATTGTACGGGTTTTCTGAAAAACCACCAATACACCGGATGATTGAAGATTCGTTCCAGATCGTCTTTCCTCATTATGAGTTCATAAATAATTTCTAAAATTTCTCATATGGAGTGTAATTGTCTTTTCCATTCTCATTTTTTCTTGTCGTTGTCTGTATCGTTAAAGTTCTGGACATGTTCTCAACATGAATTTTATTTTTTAAACAAAATTTTTGAGACTGCATTCAAAATATTTGATTTCGGCATTAAAAAACCCATAGTTGTTGATACTGTAATAAACAAAATCAATCAACCAAGAATGTTATTTATAGTAAAATTACAAATAAATATATCTGAAGCAAAATTAATAACAATATATTTTATTTGTAGTTGAAAAATACAACTGCATTCAAAATATTTAGATTTCAGCATTAAATAACCCATATAGGTGTTGATATGACGCTAAACAAAATCAACCAACCAACGTTACGTCAGTAGGAATGGTTTACTTGAAAGTCGAGATGTCAGATCATGACCGATGACATTGCAGATTCTTCTTTGTATTTTATCAAGAAAAGATAAACGTATAGTTCTTTTGCACCAGACTAGATGTAACAGGAATGTTCAACGTATAGATGAAAGGCAGAGTTATAATAGTCTGATAATGGTAGTAGGTTTACGAAGGATTAATTCGCTAAGTTTTGTACGTTTAACGGAATTAAACCTGTCCGGTTTCGCCGTATCGATCATCATCGAACGGATTAGTCGAAGTGGGTCTGTAGTTCAGGTCACCTGTGGGGTTAAACGAACGTTTCAGGTGATCTAGAACCTGGTTTATTTTGCGTCTTAGCTTGGCTAACAGACACCAGCAGTGTCGTTGATGGATCGAGGAGGAATGCAAAAAAATGTCTTCTTAATTGATTGTAAAAAAACGAAGGAGAAAGGTTGATTGATGGATGATGCAAATTTGCAAGGAGAAAGGTCTTTTGAAATTAATATTGCAATGAAAGAGAAAATTCAACTAACCAGTGGTTCTTAAACTTTAGATAGATGAAATGAAAAAGATAGATAGATGCGCACAGAATGAGATAGATAACTAGACATTCCAAAAGAGATAGATAGACCAGAATGAGATATAAGATAAACTTTAGATAGATAGAGATAGATAGATAGATAAGAGATAGATAGATGCGTACAGAATGAGATAGATTTAGACGCGTCCAAAATGAGATAGAAGGGAGTACAGAATGAGATATATAGATAATGACCAGAATGAAAAAGATAGATAGATAGATAGATAGATAGATAGATAGGTAATAGATAGATAAATAGAATGAGCTGGATAGATCGGGGACGTCCAAAATGAGATAGAATGAGACAAATGAGATATATAGATAATGACCAGAATGGAATAAGAATAGATGAATGAGAGGAGTTTTAGATAGATAGATAGATCTTTTTAAATGGAACAAAAGAGATTCATAATGAACAGAATGAGAATATTTCCATATATAGATATAGACCCACTTTTAAAAAAATAATAATAAAGAAAATAATAATTTATTTACTGATTTGTAATAAAAGTTGTTTTATTATAACAATATGTTTTACTATATACCCCTTATTAAAATTTAAATATATATATATAAATATGTATGACCTTCATTAAATAACAGACAAAAATTATTCAACATTTGCTTTATCATATATATCTCTTATATCAAATAATATATATTTATATATATAGTTATTCTTCATTAGGAAAAAAAAACTGCATTGTCTAATCTTTTTTTTATTTTTTCATTTTTTGTTCAAACAAGTTTTTCTTTTTTCTGGATTTTTTTTTTTCCAAATGTTCAAGGACTTGTTCGGAATACCTTTAGCCATTATTTTGGATGATTAATTTTCAGTTTAACTGAATTATGTGCATTTGTTTGTTTTTATTGTGTTATAACTTATTTTAAATTCCGAATACGTTATCTACATTGTGGCCTTTTTCGTAGTTAATATTGTTAAAAGTTGGCTTTTCTTATTTATTATTAAAGCTTCCATTATTTTAGTCTTTTTTGCAGGTGGATGCAGTTAATAATTTGTTTTCTACCAGTATGTTTCTAATGGAGTCTGGTAAATTTGTGTGTGTGTTTAAATGGGTTCTAATGGAGCTTGATATATATATATATATATATATATATATATATATATATATATATATATATGTATATATTTTTATGGCAGCAGATCATTATTTAAAACATATATTGTTAAATATAACAGAAAATGAATGTCTATCATGTCTGATCAGGAGCCATTCTAAACTTTGTATGATGATTTAATTTCACAGTTGTTTTGTAATTTGGATATTTTTATTAAGCTCATGATTAGACATAATAGACCTTCACTGTCTTCTATATTTAACGATAAGGATTTATATATATATATATATATATATATATATATATATATATATATATATATATATATATACACACACACACATATTGTCATACATATATATATATATTAAAAAGAACATAAACTGTTTTTTTATTTTAAAATATATTTTACTATATTTTCCATAATTCTGCTACACGGGTTTCTGGCTTTGAGATTCTTCAAGCAAAAATTAGATATTTTCTCTTATTATCGTGAAATTAATTTTTGCGTGGTTTTGATTCAAATGTCTTTTTGTACTTTATATAATTTTCATATATATATATATATATATATATATATATATATATATATATATATATATATATATATATATATATGATCTTTCTTCAAGAGAACTATATGCAAAAGAATTCCTTTAAAAATTTGTAAAAATAATAGAAATCTTTTTCTAAAGATCAAATGAAACCAGAAACCATTTTAACAGCCAAATTATGGAAAATAGAGCGTAATATATATTTAAAATAAAATTCCGTACATTTCAAATAAAAAAATTATTTTGTAAGATTTATCTTCTTTTTTTAAATATACACTTTTCCTTGTTGAACACAAAAAATATAATAAAAACACACACACACACACACATATATATATATATATTTTGCTTGTATATATATTATTTTTATTTGTTCTTAGCCTCGTCGTGTAAAATGTTCATTAAAGCCTTCAGAAAAGGTAGCTTTATTTTGTTGTTGTATATTTATTACAAGTACGGAAAACCAAAACTAAACAGTTATATATTTTTATTATTTTTAAAATAATTTATCTTTTTTTTATATAAAATAGTTTAAGAATATATGTTTCAAAATTTTATACACTTTTATAAAATATGTTGGTAGAATTAATTTTATTTTATATATTTTTTTTAAAGGTATAAAAACGAAATTGAATTAAACACTTTGCTATTATCTTTTATTTTTCTAAAGTAACCTTTGATATTTTAAAATATTATATTGCATACAATGAAATTGAATGTTTTGCATATGATTTTCTTATCCACCCAATACAGCAAATTAAAATAATATATATTGAATAGATTTATCTTTAAAATAATATAAATAATTAATAGTCGAAATCTCCAAATCTTCAATAAAATTAAAATGAGAATTTATGGGTTCAATTGGCTATAGAACCAACATCTTCTTTCGTATTTGAAATAAATTGAACAATTCTAATTTTACAAAAAAAAAATTGAATACTGGATAGAAACTTCTGGTATATTTAATTTATAAGAACACAAGGTAAGAGATGGGTCCATAACGGCTTAATAAAATATAAAAATTTAACAATATCCTATTTAGATAAATTCATATGACAACAAAAATTTTTGTTGTATTATAACATTGAGAGAAACAATATTTTTTTAAGGACAATGTTTAATAATAAAATAGAACAATTCGAAAAATATTGTAAATTAAAAGTTGGACAGGTTATTATGATTTTGTTTTCGCATAAAATTTAGATCTGATATCATATTTAATAAGAAGAAATATAAATAATTTTTGCAATAAAATATAAAAACTAAATATATTTTAATAAATTATTATGCCTTCCATGATACACAATAAAATTTTTCTTTCATTTAAATTTTGAAATTTAAATAAACAATAAAATTAATAAAATATATTATTATAATTTATATATATATTATAAAAATGTATTTAGAATCAATATAAAAAATATATTTTTCTTTATACGATTGATAGAAGATTTTTTAAATAGATATTATTAGACATAAAAAAGTTTTTAACGACAAAAGATGGTTAATTTGTTTTATTAAAAAAATAAAATAGAAGGTAACCACAATATTAATAATAATGACTGTAATAAAAGTACCTAAACGGATAGAAGATTCGTATTTTATCTTATTAGACACAAGAACATTAACAAAACAATAAAATAATAATAAAATATATAACAATAAAGTCTATAACAATATACTGTATTTATTAAAAATAAAGAGTTATAATCCGGATAAATTATATTCCCAAAAAAAAGGACAGTAGATCTTATTAGACACAAGAAGAGATTAACAACAATAACTAATAATAAAATAGAACAATTATAACAATATTACTGTAATAAAAGTTATGTGACGGATAGAAGATTCGTTCTTACCGTAGATCTTATTAGACACAAGAAGATTAATTATAAACAATAACTAATAATAAAATAGAACAAATTATAACAATAGACTGTAATAAAAGTTATATGACGGATAGAAGATTCGTTCTTACCGTATATCTTATTAGACACAAGAAGAGATTAATAACAATAACTAATAATAAAATAGAACAATTATAACAATATACTGTAATAAAAGTTATGTGACGGATAAAAGATTCGTTCTTACCGTATATCTTATTAGGACACAATAAGAGATTAATAAAATAACTAATAATAAAATAGAACAATTATAAACAATATACTGTAATAAAAGTTATATGACGGATGAGAAGATTTCCTACCGTAGATCTTATTAGACACAAGAAGAGATTAATAACAATAACTAATAATAAAATAGAACAATTATAACAATAGACTGTAATAAAAAGTTATGTGACGGATAGAAGATTCGTTCTTACCGTATATCTTATTATACACAATAAGAGATTAATAACAATAACTAATAATAAAATAGAACAATTATAACAATATACTGACTGTAATAAAAGTTTATGTGACGGATAGAAGATTCGTTCTTACCGTATATCTTATTAGGCACAAGAAGAGATTAACGACAATAACTAATAATAAAAAATAGAACAATTATAACAATATACTGTAATAAAAAGTTATGTGACGGATAGAAGATTCGTTCTCCTACCGTAGATCTTATTAGACACAATAAGAGATTAATAACAATAACTAATAATAAAATAGAACAATTATAACAATAGACTGTAATAAAAGTTATGTGACGGATAGAAGATTCGTTCTTACCGTATATCTTATTAGGCACAATAAGAGATTATTAACAATAACTAATAATAAAATAGAACAATTATAACAATAGACTGTAATAAAAAGTTATATGACGGATAGAAGATTCGTTCTTACCGTATATCTTATTATTTACAAGAAGAGATTAATAACAATAACTAATAATAAAATAGAACAATTATAACAATAGACTGTAATAAAAAAGTTATGTGACGGATAGAAGATTCGTTCTTACCGTAGATCTTATTAGACACAATAAGAGATTAACGACAATAACTAATAATAAAATAGAACAATTATAACAATAGACTGTAATAAAAGTTATGTGACGGATAGAAGATTCGTTCTTACCGTAGATCTTATTAGACACAATAAGAGATTAATAACAATAACTAATAATAAAATAGAACAATTATAACAATATAAACTGTAATAAAAGTTATGTGACGGATAGAAGATTCGTTCTTACCGTAGATCTTATTAGGCACAAGAAGAGATTAATAACAATAACTAATAATAAAATGGGGCAATTCTAACAATAGACTGTAATAAAAGTTATATGACGGATAGAAGATTCGTTCTTACTGTAGATCTTATTAGCACAATAAGAGATTAATAACAATAACTAATAATAAAATGGGGCAATTATAACAATAGACTGTAATAAAAGTTATGTGACGGATAGAAGATTCGTTCTTACCGTATATCTTATTAGACACAAGAAGAGATTAATAAACAATAACTAATAATAAAATAGAACAATTATAACAATAGACTGTAATAAAAGTTATATGACGGATAGAAGATTCGTTCTTACCGTAGATCTTATTAGGCACAATAAAGAGATTAATAACAATAACTAATAAAAAAAATAGAACAATTATAACAATATACTGTAATAAAAGTTATGTGACGGATAGAAGATTCTGTTCTTACCGTAGATCTTATTAGGCACAATAAGAGATTAACAACAATAACTAATAATAAAATAGAACAATTATAACAATAGACTGTAATAAAAGTTATGTGACGGATAGAAGATTCGTTCTTACCGTAGATCTTATTAACTAACACAATAAAGAGATTAATAACAATAACTAATAATAAAATAAGATTAACAATTATAACAATATAACAACTGTAATAAAAGTTATGTGACGGATAGAAGATTCGTTCTTACCGTAGATCTTATTAGGCACAATAAGAGATTAATAACAATAACTAATAATAAAATGGAACAATTATAACAATAGACTGTAATAAAAGTTATATGACGGATAGAAGATTCGTTCCTACCGTAGATCTTATTAGGCACAATAAGAGATTAACAACAATAACTAATAATAAAATAGAACAATTATAACAATAGACTGTAATAAAAGTTATGTGACGGATAGAAGATTCGTTCTTACCGTAGATCTTATTAGGCACAATAAGAGATTAACAACAATAACTAATAATAAAATAGAACAATTATAACAAATAGACTGTAATAAAAAACGGTTATGTGACGGATAGAAGATTCGTTCTTACCGTAGATCTTATTAGGCACAATAAAGAGATTAACAACAATAACTAATAATAAAATGGAACAATTATAACAATAGACTGTAATAAAAAGTTATGTGATGGATAGAAGATTCGTTCTTACCGTAGATCTTATTAGGCACAATAAGAGATTAATAACAATAACTAATAATAAAATAGAACAATTATAACAAATAGACTGTAATAAAAATTTATGTGACGGATAGAAGATTCGTTCTTACCGTAGATCTTATTAGGCACAATAAGAGATTAACAACAATAACTAATAATAAAATGGAACAATTATAACAATATAGACTGTAATAAAAGTTATGTGACGGATAGAAGATTCGTTCTTACCGTAGATCTTATTAGGCACAATAAGAGATTTAACAATAACTAATAATAAAATAGAACAATTATAACAATATAGACTGTAAAAAAAGTTATGTGACGGATAGAAGATTCGTTCCTACCGTAGATCTTATTAGGCACAATAAAAGATTAACAATAATAACTAATAATAAAATAGAACAATTATAACAATATAGACTGTAATGTAACGGAAAAAAAGGTAGATCTTGGCGGATAGAGATTAAGATTCGAATAATAAAATACCGTAGATCTTATTTAAAAAATTATGTGACAATAAGAGATTAACAATAATAACTAATAATAAAATAGAACAATTATAACAATATAGACTGTAATAAATGTTATGTGACGGATAGAAGGGGTGTTTATGTCTTATTAGGAACAATAAGAGATTAACAATAATAATAATAAAATAGAACAATTATAACAATATAGACTGTAATAAAATGTTATGTGACGGATGAAGATTCGTTCTACCGTAGATCTTATTAACAATAAAGATTAACAATAATAACTAATAATAAAATAGAACAATTATAACAATATAGACTGTAATAAAAGTTATGTGACGGGAACTAATCTTATTAGGCACAATAAGAGATTAACAATAATAACTAATAATGAAAATAGAACAATTATAACAATATAGACTGTAATAAAAGTTATGTGACGGATAGAAGATTCGTTCCTACCGAAGATTTAATTAGGCACAATAAGAGATTAACAATAATAACTAATAATAAAATAGAACAATTATAACAATATAGACTGTAATAAAAGTTATGTGACAGATAGAAGATTCGTTCCTACTGTTACAGTTTTTTGTGTATATGTTATGTGACTAGTGAGTTAGTCAAAATGACTTCACTCCCTTTATAGTCTACCAATAGTATCTTAACCAATCAGAAGCTGCAGAACATTGTATCCGTCGTGTATAAAGGCGGCTATTTTTGTTTACCTACCCGAATGACCACTGCCAACTTGTCAGGCGAAGATGACAGAAGGAAGTATTACGCTCTGCTACTTTGCTGCGATATCCACTACGCTTTCCTACTGTCTCCGAAATATTCACTGCTAACCTCTGGATTCTATACTCGAAGACGACCGTCATGAAAACGTCTAACATTGGTTATGTGCCCAGATCACGATTATATTTTGACGGGAATGAATCGAGATATGAATTATGGGAGACGAAGTTTTTAGGCTACCTCAGAATACAAAAACTCCATGACATCATCTTTTGCAAAGTCGACCAGGAGGGGGATGATGATTTTATGGAAAGAAATGCGACCGTGTTCGCTGAATTAATACAATTTCTGGATGACCGGAGTTTGTCTTTAATAATGAGAGAGGCCAAGTACAATGGCCAGAGAGCTCTACAGATTTTGCGTGAACACTACTTGTCAAAAGGTAAGCCTAAAATTATTGCTTTATATACTGAACTAACCACATTAAAGAGACGAGAAAACGAATTTATAACCGATTACATTATTCGAGCGGAGAATTTTACAAATGCCTTAAAAATTGCAGGTGAGACTATCTCCGATGGGCTGCTAATAGCCATGGTCTTGAAGGGTTTGCCACCGTTATTCAAACCATTCACGACAGTTATAACTCAAAAAGATAAACAACTAACTTTCACTGAGTTTGAAATGGCGGGCTATGAAGAAACTGAAAAAATGTGTACCCCCAAAATCAAGGCAATAACGTAATGCAATTGAGAACGTCATTTAAAAAATTCAGAAAACCAGTTCCTCAAACCGATCAGACTAGGAATTATGATAGTAAGAACAGGGGCTTTAAAAACAATTATTCCAAGAATTATAAAGGAAGAAACACTAAAAGAAATATCGTTTGTTTTCGTTATGGTAATGTCGGCCATGTCCGTGCGAAATGTCAATTTTATATACGGAATGACTTTTGTAAAAATGTAAAAACTTCTTCGAATGGACGTACATATGCCTTTTCGTTTGGATTGGGTACTGTAGCCAGTGGTTATAATTCTTACCTGGTTGATACGGGTGCGACAGATCATGTAATTACAGATGAAACAAAATTTATTAATTTTGACTCCCATTTTGAGCCCGACTCACATTTTATCGAGTTAGCTGAAGGGACCAGAGCTAATAATTTAGTTTTAAAAAGAGGCGATGCCTGTATTTATCTACGGAATACTAAAGGAAATATTTAAAATGTTTGTTGAAAAACAACTTTATATATTCCTAAATTTAAGCAAAATATTTTTTTCAGTTCAGTCTGCAATTAAAACTGGCGTCAAAATCAATTTTCACCGAGACAATTCAAATTTAATCTATTCAGACGGAACTGAATTTAATATAAAAAACAAAAATGGACGTTTGTATTTTTTGAAAAGTATTAATTTTTCTCAAATAGTACAGTCCATACGACTTAAGAACTTGGCATAAAAATATGTGGCCACTATAATGATTCAGATGTTAAAAGATTACAAGAACACATCACTGGAATGAAAATTACACTTCCAAAGGGCTTACAATATTGTGACACGTGTATTAAAGGAAAATGACGAAATAAAGAGCGGTTCGGATCCCAAAAGCAACAGATATCTTGTTCAGAGTTTATTGCGATTTAGCGGGTCCAATTTCCCCAATGGGTATCGACACCTATTCATATGTATTAAACTTTTTGAAGAATATTCAGGACTTATTAATGATATATTTTCTGTATAAAAATAAATCTGATACCTGCAAGCTACAAAATCTATTTATCTGATATCTCCCCGTATGGAAAAGTAAAAATAATTCGGACAGATAATGGTGGAGAATTTACTTCTGATTTCTTACAAAAACCTCCTAATAAATGAAGGCATTAAACATGAGAAGTCCTGTTCTTAATCTCCACATAAGAACGGAATCGCTACTTCAGTTGGAGGACACTCCAAAAATGGCTAGATGTTTATTAATAGAAAATTCTGTGGGTTTATGCATTAAATACAGCCGTATATATAAGAAACAATTGCTATAATAGTAACATTAAAAAAAAAATCCTTAAGAAGCTTATACGAACTTCAAGCCCAATGTGAGTGATATGCATATTTTTGGTACAATTTGCTATTCATATGTCAACCACAGGGTGAAACTAGATTAAAAAAGTGAAAGGGCAAATTTATTGGGTATGATAAGACAATCCAGCCTATATGATTTATTTTCCACAAACTAAAACGATAAGGAAGATTAGATGCGTCAGATTTACAGATTCCTTTGAGCGAGGGAGGACCCGAAGAAAAGAATATTAACTGCGACGAACTAGTCCGACCCGAAAAGTATGGCCCAATTATGGGCCTATGAGTAGAAAACCCGTTCAAAATCCACAACCAGAGGAAGGTATTATACCAGATGATGTAGACGAGGAAAAATCGGACGCAAAACTTGAGTTAAAAGAAAACATAACTGATGAGGGGGGGGGATTACCCCCACTTACTTTCCTAAAAGAAACCGCCGCTAGAGGACGCTCCTTAAGCCTGTGTATAGGTAGCGGCATTCACTGTCATCCTCCTTTTCCTATTTCACCCAGGGACGGTAAGATCTAGGTTGCACATCGATACGAACGCTACCGCTGAGCCCTATTTGCTTCCTTGGTCCCCTGTTGACTTTTGAACTCACTCACAAACATGCGTATATACACATGTCTATTACAGATGCTTGTTAGACTTACTTCTACACAAACACCTTCAGCAGTTTTAATGTTTTCTTCTTTGATATTCATTGTTTTGTAACACGCAACAATATTTAAACGTCTATGTATAACGTTGTTTTGTTAATACATACTTATACGTAGTTTTATTATTTCTTTTTCCATTTTATTACCCTGACTCACATTCCGAGTCCACCTTTTTCTTTTGCGATATATATACCATGAGATATGTGCTAGCCCAAAAGCACTCGATCAGCTTACTGCCGCGAGCATGTATTGATTTCTAGTTCTAGTTTTACCCTTTTGGTTATTACTAAACCCGTTTGTTTGTGTGTTTAGAGGCATATCAACTCCTTATTCGAACTTGACTGTCTTATTCATTAATCCGAGCCGCCTTCTTCCACCGTGCCTCCTGGACAGTAAGATTTAAGATTAACTTTTAAAAATCAAAATTTTTTCTTGAAGCTTTTATTTTATTTTATTTCAGCTTTTAATTACAAGCAAATAGATTAAATTCATACACTTACTTCTACACAAACACATTCATTAGTTTAAATGTTTTCTTTTTTCATTGTTTTGTAACTCGCAACAATATTTTATACCTTTGTTGCGTTAATACACACTTATCATTTGTTTATTTATATACTTTTGTTGTTTCTTTGTTATTTTATTACTCGGACTCACATTCCGAGTCCACCATTTTGTTTTGGGATAAACATGTGTTTTCCAATTAAATGTTCGACCAGCTTACTCCTGCAACAATATATTTATTTCTAATTCTAGTTATACCCTTCTTTCAACTTTTAATTGCCTGAAGACGTTTATTTGGCTGGCTTCGAGACTACGCACGCGGACGACAAGGACGCAACCTCTCAGGTTTAGAAAAGTAATCATCGCTTAAAAGTTTAGAATCTTGTTTGTTTGTATTTCCAGACGGACTGGTCTTATATAATGTATTTATTTCTAATTCTAGTTTTTTCTGTTTTAGTTCTTAATAAACACGTCGATGCATGGAACTTCGTTTTAATCGCCTTAAGGCGTTTATCTGGCGATCTTTGAGTTTACGCATTCGTATGACACGGACGCTTAATCTGGAGAACAAAACAATTAAGAAACAGAAAAATTCCATTGGCGACAAAGTAAAGAGTGCTGAAATGGTATATGATATCAGTCCTTTTATATGCCGGATTATCTCATCACAGATAAAGAAGAGATTTGAGGTAACGGAATTGTAGTTCTACAAAAGGACGCTCAGAATACCATGGACTGAACTTGTGAGCAATGAAGAAGTTTTTTCAGGTAAACAGAAACAAAAAGAAAAAGTATACTTTGCCTCGGGGTTCTTGATAGGCTCCAGAGGCGGATATGCAATATAATTAGCCCTGATCTGGCAATTCGTCTACAGTTACTTTCTCACAGACGCGCCGTCACCTCTCTCTGTCTGTTTTACAAATACTTTCGTGGCAATTGCTCCGAGGAACTGCATTCGCTGGTTCCCAGACTTCATGAGTTCAAGCGCCCGACGAGGCTGGCATCCCGCTCTCACCCTTTCTCTGTCGAAACTCCTAAATGTAGTCGTCTCTTCTACTCCAATAGCTTCATGTCTCGCACCTCTCGCCTGTGGAACTCCCTTCCCTATTCCAGTTTCCCTGAGAGCTATAATCTCCAGCTATTCAAATGTAATGTCAATCGACATCTGCAGTTGCCTTGATCTATCCACTACCCTTCTCCTCATCCTCTCTTCTATCACTCCTATCTGATCTTGCTCTAAATTTTCTGTAACCCCTTGCGTCCTAGTGGCTTCCCGCCTTGCTTGGGGTGAAACGCTTAAAAAAAAATCAGAAAGGGGAAGGTGAAATTTATAGGGTGCTTAACGAGGAAAGCGGACTTGGAGAATTTGACACTCATACGATAAACTGAAAAGAAGAGGGAAACGTCTAGTAAACTATCAAATAAGGTAACGGAATTGTAGTTCTACAAAAGGACGCTGAGAATAGCATGGACTAACTTGTGAGCAATGAAGAAGTTTTTTAAGGTAAACAGAAACAAAATTATACTAATTAAATTTTTTAAATTAAAATTAAAATTTTAAATTTACACGTTATTCTTTTCTTTCAACTATTATTCGACATGTAAATATCTCGATCATTTATTTTGAGGAATTTTAGTTATTTCTCTTAGTTTTTAAATAAGTTTTAAATTTTAATAAAGGAAAAAAAGAAACCAACAATGGGGGGGTAACTTATTTAAAATTTATTCCGTTTTTTGGGGTTTTTAAACTAGTATGTAATATGTAAATAGCTTGATTAATTTATTTTAATAATTTTAGTTAAATGTTTATCTCTTAGTTTTTAAAGTTGTAAATAGTCTGTCTTTTAATCACTCTATTGTAAACATTTTATTAAAGTAAAGTTTAGAAAAAAGGAAAAGAAAATAAGAATAAAAAAGTAAAAAAGAAAAGAAAACCAAACAAATAAGTTATTTTATAAAAGTTAAAAAGGGAATGAGAAAAGATGAACAATCATAAAGACGAGCCAATATAATTTTTTGTATATATGTGTATATATATGTTATCATGTATTTATATATATATATATATATGTATATTTATTGGTTTGTTTTCTAAACTTCTTAAAAAAAAAACACCCTATCAAATTACCAAGTAGGAAGATCAATACAACCATGCATACCCAAAATTTATAACTGAATAACCCAAGTGAAGTTTTGATTGATTTGTTGTCTACTGGGGCAACTTATATAATTCCGTAAAAAGCTAGTGGCAAATTTTTTGTTCAAATTGCGGGCCGAATACTGATCATATTCGGTCAGGTTTGCCCATCGAAGATGTCTGTTGTTTATAATGACCTGAAACTTCTAGTGACATGGGAAACAACAACACTGACGACGCACCTAGATTTGGCATTTAAAGGTGTATTTTAATAATAATAATTAAGATGTAAACAATTCTTGTAATAATTCGTTATTCGTCGAAATATTTTTTCTTAAGATAATAATGCCCATAATATATCTTATGTATAAAGAATTATTTTTTTTCATAAAAACATTTAAAAGCTGTTCTATTTAAACGATATCTTAGTTCTATTGCATTTTTATCTCAAGATTAACCCTATAAATTGCGATTAGCCTATAAATATTTTAAGATTTAGTCAATGAATTAAGATTAGCCTATAAATATTTTAAGATTAAGCCTATAAATATTTTACGATTAAGCCTATAAGTTATGATTAACTTATAAATAAGTAGTAACATTCTCTGTCATCCTCTTTTTCCTATTTTACCTTACTTCCCTGTCCTCTCTTCCTCCTTACTCCCTCTCTGTCTCTTTCCTCACTCTCTCACTTCACTCTATTCTCTTCATTTTATCTCCTTTTCCCTCTCTTTTCTTGGAGAAATTTTCTTTTTCTCTTTCTTTTACTCCAATCTGTCCATTTTATTCTTCTCCTCTTAACTCTCTAAATTTTTCTCTCTCTCTCCTTCTTTTCTCACCTTCTTTTCTATCTATCTTTCTCTTTATAATTTATCTCTCTCTTTTATCTCTTTTTTTCTTACTGTGTCATATATTTTGAATTGTTATCTCCTTTTATTCCATTCAGAATCTCTCTGGTTTGACGCTACTCTGACCTCTGAGAAAATAAATTGATCTACATAAAGGGTCACCAGTTAATTAGACTCACGGGTAATTAATTATAATTTGCCAAATACCAATATCTCATGACTGCTAATGTTGAAATTTACTCGACATTATTGAAAGCAATTTTAATACTATTATTATGATGATTAAGATAATCAGAAACCAATCGTTTGGTAATTATGTGTATTTTTAGAATTTATTACATGTAATACTAAGAACAGGAATAAAAATAACGAACAGTTTTATTTGAACTTTCTGTAGAATCATAATGAAATGATTCAATAAGGTCTTTGAGAGTTTGACGAATATAAAATAAAAATGATCATTTCACGGCTTTTTATTTCAATGTTTTGGATCAATCATAATTCTTAATGCAATGATTCAATAAGGTCTTTGCGAGCTTGACAACTACAAAATACCCATTATTTACATTATTCAGACTATTGTCCTCATCTTTATCGCCATATTTTTGACAACGTTTCGGCCGTTGTACGCTCCGGTCTTCTTCGGGTGGTTGGAATGTCGAACTGAACCCTTTATTTCGCTCACCGGGGTAGACTGTTCTAGTTCCACGTGCCATATTTAATGGCATATTTAATCTCAGTTATCAGTTATCTCCTGTTAATTTTCCCTCTGAAAGTTCTCCACTGGCTTAACCGGGTATTAAACTCACACTCTTTTGATGGGAAACAAATCGTTTGTAATTCACTGGATCTAAAGTAAGAACAACGCCTTTATCCACTGTGCCATGTGTCCTTGAGGACATCTGGGAATAATTTCTGGGTATTATAAACCTAATGTCTTCAGCAACCATTTTTACCAGTGCTCATATTGCAATTTTGCTGTTATCATTGCATGTTTTTACCAGAGCTCATATTGCAACTTTATGTTGTTATCATTGCTTTTCTCTTGCACTCCTTATTACTGGTTCCCATATTGTATTTATTTCTATGCTTGGTCGGCTCAGGAGATTTTTTGTGGCCTAGCATATGTGCTGATTCCTTAAGTTTACGAATTTTCCAATGGTGTTCCTTGTCTATGATCTCAACATGATCCCACAGAGGGTGGTGATCTCCCTTCTCTCTCCATACGTGGTCAGCCACGCCTGATTTTTCTGCTTCCCCTCGTGTTACAGCTTTCTAGTGTTCTTGAAGCCTTACCTTGAGGGGGCGGCCTGTCTCTCCTTTATATTCCTTTCCGCAGCTGCATGGGATAGCGTACACACAGTATTTAGTCATGTTCTCCCCTACAAAATACCCATGAACCTTTTACGGCATTTTTATTTGAATTTTCTGATGAATCATAATTATTATTTCTCTTCATAATTATTATTGTAATTTCTGCGACACCATGATCGTGACCGTTTTCCAGGAGAGGTAACATAGTTTCAGTGTTTAAAATTGAGTAAACAAAGGGTTCATAACATCTGGCGCCACATTACCACTTTTCCACAAAGGGTATTTTTTTTTGTATGGCAAAAATTTTTTTTACAATTACGACTAAAATTTTCGACGGTGTGTTAAGATAAACAACGTGCTCGTAGCGACCCATTATTAATGACGTAGACTGAAATGGAAACAGATGTGTTTCACATTGTGTTGTGAGCATGGTTTTGTTTAACTTTATTTATTTTGGATCTTGACCCGATCCAAATCGATGCCTGTTGATCTGTGGCCTGGAGACGACGTGAATCACGCTTCAGGCTCCGGCCAGTGATGAGCATCTTCACGAAAAATATAAAAATGGGTCCTAACGAATCTACGGTACCCGACCTCAATAGGTAGTACATGATATGCTCATCCCTTTTCTATGCCGTCGGATCGCAGAGATTCGTAACGGTTTTTCTTTCGCTCGTGCGCCTCCTCCCTGTTCTCCTCCCATAGAACCGTTAATTCTACTAGGTGGACACACTTCTTTGAACAAGACCACGCTAAAATGTCAGGGCGCGCGTCTGTCTGAATGATGTGTACCGGAAATTGCAGATGTGATTTCTAAGATCATCTAACACCCACCAATCACTGGAATGATTAGTAACGTCATGTTGGGAGTTATTTGGTTCAAGGCACAGGGTTGGAACCTTCCTTGTGACAAATTTGATTTGGGATTCTCAATAATATCAGGCTATTTGCTGGCTGCACAATTACATACTGACTAAGTTAACCCAGAGCACTTTGTTATGACGCCACGTGTATATCTGCAGTGACTGTGGGCATTCAGAAAATAGGACGTAAAGATGCATGATCAATTAACATAATGCGCATACATCAGTGTTTTTACCGACCTCCTTAAGGTTGGTTACATTTAGTAGGAGATCATAGGTACATTGCAAGAGGAATTATATATGGCTCCACTGAAATCAGAGTATTCCATGATAGATTTATTGGATCAATATCACTCCATGTAGTCAAAGGGTACTGTTTTCATTGATAAAAAGCTATAGTTGTTCGCTGCTCTTCCTCGAAATTCATGATTTCTTCAATCATTATGTCGCGTTTTCCCTTTGGATCCTGTTTGGAGAAAAAGTGGTTGTTCCTGTTGTCCAGACCAGCAGGACTGGTGTGGGTCACCCCTATAATCTCCTTTGTTCGAAGGCTGTATTCTGCATCTTGTTCGGATTTTTGCTGCCGACCATTTGGTGCCAGTTTTGATATCTAGCCCGAACCTTCGGACGAACTCATCGGCCGAGACTCCTATCATCATGTGAAGGCGAACCTTCCACGCCTTGAACTCCTCAACCAATGACGAGATGGGAAGTAGCATTCTTCCGGCATGGGTATAGAGTCTCACTGTTATGGTGTCCTCCTATATTGCATTCTTCCGCCTACTATAAGATTAGTAAGAGAGAAGGACTTGGGGAAAGTCTAGTAGAGTTAACGCTGGTCAGCCGACATCCACTCACTAGTCGTGTAATTCTCTTCTGCTGTACTGTTTAATATATGATATATCTGCAACCATGGTTTTGTTATTACTTAACCATTTACTTGGTCCAACATCTTGGCGACGAAGGATTTGAAGAAACGGACTTCACGTTAAATCATAAAATTTTTGCCAGTGTCTACAACAGTGGGGAAGAAAGGAATTCTAATCAAACTATACCACAAAAGGGTACCCAGTTTTAATTACAACATTGACAGTGAAAAAAAAAAGAAACTCTTCAAAATAATAGGATTTCTACAAGTTCAATACAGTGGTTGGGAAGAAGGTTGTTGAACCTCGTTATTTTTTCATTAGAGACGTTAATAAAAATGGACTGTTGTTGACACGTAAAATTTTCTCGTAAAACAAAAAAAAAAATTGTGAACATAATTCCTGTATATAGCTTTTTCAAAGTGGCTGTTTCTGTTTTTTTTCTTTTTTTTTTGAAAAAGGGTTTATTTGTTTGAAGAAAAAGTATTGTGTGGTAAAAAAAAACTCCATACGCAGTCAGACTAAAAGGAAAGATTTTGTGGTGTCCTCCCTCTAAAGAGTCTATGTTGGACTCTGCCGCCTACTAAAAAATTAGTAGGAGAGAAGACCATGCGGAACAGTCGAGCAGATTGAACGCTGGGTCAACCGACACACACTCACTAGTCATGTAATACTGTTCTGTTGTACTTACTGTTTAATATATGATATATCTGTAACACTTGTTTTGTTATTCTTTAACAATTTACTTGGTCACAACACTCACTGTGGAGAAGCGTGTGAGGATACCAAATCACTTACGTAAGAACTTTTTGATACACTGCTGCGTCTGCTGAATGCGATACAGATATCTGCAACGGCCACAGAAGTCGGGGCAGCAAACCATGTTGATGGCATCAAGCCTTCGGTTCACCGGAGAGATTGGGTTCTATCGATGTATTCAAGTCCATCTTGAGCCATTTATTGCACCTCTTTGCCTTGGTGCGAATCAGTCAGTGGAATTTCATACAGCCGTCCGAGCCTCTTCATTGGCTTCTCTTTGACTGTCGGGATCATGCCACACCCAATGCAGAAGTGAATCTTCTTGACAGAGCCTCTGAATAATGATAAGCTCCGTCTTTTCTTGGGTTTCTTTTCATAAAAAAAAAAAAAAAAAAAGCGTGTAGTTTTGTTGTACCCTTAAATAAAACAACAAGACCAAGTAATTGTTTAAGAAATAACAAAACAAGAGATTGCAGATAAATAGTGTATTGAACACTAAATACAACAGAAGTGTGTGTTACATGACTTGGGAAGGTGTGTCTGTTGACCAACGTTCAGTCTATATCCATGTTATATTTAGTATCCCCCCACGAGGGTACATGTGGCACAAGGCCGAGTTTAACGTGGGTCATCCGAGCCCGTAGGCTCGGCAAAAAATTCTATAGAACCCGCATAATCAGGTTAAAATCAAATACCTAAAGGAAAAGACTGCCCTTCGGCACAGCCGCGTCTGGATTCCTCTCTGCCCAAGGTAGAGAGTTCGACAGGAACTGAGAACAGTCACAGCCTCGATAGGACAGTCTATATCACTGTTCCCACGAGGCTTACTTTATAGTGAGTGAAAGAGTCCACAATAGACTCATTAGAGGAAGCACACCACAACAAAAACAAATAAAGGCGATACTCGGATGAAGGAACAGCAACACGCGCGTAGATGAAAGAAGAGAGGTTTATTGTAAAAGAGAATACACTACTGAAAGACAGTGCATCGGGTGGCAGGCTATTAATCCCGAAGCAAAGATATTTTTTTACCTCCTTTTCGGTAGGATGTGGCACAAGGCGGTTTTTTTAATGCGGGGAAAACCGACAGTTTTAGGCTCGGACAAAAAAATTCGCCGTAGACCCGTAAAAAAAACGGGGTGCAAAAATTCTACCACCGCAGGCAGACTCTGTTTATTTCGGCATAGCCTCGTCTGGGTTCCTCTCTGCCCGAAGGCAGATAGTTCGACCAGCATAGATGGAAACGAATCTCCAATTAATTGCCGAAGCAAGGATAATTACTTTAATTAAACGCGGTCAGATGTGGCACAAGGCCGAATTTAACATGGGGTATCCGAGCCCGTAGGCCTTTTGGTAAAAAATTCCCCGTAGACACCGTAAAAACGGAGGTCGGGTAGCTGTTTACCACCCAGACGAGACTCAGCCCCCGGGCAGGCCGTCTGGAAATTCTCAGCCCGAAGGCAGTGAGTTCGACCAGCTCAAGTGAAGACGAATCTAATTTCCAAAGCAAGTCCCCAGGTATATCCTGTGCTCACTATATATAGCTACTGATATAGTCAGTCCATATAGGCGATAGGGAGTGTGGGATATTCCATTACAAGTAGCGCTGTAACAGTTCATCGACACCGATATTAGACGGGGCAATGGTGACATCATCTATGAACGTTCTGGAAGGAGGAATTGTTACAGTTTTTTGTGTATATATACATAACTAGTGACCAAGTCAAAATGACTTAATTCCCTTTATAGTCTACCATTAGAAGATTAACCAATCAGAAGCCGCAGAACATTGTATCCGTCGTATATAAAGGCGGCCATCTTTTTTTTTTTCCCTACCGGAATGACCAGTGCCAACTTGTCAGGCGAACATGACAGAAGGAAGAACTACGCTCTGCTACGATATCCACTGCGAACCTGAACTACGCTTTCCTACTGTCTCCGAAATATTCACTGCCAACTTCTGGATTCTATACTCGAAGACGACCGTCATGAATTTGTAACAGGAATGACCATTTGTTCCTTAGTCATCACTTTCTTTGCTGTATATACTGCACGCCATAATATGAATTTCAAGGGCATAATGAAAAGGATTTGTGAAATCACTCACCCCCATCATGATACCGACCTTGGAGGCTTACCATTTAGTGATGTAGTTACAAACGGTGAACTGCATAAACGATGTTCTGAAATATTTAATTCTCATTCCCCAAACTTACTTGGGAAATTGAAAAATTAGAGGGACATTTGAATTAGCTCCTGAGGAACTGATCTACACGCATTCACGAGATCAAGCCAAATTACATGAAGCTCAGTTTTATTTATTTATTTATTTATTTTTTGGCTGATAGGATTGAGTTCCAAATCACGTGTGAATACTCTAGACAGCCGGGGAAGCCAGATATATTAGGTTGGTGCGAAAATAATGACGTAATAATGTCGTTTTTTGACGTATTTTTAAGGTCAAAAAACGACATTATTACGTCATTTTTTTGATCCATACCAATTTCAAATGGAACCTTCTGGAAAGATGTATTTATGTAATGGTTACCTAGCAGGAAGTCCGTCACACGACGGGCAACGGTCCCAGAAATATTTCTCCCTCTACATTGGAGATGAGGTGGAAATTTGCAATGCCTTTTGCAATCTTTTTCTTTAGGTATCCAAATGTCATCCGTCAGGGACTATTCTTTTGATACAATTCTTTGTTTCCATACCAACTGGAACAGGAAGGGAAGTTGGTTAAGGACGTTTGGACAATTCTTATATAACTTACAGGATAATCCATTTATTCCAGGTGAACTACCAGCACGGGATTTCGGAGCAATTTCCGAATTTTCCTCAGCTTTTGTCTGCTGTCATTAAACATGATCTCTAGATCTTGAGACCTAAGAAGGTCATTCATCGAAAAGACTAAAGTATCTGTTGGGGCCACCCACCTTCTCATCAGAATGGACTGATCTCTCTACTACTAATAGGACAGTTCTAGAGAGTTCTGGGAAATCAGGTGACCATCACACTCCCGTCTCTCTACCGGAAGATACAGTTGGACTTTATAACTCTTTCTGATTGTTACTGATTAACCTGCGTTCGTTTGACTACTAATCTCTCTGTTGTAAATACCTCTTCAGATATACCAGTATTTTTCCCTACGTATGTGTTTGTCCTTATTTCAATACACGCACGCGGGAAACACTCAGCATCTCAACAGTATCCGAATACTTTTCAGGAATTTTATTTGAATTTTCCGATGTGTCATAATTCTTTTTATTATGAGCCAGGTCCTTTCAGGATTTAGGCGATCACGGCTCTCCACTTCCTCCTAACACTTGTTGCTCTCAATGTTTCGTGCCTCTGTCATCCTCTTCCTTAATATCGCTAGGTATGGCACGCGTTGCTTTCCCCTGTATCTTCTTCCCTCTATTCGACCTGTGAGTATTAGATTCACCAGGCCCCCATTTCTTATTACGTGTCTAAGAAATTTCAGCTGACTCTTCCTGTTGTTAAGTATAAGCATCCACCTTGTTTGCATTCTCTCCAAAACCTTATCGGTTCGTGATATCCTTTCTATCCGTCTGTAGAACCATACCTCCGTTGTCTCGAGTTTCTTCTTCACCTTTGAGGACACCATCCAATATTCGCTGCCGTATAGGAGGACAGATTTCAGGTAGAATCTCAGTGCGCTTTTCGATGTTACTCCTGTCTCAGAGTACTCTGCCCAGATTTTGGAATGCATCTTTGGTTCATCCGGATATTCAAATAAAAAGCCGTGAAATATTCATAGGTATTTTATAGTCATCAAAGTTGCAAAAGTCTTATAGAGTCATTATCTTTAGAATTTAATTATATTATGGAAATAAAATGAAAAAATTTTAAGCAATTCTATAAGGTTTTGCGAGCTTAAAGACTATAAAATACCCATGAATATTTCACGGCTTTTTATTTGAATATTCGGATGAATCATAATTATCAATATAATGATTCAATACGTTCATTTCAAATTCTACGACAATGCAAAATACCCTTTGAAATCCCCTTATTGCTTTAAGTATTTGAGCTTTCAGTCAGTTAGTTTTGTGCCATGCGAGATACACGCTTAGGCGATCATTTATCTTTCGATACATGACTGACGAAGGCAGATTTTAAAAAAAATAGGTTGCCATTTTTTCTGCGGTTGAAATTGCCATCAGGCTACAGAACTCGGTTTGTCCTGCTATTTACCCAAAGTTGGGGTGGGGAAAAAAAGAGGATTCATACCTTTCTCAAGGGTATTAGTACGTAAGTGAATATCAGTCAGTTATGTGCCATGCGTGATACACGCAAAGGCGATCATGTATCTTTCGATAGATGACTGATGAGGCAGATTTTTAACCGCAGTAGATTACCGTTTCTTTCTGCGGTTGACCAGTTGCCATCCAAAGCTATAGAACCCGGTCTGTCCTGCTATTTACCCATAGCTGGGTTTGGGGAGAAGAAGAGGATTCATACCTTTCCCAAGGGTCCGTCAGTTATGTGCCATTCGTGATACACGCTTAATCGATCATGTATCTTTCGATACATGAATAACAAGGCAGATTTTTTTCCCGCAGTAGGTTGCCATTTCTTTCTGCGGTTGACTATTGCCATCCAAGGCTATAGAACCCGGTCTGTCCTGCTATTTACCCATAGCTGGCGTGGAGAGAAGAAAAGGATTCATACCTTTCCTAAGGGTATTAGCGCGTAAGTGAATATCAGTCAGTTATGTGCTATGCGTGATACACGCTTAGGCGATCATGTATCTTTTGATACATGACTGACGAGGCAGATTTTTTCCCGCAGTAGGTTGCCATTTCTTTCCTTGGTTGACCATTGCCATTAAACACTACAGAACCTGGTCTGTCTTATTATTAACCCATGACTGGGAAGGAAAAATGTGGATTCACTCCTTTCCTTAGGGTATTAACACGTAAATGAAACGTTTTGTGGTTTCGAGGCTCTTTGATTTGAAAATAAAGCTCAAACAAACTACCTTAACAAAATATTCCAGTAATAATATTAATATGAACCCAGTACTTTATTTACAGATGTAAGAAGATTCGAATGCAGCGATACAAAAATGACAAGATCTTCCATTCCATTACCGCCTTCTCTATCTTCCCCTTTTTCTTTCTTTTTCTAACCGGAACCAAACTGCTTTTCTACTATGCTTTTTCTATCTTCCTTGAGATCAAAACGATGGACGATTTGGCTATCGAAAGAACAAGAAGATTTCTGCGATAATATCAAATCGGAAACAAATGCGAAGTGGTCGCTGAAAGAGAAACTAAAAGTAGTCGAGTTAACGTTGCTCCATGGACATCAAGGCCACGAAGACAAATTGAATTGATTGACGCAAAGCAAATTGAAACGCGTGTTTGAATATCTACTGGTTGCCACCTAAGCCCCGAATATTAATTCTGTCCGGAGAAAAAATTCGGATCCGGATATGTGCAGGTTGTTGTGGCATGGAAGCTGTCACCCATATCATTATCTCTTGTGGAATACTTGTGCAGAAAGTACTTAACCACCATCTTGTGAAAGGGCCTTTTTATTGTCTTATGGCGTCTCCATCGAGAAATGCCACCCGTACAGGGCCAGAGATGGAGATTTCAACATCCAAACAAGCCGCATCCTCGAGGTCAATATCTTTTACTTTATGTACCGTGTCCCCTCGATCACGGCTCTCCACAACTTCCTGCCCTTTGTAGTTTTTAATAAGCTCTTGTTTTTCTGTTATTTCACCTAAACCCAGTTCCGCCGTCCATTTATTGGTGCCCACTTTCGGTATAAAGACTTCTAATGCATATAGAAGCTTAATCTTTTTTCTTTTTTTTTTACTTCTTTTTCACATGGATTTAATTTCTATTGCAGATTAAAAAAAAAAAACTTGAGAGTTTTGGCGATTAACAAAGATGGCCGACCAAGAAGCATGCTCCAGGATTGAACAGCGGTCAGTTATCAAGTTTTTGGTTGCTGAAGGTGCAAACCAGTTGAAATTCATAGGAGAATGTCAACTGTGTATGGTGCCACATGTTTCAAAAAATGTCTACAAGTGGGCTAAATTGTTTAAAGAAGGACGGAGCAGTGTTGAGGATGAAGACAGGCCTGGGAGGCCTACAGAAGTGAGGTCCCCTGAGGTGATCGAATCAGTCAATGACCTCATTCAGTCTGACAGAAGAACTACTGTGAACTGCTGAGGCAGGTCAAGAAAGACATAAAGAACAAACGCAGGGGTCATCAGTCAGAAGGAGTCATCTTGCATCATGACAACGCAAAGGCCTCACACAGCAGCCCAAACGGTGCAGACCACCAACGAGCTGGGCTGGGAACTGCTCCCTCATCCCCCCTTACAGCCCAGACCTTGCCCCTTCAGACTTTCACCTGTTTGGTCCCTTGAAAGCGTTCACGAGAGTCACGAAGGTTAAAAGTGACGATGAAGTCAAAAGTGTTGTGAGCGACTGGCTGAGACATCAGTCCAAAGATTTTTACGCTGAGGGAATACGGAAGCTTGTCCACAGATGGGAAAAGTGTGTGACAGTGCTGGGAGACTACGCTGAAAAATATAAAATAAAGTAAGCTTCTATCTGTATTAGAAGTCCTTATACTGAAAAATTCACCTTATTTATCGAATGACCCTCGTATAAATATATATTATATTAAATATTTGTATTTAAAATTATTTTTTAAAATATTGTCCTTATTAATTATAAATTGTAAAAATATTAGAATTAATTATTTATAATTTATAAAATTCAAATTCTTAAGTTATCAAAAAGAAGAATTAAAAAAAATTTAAAATTATTTTAAATGAAAAATTTGAAATTTGGTAAACACGTTAGGTGCCAAGGGGGATAACTCTCTTTTTTTGCATAAAATATCATTGGAATAAACTTAGTACTCATGGTGTAAATATAATAATAGGTCGAGAGTATATATCTAATGTGTTTGGAACCTATCCTTATAGGTACAAAGGTAAAATTACATATACACACGTTATAAATTAATATATATTACGATAACATGGGATTATATGAGATTATATATATCATAGCGTCTCCCTCGTTAAGAGCGGTAAGTAGATTTTGATAAAGCCATTTGACTTTTAAATAATGTCATTTTAGACGAATGTAATTAATTAATGATTTCAATTGACGTCGCATCAATTTGTTGAGATTTAATTGGGCTTGAAATTACTTCCGAAAATGTCGGTTAACAGCGGCAGTGAAGACGGCAGAAAAGCATTGCATATGCGCTAAACCTTTTATGGGCAGTTATACAACTTGAGAGAGATTTCGCTTTTCATAATTAATTTATTGTTTCTAAATGGCAAAAAATATATTTCCGTACAGAAATGTTTTCAATTCGGTTTTATATTTTCCCAACATTTTCCCTTTTGTTCTATTTGTCTATTTGCCATTTCTGTCTTTTTGTCTCTTTATATATATATATATATAAATGCCCAAAATATTTCGACGTATGAGGGTCAAGCAGATCAGTTTCAGGAAACCGACAGCCCGACACCGGCACATGAGTTTTGATTATAGTGGTGAAGGCCTCGTGCAGGACCATCCACACTTTTTGAAGGGCCGAATACAGAGACCTGGTGCACCGAATGCCACAAGGTTCCCAAACGACCCTCCGCAGGTTTTGAATACAGAGTTGTCCTTCTCCTAGACCAGTTGCCATCCAAGGCTATAGAACCCAGTCTGTCCTGCTATTTTGTCTAATATATATAGGGATTTATATATATATATATATATATACCTTTTATATATATATATATAAACAGGGATATTTTTGGATTCGGGTATAGTCAAAGAATCTCGTTTCACAGAGAACCCTTGAACCATTCCTTGGGAAGTAAGTTCCACTTATTTTTTTATTGCATGTCTTATAAAAAAGGACTACTTATGTATGGAAAATTGTTTTTTTAAAATAAAAACAAAATACTAAATACTTCAATTTAGTTTGCGTGTTTTTTATTTTCTATTTATTGCACATATAATAAATATCATACAATTTAATCGCACAATATTGTTATCATTTTACTATCTTTTATTTCTTCACATATCATTATATATATATATCATATATATATATATATATATATATATATATATATGTTATATATATATATATATATATATATATATATATAGAGAGAGAGAGAGAGAGAGAGAGAGGGATAATATTAGTTTATCGTAAATATACACATACATATGCAATCATATATCTAAAATATATAAATATACATGCATACATATATATATTTGTATAAAAAATAAATCCAAGTGGATAGAATTCAGGTAGAACTCAATGTCCAGAACAGAGTAAGGATATAATAAAAAGGCTTAAACACTAATATTCCATGGTTTAAGTCTTATATATATATATATATATATATATATATATTAGATAGACCGGTTAAGAAAATTTCAGAAATAGGACAACAAAATGATTACAATATGGTAAATAAGATTGATTATATTTATTATATATTAGCCTTTTGACTAAATTGAAGCACAAAGGGAAAGATTTTAAATCGGAATTTTCTGACACGTCTGTGTCCTTTTTCAACAAAACGAGGTATAAGCAAAGAAATGGGACTTATTCTTAGTTAGAGGGTTCTCTGTGGAAACTGGTATGAACATCGCACATGCCCCGTTACAGAGACAGAAGCTGTAACAATTCTATGTGACTGTGCAATACACACAGACGGAACCATCAAAGCCAATCGTCCAGACATCGTAATAAAGACTACAAAACAGAATGTGATTTCTTATTGACATGACAGTCCCTGCAAATTGTAATGTATCTTTGAAGATCTTAAAAAACTATCAAAATACAAGGATCTTGAAGTTGAAATCTCAAAATATATTTAAACATAAGGAAATCAAGAAAGATAAATGTTGAGCACTCGGAAATTAATTACAAATGTTTACCGATAGACTCATTGATGAAAATTCCTGATAAGGATTAAACATAATGTACAGTTCACATCTTATGATGGGCTTTATCTACGTAAAATGCGTATGGTTTTAGGCTGGCTCTTTTTTTCTTATTTTGTTTACAAAAATACTCAGTGGAAAATGTTCATGATGCGATTATTTTTGTAAGGTGGGAGCTGAAAGGACATCTGTATACCAACGGAAAAATATAATAATAAAAATAATAATAATAATAATAGATATTCCAAAAAATTATTATTAGATCGACACAAAAAAATTACCTCCATTTTGATATAAATTTGTCCCTGCAGACTGCAATGTATCTTTTGAAGGTTTTGAAAAGCTATCAAACTGAACAAGGGCCTTGAAATCGGAATCTCAAAATGAAAACAAAAGAAAACATCAACAATCAGTTGACATAGTTGATGGACGGTTCAGTTTTATTGGAAAAGATTACAGTAGACTAATTGAAGGATTCCTGGAAATACCTGATGCTTTAAAGAAATATAAAAAATTGTTAAGAGGAATAAAGAACAGACTTCATTTAGAGCTGCGAAGGGCTTTGTCTATAAATAAAATTTTTTTTTCCAGTGGAAAATTTAAATGATGCCATTTCTAACCTTTTCAAGCATAACGGAAAGAAATAGTACACAACAGAAATCAAAGAAAATATGCCGTTTGAACACAATAATAATAATAATAATAATGTTTTATATAGAACTGCACTGGTCAATATTAAATAAAAATTAACATCGTCCACATACTAAAAATTTGTGTCAGTCAAAATGTAGATTCTGTGATAAATATCCAGAAACAATTGATCATCTTGTATCATTTTGCAAGTTATTTCATAAACCACTGAATATAAAACACGGCATGACAGAGTGGACCAATATCTTCACTGGAAAATATGCAATTCGTACGGAAATTCGTTTGAACATAGACGAAAAATTTTTTCTAGGAGGACCTGTAACAATTTTATGGGACTACATTGTTTACATAACAGACAGAACAATCAAAACTAATTAATAAAAACATGTGAGGGACCTCAAATAAAAAAAAATAATTTTTTATTGATATGGCAGTCCCTGCAGATTGCAATGTATCTTTGAAGATCTTTGAAAAGCAATCAAAATACAAGGACCTTTGAAATCGAAATCACAAAAATGTGGCACATGCGAACATCAATAATCCCTGTTGTTTGGATTTTTAGGATTGGTTGGAAAAAGATTCCAGTAGAATAATTGAAGGATTCTTGAAGCCCCATGTCTTAAAGAAATACAAAAAATGTTCTCAATGAAAGTGTTACACCTTAGAAGGCCTTTAACTGTGTAAACCCATTTCTCAGTGGAAAATTTTTTGATGCCACCTCTGACCTGAGGTCTCTAACAAAGGACTGTCAAAAAAGAAATGAATATAAATAATAATAATAATAATAATAATAATAATAATCTGAGAAAGAATACATTATTAGACTCGACAAGCTAGGACAATTTATTAATTAGCATGTCGTTCGAATTATGGCATTGACGTCTCAGAATACATTGTATTAATACATCACGAAGGATGTCACAATTGTTAATGAAGTAACTCTACAGCGGAATTTCCCAATCATCTCAGATAGGAAGATTGATGCAAAGACATCATTATAAAAGATTTCAAAAAAAGAACCTGCTAACTAATTGACTACGATTTCCCCTCTTGTTATAAGGACAATGAGTATGATAATAAATCGTAACGAAAATCATGTGAGTAAAATTGCTGGACACATCGGCATCTCAAAGCTACAAGAGATTACTTTGTGTGGAACTGCACATATCATCCGCAAAACCCTCTACAGCTAAAGAAAATGTCCCAAATATATTGGGTTGGTGCATAATTATCAGGCGTTTTTAAAACACTATTTATTATGAAAAAAGAAACATAACAATTCAACAATAACATTTTTAAATGATTATTCCGGAGCGTATGGTTATCGACACGTATTTTTATAAACTGAAAATAAAATATTTTAACGGAAAAAAGTAAACAAAACAACAATTTTTTATGAACAAATAACTCGCCTATAAAAAACGATATTGATAATTATAACCAAACCAATTTAATATTATATATAACTCTTCTACAGTTTTTTTTATATTCGATAGTAGCCTGGTAATTCACATAAAAATTACTTTCATCAAAATAATACCACATATAGTAATTTAATGAAATTTATTTAGATGGGGGGAGAAATGTTTTTTATGAGAAATTAGTTTTATATTTGTGTGTGTTAGAAATTTTCCGTGTCTGTTGAAAATCATTTTCTCATAGGAATTTATTGGATCCATAAACCTGAAAGCTACAAAGAATTTCCTCTTTTTTTGTCAGCTTTGTTTACACACACACACACACACAGCGCTTATTATATATATATATAGAATATATATATATGTATATTTTAGTGGACTCAGCAATTTTCAATCTGCTTGTCTGAATCATCTTCAAGAAGCGAGAGAAAAGATCTAAAAGGTCAGCCAATCTAACAGTGATCTCATCTCACAATCCTCACACTTGCTCCATATGTGGCCTCCTTTGTAAATCACTAGCGGGTCTTAAATGCCACTTAAGATTATCGCACAAAATTTCATAATTGAATCAATAAGCTGTCAGATCCTCATACGTCGAAACCGACGGGAGAGTCCATATTATTATATATATATATATATATATATATATATATATATATATATATATATGTATAATCTTGTGTGTGTGTATTTGCGGAAACAGAAAAATTGTGATTTATTTAATGTCTTATAACATAAATGGAAAGTGAGAAACAAAAAATAAATAATCAAAAGTTTAAAATCTATTATGAAAGCAGATGTGTTTATAAATATATAAAGAAAATTGAAATAGTTTTTATAAATGACAAAAGATCTCAGAGGATTGCAATTAATCATAAAAAACAGACGAAAAAGAAGTTTTCGACTTTATTATTTTTTTTTAATTCACATCCTTTTTCACACACATTAAACATACCTTAAATATATATATATATATATATATATATATATATATATATATATATATATATATATAAAAAAATTATATAAATATAACCTTTATAAATAAATAATAATTATAAATATAAATGATAATAGGAATCTCTAGTTAATATACATGTCATAATAAAAATAAATTCAACCATATTTTTGATTTAATTTTTGCTAGACTTAAAAAAAAAATAACTCTTTTCTGCATAAAATTTTGTAAAGACTGCCATAAATATTAAAATATTATTCTAAACCCAGGTTTTTTCCTATTTCACCTTTCTTTTTAATTGCTCTCCTCAAACAAACATACACAATGAAATATATATATATATAAATATATATAAAATATATTGAATCATATTCAATATATATATAATGACAATATTCTCCATTTGTCCCTCTGGAGAACATTCCTAGTCGCTATGTTTTTGTTATTTTAGGTAGGACTCCTTCCTCTTTAATTAAATTGATTATATGTTTTTTGCTTTTAGAAATATTTTGGACATTTTTAAAAAAAAATTTCCGTTTTTGTTAATTTATTTTATATATATATATATATATATATATATATATATATATATATATATAGTAATATGTGTGTGTGTGTGTGTGTGTGTGTGTTGCATTATAAATACCAAATAAATATATACTGATGTTAATTATTATATATTTTTTTTTGTTTGTATTGCTTTAAGTCGCTTCTATCAGTGAAGATTTTAACATATTTGGTTGGATAGATGTGAGTTTGTGACCCTGGGTTTCACGCTTTAGCGATCGTCAGACAAACGCTATATATATATATATAGTCAATTATTAATCTGAACAAGTTTGAGTAAATTCAACCGACAACATCTGTCTCTAAATTTTGTTGTATTTTTCCAATTTTTGAATAAGTTGTATCAGGTTCGAAATCAGTCCGAATTTCTGTTGCTTGTGTTCAAATAATTTCGATGGTCTCATTTATTCAAATTTTTTTTTTATTTCATTTTTATAAATCTATCAATGATTCTATAAGTTGTCCAGCATTCTGACGACTATAAAAATACTAATTTGAATATTTCACGGCATTTTTATTTGAATATTCGGATGAATCATAATTCTTACTATAATGATTCAATACGTTCATTGCAAATTCTACGACAATACAAAATACCACTTGACATACACTTATAAGTATTTGAGCTATTTTGTTATATGCCATGATCAAGTTTCTTTTTCATCATGTATCTACAAATACATTAACTGCCACAAGGGAGGTTGATTGATTGAAAGTAACTATAAAATTTACTAATTTTTTTTTTCATAATGGATGTAATTTTTTCAATCTGTGATGAAATTGTCCAGCATTCACTGCAATATAGGAGGATTAATATTACATAACAGTTCAGCACTTTTTTCTTTGTTTCTCTTGCTTCAAGTCTCTTCTTCATCTGTGAAAAATTGTCCAGCATTCACTGCTATATAGGAGGACTGATATTACATAACAGTTCAAACTTATTTCAAAAATTTTCTCTTGCTTCAAATCTCTTCTTCATCTGTGAGGAAATTGTCCAGCATTCACTGCCATATAGGAGGATTGATATATACATAACAGTTCAGCACTCTTTTTCTTTGTTTCTCTTGCTTCAATTCTCCTCTTCATCTGTGAGGAAATTGTCCAGCATTCACTGCCATATAGGAGGATTGATATTACATAACAGTTCATACTTTTTTTTTTTGTTTCTGTTTTCAAGTCTCCTTCTTCATCTGTGAGGAAATTGTCCAGCATTCACTGCCATATAGGAGGATTGATATTGTAACAGTTCAGCACTTTTTTTCTTTGTTTCTCTTTTTTCAAGTCTCTTCTTCATCTGTGAGGAAATTGTCCAGCATTCACTGCCATATAGGAGGATTGATATTATTTAACAGTTCAGCACTCTTTTCATTTTTGTTTCTCTTGGACCTTTTCATGTCTCTTCTTCATCTGTGAGGAAATTGTCCAGCATTCACTGCCATATAGGAGGATTGAATTCAAAATAAGCAGTTCAAAACTCTTTTCTTTGTTTCTCTTGCTTCAATTCTCTTCTTCATCTGTGAGGAAATTGTCCAGCATTCACTGCCATATAGGAGGATTGATATTATATAACAGTTCAGAACTTTTTTTTTTGCGTCTGTTGCATTCATTAAAAATGTTTTCATTTCATAGGAGGTTTGTCCCAGCATTCATAATATAGTAAAGTCTGATCTTATTAACTTTTCAAAGTTGAATGCCTCGAGTTTTTTTTGATGTTTGAAAAATTCTTTTTTTATTGGTGTTATTGATTGTCTTCGCTGGCATTGTAGCAGTTATGAAATTTGTTCAATAATTTTTTCTCTTATACTTTTTGTTATTTCTGATGCATACTTCATGATTATTTAGTATTTCCTAATTCAAAGCCATTATAGGAGGATGGATTAACAAAAACAGTTCAGTGTCATTTCGGCATTCATCATAAGTTTCCAGATCTCTTGAAGGATTTTGAAAAATCTTTATTCTTTATCTTGGATTCTAGGAATTCTGAATTTCATAAATATAGTTCACACGTTTTTTTTTTTGTTTGTTTTGCTTTTTTTCTTTTCCGGGTCTGGTGATCTGTGAGGCCTTAATCTAAACATTCTTCTAAAAATAATCTAATGAAAACAAACTGACCATTTTTCTTAACAGTTCAGTACTCTTTTCTTTGTTTTTTCTTAAGTACATTATTTTGAGATGGGAGATGGAAGATAAAAAAACTGGAATGTGTTTTGAACCTGATAAAACGTAACAGTTGATTTTCTTTTTTTTTTTTCAATTGAGAAAGTTTATAATTGCAATATGTCATGTTGAATGAGGATTGGCAAAAATATGGAAATAAAAAATAAAAAAAACATCAACTTGTTACTGAATGATTTAAGACACGAAAATGAGAAATGGAAGGTCGAAAGAAAAAGACAAAAATCAAACAAGTTAAACTTATATGATAAAATAAATTGAGGAAAAAAAAAAAAGAATATATGAAAAATATGAAATTTTGGAAAAGAATCAAAAAAGAAATTTATAAAATAAAAAACAAGAGAAAACTGAAATTGAGTAGAAGAAAATATTGAAATTAAATAAATTGAGAAAAGAATTTCAAAACTAATTTTTTTTAAAAAGAAAGAAAAAAGAAAGAAAGAATAAAAAAAAAAAAAAAACAAACAAACAAACAAAAAACAAACAAATTAAAACAATTAATCCAGGTGAATTAAATGTCCCAAAAGAAAGAAAGAAAAAAATTGTTAAAGAAAGAAAGAGGAAAAAAAAGAAAGAATATTAACAGGAAAATAGGACATGAAAATCAAAAATGTTTGTGAAAAAGAAAGAAAAAAAAATAAGAAAACAAACAAACAAACAATGAACAAAAAAAGAAAGAAAGAAGAATAAAATAAAGAAAGAGTATTAAACAAACAATACTTGGATGGATAAAAAGAAAATACGAACTAGAGAAAGAAAAAAAGAAAAATTTAACAGATGAAAATCGAAAGTCTGTCTTTATCAATATTTGAATATGTGAAATTAAAGAAAAATAATGAAACTGAAAAAAATAAGAACATTATGTTCAAATTTCAAATTAAGCAAAATGTGTACGTATTTGTGAAAAATGGGAAAAGGGGGGAAAGAAAAAAAAAAAAAGGAAAAAGGAACTGAAAACAAAAGATAACATTATAAAAAAAGACAGAAAATCAAAAACAAGAAAAAATGAAGTGGAAGAAAGAAAGAAAGAAAAAAAGAAAGAAATCAAAAAAAAGAAAAAAAAGAAAAAAAAAAAAGAAAAAAAATAAAGAAAAAGAAAGAAAGAAAGAAAACGAAAGAAAGAAATAAATGGAAAAGACAAAGAAAAAGTAAAAAAAATAGGACATAAAAAAAAAAATAACATTAAAAATCTTGATGAAAAAAAGAAAGAAACAAACAATGAACTTGGTGATGAAAAAAACTTAAAGAAAAAACAAAATTGAAAGTAAAGAATGAAAAGTCTTGGATATCTTAAAATAATTGATTAAAAATATAAAAAGGAATTAAATTGAAAGAAAGAATTTAAAGGAAAGAAAAAAAATAGAAACATTCAAAAGAAAGAAATCAAAAGAAAAGAAAGTGAATAAAAAGAAAGAACATTTATTTCAAACATCATTATATGCAATTGACTTATTTCCGAATTTGGAGAAATTTCGGTATAGGTTGTCTCTATATTTATATTTATTTATAAAGAAAAAAAATATATGGAAAATAACATTATATATATATTTTATATATATTTATATAAATGAAAATTAAAATATAAATTTATCAAGATACAGACACATCAACTGGACACACAAAATAAATAACATGCATTCACCGATTAAATAGAAATTTTATATATATTATATATTTTTATATATATATATATATACATATTTAAATGAATAGATAATAGATATATAATAGATATTATAGATATATATATATGATAGATTTATAGGAAAAATCGAAAAATAAAATATTTAATTTTCCATTTTAATAATCATTAATTTGGGAGATATATAAATATCAATGAACTGGGATAAATAAATAGATACATACATAAATACATATTTTGAAAAGTTATAGATTTATCGACATCAATAGAAGGTTCTTAAATTCAATTCAATGATCAAGTTACTTCTTTGAATAAATAATTTCAAAAATTATTTAGATATTTCTTAAGATAGGGGATGATGGTAACAGGATCAGATTGATGATAGATATATGAAATTATATATATATATATATATATAAAATGAGCATAGATTATAGTAGTTGCAAATTGAGAGGAAATATATATATATAAATAGATAAATATCGCAAATAAATATATATATATAATGATGGATTTTTAAAAATATATAAATATATATATATATATGCAAGAAATACATTTTGGGAACTAATAGACAAAATCTAATATCGAGAATATTTGGGATAAAACATATGAAAATTAGATTTATATTTTAAATATAGAAATATTAAAAAAAGATTAAAATAGAAAGGAAAAAAGAACGGAAACTCTTGTTCCAAAATTATGGAAAATATTTAAACGTATTGATAAAATCCACATACAACCAAAAAATTTTCATAAGATAGATTTTTAAAATATATATATATATATATATATATATATATAGATATATATATAATGGGAAAATAATGGACTATTTATACGTAATAAATACTGCGCCTCAAGAATCTAAATAGACTGGAAATAGATCTGAACTCAGGCCAGATAGATCGTCTGATTTATGATCGATATATATGAATGCCTTTTCATTAGGAAAACCATAATTGAAAAACGCAAAAAACTGTCAACATACATACATAATTTACATTGAACCCGTTTATACATACATAACTTATAGGAAAAAATGATGAAAGAAAATTAGACTGTTAACTAGCTAAATAGATAGATAACAATTATAGTTTTATTTTAAAAACAGTCTACCAGTCTGGAGTGATTTCCATCAGTCCAAATATTAGTCAATGCGAATGTTTTAAATTTTATTTTATAGCCAGAGGTTATCTTATTTTTATTATTGTTCAAGTATGTGGCGAAACGTTGGACGTCTTTGGTCGAGATACATTGTTTTATCTATAAAACTTCATGGTAAAATACAGATAATAAACATATATTTTGTTTGTAATATATCAATGTCAAAATCCGTGTTCGAGTTTTACTTTTTTGAAATTAGAATCAATCATGGTAATTCAAAACCAGGGGTTAACAAATAAGTATATTAAATTAATAATTCCGTTCATATATTAAATTTAGTGGATCTAGTAATATAAATTATTATTTTCCACAAATAATTCTACATTGTTTTAAAATTTTTGGAATTTTTATAATTCCAAAAATTTTAAATTTATACTGCGTTGAATAATTTTTTAAACGGTTGAAAAACTTCAATGGATTTTAATTTTAATTTTTTTTTAATAATTTTATAGTTATCTATATCTTTCGACAATATATATATATATATATATATTATATATATATATATATATATATATATATATTGTTATGGGGTCCACCCTTTTTCATACAAGTGGATTCGCCCAGTGTGTATTTGTACTGCTGCCGGTGAATACGAAAGATAGTGATACAAGTGAGACAGTGAGAGAGTGTGAGGTAACCGCTTTGTAGGAGTCACAGTTGCGAGCACGTAGACTCAGAAGGAAGTCCTACTTCGATACTGAATTTCCCAGACTGTATATATATTATTATTGCTACTAACCGCATTTCTGGATCTACTAACCGTATTACCAATTGTATTATTACGTCAATACATTTATTTGCTATATTTCATTCCTGCGTTTGTCATTCATTTGAGACCGGATTTCATCCCGGAATCCACAACAATTTCTAAGAAAAATTATCACCTGTTCTCAAAAAATGAAAGAAACTGATTAACATAGAACATTTATGGTTATATTTAAAAATTCAAATTTTTTGAGACCTCTTTGCCAATATTTTGTGCTTTAAATTTAAAAAAGATTTTTTTAACAATTTTAAATTTTTTATGTATTTAAAAAAAAATAGGAAAAAAATGTTAAATCAAAGGACGCAACTGTTAAAACAACAAAATTATTATGTCGCTTTTTAATCCTTGTTCTGCGTCAACCATTTATAGAAAGTTTTAAATAATTCTGCAGTGGTTCCAGATGCAATATTTATACCTTCATTTTTTATTTGAGCGTTGAACTTCATCTGTTTTTTAGAGTTTTTTTTTGGCGATTTAAAAAGCAATCATAACCCCTAATTTTTTATTAAACTATCATTTTGAAATCGAATATCTTTTTATTTTTATTTTTCTCTTATTTAATCATTTCAAAAAAGTTAAAAGGATTATTCTTGTCACTAGTTCGCAGGGGGTTACATAGAATGAAGGTGAGAAAATAAAACTATAGGGGGAATGGGAAAAGGATAACAGATAAACAAGGTTCATGACAACAGAAGGTGGTGATTGTCGTTGCATTTAAATTTTTTGATTTCCAAAATTATCAAGAGGATTTAAAAAATTAAACGGAAGAATTAAACACTTTGGGACTATGTTATTACATTTTCATGACGGTCATCTTTGATGATAAATAGAATCAGAGGTTGGCAGTGAATATTTCGGAGACAGTAGGAAAGCGTAGTGCAGGTTCGCAGTGGATATCGCAGCAAGGTAGCAGAGCGTAGTTCTTCCTTTTGTCATGTTCGCCTGACAAGTTGGCTCTGGTCCTTCCGGTAGGATAAACAAAGATGGCCGCCTTTATACACGACGGATACAGTGTTCTGCGGCTTCTGATTGGTTAATCTTCTATTGGTAGACTATAAAGGGAAATAAGTCATTCTGACTCGCTCACTAGTTATATGTATTATATACACAAAAAACCGTTACATTTTGCTAAAAAACTGTTGGAGTAGAAATTGGGGTTTAGATTTAAATATTTCAAAACGGTTAAAAAAAAATTTCTAAGATAAATAGTCTATATAGTTTTTATGTAGTCGAGGTACCAGGGAAAAAAGCTCGTCAGAGCAGTTTCCATGAAAATATTTGTAAAAAAAGACAGAGGGAAGCCAATTCACGTCAGTGGGAAAATGGCTGAAGTCGAGATGCCAGGTGAGGATTGATTACATTGCAGATAATTCTTCGGATTTTTTCGAGAAACTCGAGATGAACAGAAGGCGGACAAGACTAGAAATGGCAAAAAGTATTCAATGCACAGACGAATGGTAAATTTGTAGAATTGCAAGATGGACTCGAACGAGAAAAGCCTTCTGACACATCACAGTGAGGCAGGTATTCTTTGCAATATTAATAATTTTGGGGTCATTACACTCTTTGCTGCTTCTTCTTCTTCTTCTTCTTCTTCTTCTTTGAACTTTTTCTTATATTTTCTTTTTTTTATATTTGTGCCATGTCCCTTCATGACGTTAGCGATCATTTTTGAAATACAATATGATTTCCATTATAGCTTTAATGAATTAAGTATCTCTTTACTGTATCTTTTAAAAATAAAATCCAAAATAATTCACTAGCCCATTCTTCTTCTAATGATCTTCTTCTTCTTCTTCTTCTTCTTCTCTTCCTCCTTCTCATACTTTTCTTATCTTCCTTCTCCTCCTCCTAAATATCTTTCCTCCGTTCCTTTTTTTTTTCTTCTTTTCTTCTTCTTCTTCTTTCCTCCTTCTCCTTTCCTTCTTTTTCTTCCTTCTCCTCCTCTCCTCGTCTCTTCCTTCCTCCTCCTCCTCTTCTTCTTCTTCTTCCTCCTTAAAATTCTCCTTCTCCTTCTCCTTTCTCCTCCTCCTCCTATTTCTTTTCTTCTTCTTCTCTTCTCCTTCTCCTTTTCCTCTTCGTCTATTCCTTTTCCTCCTCCTCTTCTTCTTCTTTTCTTCTTCTCCTTCTTTTCTTCCTTTTTCTTCCTTCTCCTGAATCAAATTCTTTCCTCCTCTTCTTCTTCTTCTTCTGTATGCTGTGTCTTTTATGTAGAAATGGTTTTATTTCAAAAGGGGGAATACCTTTTTTTCCCAACAAAAGCCTGCAACTCCAATTCTGGCTAAAGATAATTTTAAAGCGACCCTATAGAAATAAACTCTTGCGTTCAACATTTGCGATTAATATGAAGCACATTTGAAAATCATCGTTGACAAGAGAAACTTGCTTTCTCGTTGAAGAAAGCCATCAATATTAGGGTCTGCTATGACAGATTATGTTACAGCTTCCCTCCATTGAAAAACGAGCTAACGTTCTGGTTCGGCAGTTGAAGATAGAATGGTAAACGGAGAATTCTAAAGCGAAAGTTCTCTCAGGGTTAACATAAATAATGACAATGCTTTCTTTTTTTCTTTTTCTTTTTTGACAATCGTAATGAAAATATGTGATTTGTCATAATTTCTATTCTATTTCTAAGATTACTGAGCTGCTACGTGACATCTGTCCACCTATACGGCAGCGAATGTTGGACGGTCCCCTCAAGGATGAAGAAGAGACTCGATGCGACGAAGATGAGGCTCTACAGAAGGATTCTGAAGATATCATGTACCGAGCATGTGAGCAACGATGTCTGGGAGATGACGCAAACAAAAAGGTTATTTGATTATAAAATAACGAAGAGACAGATGAAATTTATGGGACGAGTGATGAGAAAGGAGTGCCTGGAGAATTTGATACTCACGAGACGAATAGAGGGAAAATGAGAGACAAAAAGCCACAAATGACATACAGAATGTGGATGTTTTCTTTGTGGACTATTTGGCAGAAACACAAAACCTGTTCAGAGCCAAAAGGGATAGAGGGAAGTGTTCGCCTACGTCCTGAAAAGAAACGGCACATAAAAAGAAGAATGAAAAAAAATACAAAGTTACAGAAATGTCAAGCTGGTTGTATTTAACTTTTCCATTGAGTTTTACGGGAATAAGCTTATCGTCATTGAAAGCGAGGCGGACATTCTTTTCCGGCAAAATGTTAGAATTTCAAATTAGCTTCCCTCTCTACCTTTTCTAGAAATATTTTCATGGTAATTGTTCTGATGAGCTTTCCTCCTTCGAACTCTCGTTGTGCCGTCTCGTGTTTGACGAGATTTTGACAACTGCTTCGTCGTTGTCAGACATTAGGAGAGACACCTATTATGTCCATTTTGAAACCCAAATCCCTTTAAGTTCTTTTGACTTATTTTTACATTATTCGTTTTTCTTTTCTTTTTTTTTTTTGTCTGAATCGAATTTCTGAATTTTTTTTCTGTAATATTATTGGTCCTTACCTGGCATCTCGGGTTCATTCCCTGCCCCACCATCGTAACAACGGCTCTCTCTGTCTTTTCTATAAATATTTTCATGTTGATTGTTCTGATGAACTTTCTACTTTGGTACGAAGACTTTTATAACTTTAAGCACCTTGCTAGAGTGTCACCAAAGTATAATCATTTCACAGTTGAAATGGTTAGCTGTAACCGTAAGTTCTATGCTAACAGTTTCTTCTCTCGCACTTCTCACTTGTTTAATTCTCTTACGGCTTCTTGCTTTCCAGCCAAATTTGATTTTCATAAAAGTAAACGCGATGTCAATCGTTATTTTCTGTCTTCCTAAGTCCTGTTCTTTTTCTCTCCTTAATAATGTTTCTCTTTTCCTCAAATTCTTTCAAACTCACGCAAACTGTCCCTTGCGTCTTAATGGCTTTATTGCTTTGTTATACGTGAAATTATTTTTTTAAAAAAAGTAATAATAGGGGAAATGGATGAAGTTCCAGTAACATTCAATCCAGGTAATGAGTTTCACCTCTCATCCGCTTCACACTCTTTCGGGACCTTTGAACAGGACTGCTTCCGGGTTAGGAATTGGATTTCCGGTTTCTTTTAAAGTTAACTACAACTCTGTACTTCAAATCTCTCCGCCTAAACACTGAAATTTTATTTACGATCTTTTTTTCAATAGGAGTAGATAGGTTAACCTATCGCCCCGTTCACACCCCTCCCCGGTTTTTTGAACAGAAGTAAACGTTTATTACTAGTTTCCTGTTGAGGATTGTGTTTCCGGTTACTTTTAAAGTCTACTTCAGGTCCATACTTCTCACGTCACCGTCTAAACTTTAAAATTTTATTTATTACTAGCAATAGAGCCCGGCGTTGCCCGGGGATGTAACAATAAGAGATAGATCAAGTATCGACCATCATAAAGACTGAAAAATAAAATTGACAAAGATTATTGTTTAAGGTTGACGGACACGCATGTCTTAATTATTATTTTTTTATTTTTTACGAATTGGTAAACTCAAAAAAAAAACCATTGTTTTCAATCATTATGAGTCTATCGATTGAATAGAATTTTATTATAAACAATTGTCTTGTGAATGGAATTTTTAAAGCATTCTGAATGTAAAAAATAAAGAAAAAAGTGTGCAAGACAATAAGAAACACTACCTGCCAAAAAAAAAGTGAAGTTTTGTTGAAATCGGTTGAAAAATGTAGGAAATCCGATCCCATATATAAACGAACACACACACACACACAGTCTGCGTTTTATAATAAGTAAGATTTCTTTTTTTCCTCAACGAGTGTCGGTAGCTTAGACTATCGTCCACATCACACCCTTCTCTGGTCTTTTGAACACATCTAAAGGTTTATTCCGTATTCTTTGTTTTCTTTCCCTTTCACACCCAGTAGCCGCTTGCGTCTTAGTGACATTATCGCCTTGCTTGAGAGTTAACTGATTAATTAAAAAAAATATTATTTATCTGCATATTTCTCATGCCATTATATATTATTGGTACAAACTTGTTAACCATTACCTCAAACCTATCTGTTATTATTTACTAAGTATTAGCTTAATTTGGCACAAGACCATGAGTACATGACATCCAGTGAAAATCGAACTCATTTTCTCGTAAGGTGCTCGTTTGTCGTGTGTCACCACGAAGAGGCACTACATAGGGCTTGTTGATGGAGAGGCTATATACTGGCAAGGGAAGACTTACGTACTCGACTCCCCTTTTCTCATTGCTGCTAGCCAGCGGCGGTAACTGAAAGCGAGAAGCGACAAGCACTACCACTACAGACTACCACACTAAACGCATCACAAACAGCCGTTGATTTGGTTTTTTTCTCGGCAGTAATGGTCATTCAAACTAGCTCGTTAACCATTACACAATGCCGATTCGCCTAATGACTTTTGTCTTGTTTTGCTTCTTTTTTTTGTTTTATTTTTTTTTTTTTCATTTTTTCCACAACAACACAAGTAGTCAGTATTCGCGCCCAGAAGTACGAATAGCAATTAAAAAAAAAAAAAAAAAAAAAAGACCATTTTTTTTTCACTTAGTAGACTAGCGTAACAAACTCTTCCTCTTCGTTGCCGACTTAACCTACCGTATACGTTTGGCGTATAAGGCGACTGAGCGTATAAGACGACCCCCCCCAAATTTTCAACTTAAAATGTCGCCGTACAAGTCGACCGACCCTTAATCGTATTTTAAAATGCATTAAATTTATCAAATAAATTCAGTAAGCATATTCTTTCTCTGCATTAAAATTCTAAAAAAAAAAAAAAAAAAAAAAAAAAAGTCATGAGGAGATATTGTCAGTTAATAACCGCAACCTAAAATGATTCATAAGAGGGTGTTGTGTTTTCGGTAGACTATTATTGTATCCTGGATGTCTTTTCCCCGCTAACCATCCACTCGTTACACTGTTCTCGAATATGCTCTTTAAACGGCTTGTTGCGAAACACATCCAGATGTGTTTGTGTTCATGCGGTCAAAAGCGAACAATCCATTATTTATGAAACCAAGGGGTATTCCATGGGAGACATTAAATACCTTCTTTTCTTTCTTTCTTCCCTTTTTTCTTTCTTTTTCTCACTGAAACCAAGCAGCGTCACTGATATGTCTTTTTTATGTTTCCATGCGATCAAAACCAAACAGTCCATTATTTATGGGGTATTGGCAGGAGACGTTAAATGTATCTTCCCTTCTTTCTTTCTTCCCTGCTTTCTTTCCTTCTTCCTTTTTCTCACTGAAACCAAGCAGCGTCACTGATATGTCTTTTTTATGTTTCCATGCGATCAAAACCAAACAGTCCATTATTTATGGGGTATTGGCAGGAGACGTTAAATGTATCTTCCCTTCTTTCTTTCTTCCCTGCTTTCTTTCCTTCTTTGTTTTTCTCACTGAAACCAAGCAGCGTCACTGATATGTCTTTTTTTATGTTTCCATGCGATCAAAACCAAACAGTCCATTATTTATGGGGTATTGGCAGGAGACGTTAAATGTATCTTCCCTTCTTTCTTTCTTCCCTGCTTTCTTTCCTTCTTTCTTTTTCTCACTGAAACCAAGCAGCGTCACTGATATGTCTTTTTTATGTTTCCATGCGATCAAAACCAAACAGTCCATTATTTTATGGGGTATTGGCAGGAGACGTTAAATGTATCTTCCCTTCTTTCTTTCTTCCTGCTTTCTTTTCCTTCTTTCTTTTCTCACTGAAACCAAGCAGCGTCACTGATATGTCTTTTTTATGTTTCCATGCGATCAAAACCAAAAAGTCCATTATTTATGGGGTATTGGCAGGAGACGTTAAATGTATCTTCCCTTCTTTCTTTCTTCCCTGCTTTCTTTCCTTCTTTCTTTTTCTCACTGAAACCAAGCAGCGTCACTGATATGTCTTTTTTTATGTTTCCATGCGATCAAACCAAAAAGTCCCAAACAGTCCATTATTTATGGGGTATTGGCAGGAGACGTTAAATGTATCTTCCTTCTTTCTTTCTTCCCTTTCTTTCTTTCTTTCTTTTTTCTCACTGAAACCAAGCAGCGTCACTGATATGTCTTTTTTATGTTTCCATGCGATCAAAACCAAACAGTCCATTATTTATGGGGGTATTGGCAGGAGACGTTAAATGTATCTTCCTTTCTTTCTTCTTTCTTTCCTTTTTTTCCCTTCTTTTTGATATGTCTTTTATGTTTTTTCTCACTGAATCCAAGCAGCGTCACTGATATGTCTTTTTTATCTTTCCAGGCGATCAAAACTGAAGAGTCTATTATTTATGAGATATCGACATGAGACTTTAAATGGATCTTCCCTTCTTTCTTTCTTTCTTTCTTTCTTTTTTTCTTTTTTTTCACAGAAAGTAGCGTTTCTGTTATGTCTTTTCTGTTTTTCCACATTATTTATGATCGTATTAGCAGAAGACATTACATACCTTTATCTTTTCCTTTTTTTTCCTTCTTTTTCTCACTAAAACCAAGTAACGTCTATAGGGTGTCTTTTCTCGCAATAAAAGCGGAATAATCCATTATTTGAGATCTTGATAGGGCGTAACGGTCGTGTTAAGTGAACGATAAGAAGAATTAAAATAAGTTTATTATTATTATTTTTATTATTATTATTATTATTATTATTATTATATAATTACCCCAATCTACAGTACCTCAGGAATGAGTGGTATGTTTTCGGTAGGCTGTTACGGTAGACTGAATGACTTTTCCCCGTTAACCATCCACTCGTTCCGCTGTTCTATGAATGCGATCTTTAAACGAGCTGTTGAGAAACAGATCCAGTTGCGTTTCTGTCCAACATCACCGAAAAAAGGGAGACGTGATATTGTCAATTAGGTACCCTAATCTACAGTACCTCAGGAATGGGTGGTGTGTGACCGTGTGTAAATTTGGGACAAAGATGATAATAGTAAGTTGTAAATTGTACATAAATATCAAATATAGACAAAGATGAAAGGACAAGAGTAATAAATATGGCAGAATAGTCCGTAAATAGTGTACATAATACCTCATCTCAGAAATATAGACAGATACTGAAGGGCCGAAACGTTGTAATAAATATGGCGATAAAGATGAGGACAATAGTCCGAATAATGTAAATAGTGTACATAATACCTCATCTCAGAAATATAGACAGATACTGAAAGGCCGAAACGTTGTAATAAATATGGCGACAAAGATGAGGACAATAGTCCGAATAATGTAAATAGTGTACATAATACCTCATCTCAGAAATATAGACAGATAATTATTTATATCTATGTAAATTTATGTGGCACAGCCTATTTGTACGCATGTGCAGACAAATATCCCACTCTACCCTTTTTTCTGGAAAGCATATTTTACAAGTATATGAATGTACTAATTGCGTAAAGACAACTGTACAGCATCCCAAAGGTAGAAATATATTTTTGCATTAATATACAGTTCTACCTAGCCTAGCTCTGATTATTCTCCACTGCCCCTCTGCAGTTTGGTGTGTTGCCAGGGTAGACTGGTGAGGCTCATAGTTTATCCAGGTTTGGGGCCAGTCTTTTGATGCTATCGATTGAAATGGCGCCGGCTAAAGAGGACAATCAGTGAAGCATTTGCAGGCGGGAAACATCAGAATGTGGGGAGGAAGTGGAGATTTGGGAAGCCGAAAGACGTAGAGACAAAAAGAAGAGGAAAGAATGTTAAAAAAAATAAAAACGAAAGAAAACAACAGACCACAGAAAGAAAGAATGAAAGTGAAAAGAAATCTGGGGACTTTATGCAAATGAAAGAAAAAAAACAACGAAAGAAAAACGAAAAAGAGAAAACTAAAAATCTATCAATCCTTTCGTTGTTTCAATATGGAGGCCTTTCAATATCAAAATCTTTCTAGTTTTCTTTCTTAATTTCTTTCTTTCTCTTACATACATTCTCTAGCTGACTATATTCTTCTCATTTTCTTTCTTTACATAAAAAGAAAATTAAAGAATGAAAAGCCCGTATGTAGAAAGATACTGCAAGAAATGACGGAGAAGAAAACTAAGGAAGAAAACAGACGATAATGAGAGGAAAGGAAAAGAATTTATAGAAATTAAATACAAAGTAAATAATATGGAATAATACAGCTCATGTGAAAAAAAATAAAAATAAAACGAAGCCAAAAAATAAAAGAAAGAAGGAAAAAGGCTTGGTTTGATTTGGTTTGGTTTGATTTGGTTTGGTTTGGTTTGATTTGGTTTGGTTTGATTTGGTTTGGTTTGATTTGGTTTGGTTTGGTTTGGTTTGATTTTGTTTGGTTTGGTTTGGTTTGATTTGGTTTGGTTTGGTTTGGCTTACGGCGTATCAACCTCAATTGGTTATTTATGCCGACAACATTTTTATTTCTGGTTATATTTTTTCCAAAAATGTATTGCTAGTAATTTGTTTTTTTTTCCTTCAAAACTCTATTGCTGGTAATATTTTTTTTCGTTCAAAAATGTACTGCTGATAATAATGTATTGTTGGTAATAATTTTTCCTTCAAAATAATTCTTGTTGATATTAAAACCTATTTTTATACTTTCATAGTGTTTTGACTCCAATTTGAGTGTTAACTATTTGCCGATAGTTGGGACCTTAACTGGTGCTACCACCCGGGGTCAGGGTGGACCTGGGAACACCAGCAATTAAGAGGTGGTTCCACGTTCTTCAAAACCTTCTGATCAGAGGCCTTGCTGCCGAATGTAGTTTATCGTCTTACCCAGGACGGGAAGGAAAGAGGGAACCAAGAAAGGTTATACAAAAGAAAGGAGGAAAGAAATGAAAAAAGAAAGGAAGGAAACGGAAAAGATGAAAAAACAAAATCGCATAAAGAAAGAAAGAAAGAAAGAAAGAAAGAAAGAAAATGAAAAAGAAGGAAAGAAAGAAAATTGCAGAAAGAAAGCAAATGAAAAGAAAATGAAAAAGAAAAAGAAAGAGAGAAAATGCCTTAAAGAAAGGATTAAAGAAAGAAAAGGAAAAGAAAGAAAACTACATGAGGAAAGAAAGAAAAAGAAAAAAGACGGAAAGAGAGAAAATAGTAAGATGAAATAAAAAAAGAAGATGAAAAAGAAGAAAGGAAAGATAACGGCATTAAGAAAAAAAGAAAGAAACGCAAAACAAAGAAAGAAAATGAAAAAGAAGGAAAAAAGAAAATGGCATACAGAAAGAAAGAAAGAAAGAAAGAAAGATAATAAAAAAGGAGGAAAGAAAGAAAATAGCGTAAAAAAAAGAAAGGAAGAAAATGAAAGCAAAAGAAAGAATTAAAAAGAGGAGGTGTTAATGGGATGGAAAGGAAATAAGAAAACATACGTTGATTTGATATTTGAAGAAAGGAAAAAGAATGAAAAAAAAAATGAAATTAAATGAATTGCAAAAATGAAGAAGAAATTTAAAAGCGGAAACGGAAATAGAGAGAGCGAGGGATGAAATACACAGAGGAAAAAAAATGAATGAAGCTTAAAATAAAAAAAAAAAGGAATGAAAAATAATAAAAAATTGTTCAGCTAATCCAATGTTCTTGAACCACTCAAGGTAGATGTCTATTTATTGAAGTTTGATACTCGTAAGAAGAAGAGGTAAGAAGTACAAAGAAATAGGATATGGAAGAAAGATTACGGTTGTCAACCCTTGTATTAAAGACGTTGAGTTTGTAGTGATAGATGAACCCTCACGGGAGTCCATTTCACGAAGCAGCGAATTTTGGGGAGATGTTCGTATTGAATTTCCTATTTACTTAAGGAATTTGGAGGAAGTGGGGATGAAATTACCCAGTGTACATGACATGGTGGGTCTTAGCTGTGAATGTCAGGGTTCGTGGAAATAAAGCATACCGTTCGCCAGAATATCTTGGCAACATCATCTCTATGAATAAATGCGAATGTCAGTGTGTCACACGTTTTTCAACTTTCCTCCTAGAGGCCGTAACCCAACATATCATATCATATTTTGGAATAAGGCTGACTCAGTGAACAAATTAAAAACATTCCAGGTTGAATCCGGACATTCAATCCTGAAATTTTGGATTCCCAAGTTTTCATTACTGCAATTGTTTAAAGCAATGTTTTACGAGATATGTTCCTAAAATTTTTTTTTGTACAGTACAAATTTTAAAAGAAATAAAAGGAAATATATATATATATATATATATATATATATATATATATATATATATATATATAATAATTATAATATTTTTTTTTTAAAAAATATGATTCCAAAGCTACATAAGAGTTCTCATGTTTCAAAAACGAGAGCCGAAATCATCCAAATAATTATTAAAATTAAGTTGAAATAAGGTGTTGAGTCCCGTTTCATCTTCAAGCGAAATTTTAGGAATAAGCTATCTCTTGGTTTACGTGTGTTTTTAGGCACGGTCCGTTACAAAATTCGTTATTGTGGGAGTGGCTAGACTATTTTTCTTCGTTAAGTGTCCAGAGAGTTAATTCTTATCAATAGATTCATCATCTTCTGAGAGGTTTTGCTAAGGTTGGGTAGGGTATCTATTTCAAGGCTAATGTTTGCGGTCATCCTTTAGTTGGTTCCCAGTGAGGGATATTTTTATGGCGCGCCTACAAGTCTTCGCTTGAAGATGAAACGGGACTAAACCCCTCAATTCAACTTAAATTTAATAATTATTTGGATGGTTTCGGCTCTCGTTTTTGAAACATGAGAGCTCTTATGTAGCGATGGAATCATATTTTTAAACAAAAAAATATTATTATAATAAAGCTCTACTTCTGTATGGAGCACTGTCTTCTTAAAAATAAAAACAAAAATACTAAGGAACTCCGGATTATGCAACCAACGTTTTCTTTTCTATTTTCTGCATACCCGCGCACTTATATATATATATATATATATATATATATATATATATATATATAACTAGCTTAAAAGCCATCCTATCGGGCGTCATTTAAGCTATCTCCTGCGGAGGGGTCTTAATTGGGCCTTCGGCTTATTCAGTTCCTAAGTCTTTGCATATTCTCAGCATTCGAAACTCTTCTGTCTGCCGTTTGATCAAGGTTTTCATTTGCTCGGTACTTTCTTTTCCCTGTCGCAGCTTTGAGTCTTTTGATTGCTATCTGATCATCTGTTGACAGAGATTTCTTTTAGCGAGGCATACTGCAGCCGTATGCGGTAAACTACATGAGAACTCAAAATTGATCGCTGCATTTAAGTATTGCAATAATATTTAAGCTTGCCTAAGTTCAATGACGATTCTTCCTGTCGGCACTTAATTTAATGTCAGTTTGATGTACGTAGGTCCTTACTTTCTATACAAACAATTATTTTTTTATTTCATAGGTGACTTTCGCTGGATTTACCAATTAATATCGATGATTCCCATATTTATTTTCAAGTTATAAAAATTGTTATCGTACAAAAAATTAGTCGCAAAAAGATCTCGTAAAAAAAATCACCGAAAACAATAATGGAAACTTGGAAATGCAAAATTTCAGGATTGCGGGTGTGTATCCGGCTCGGGATGCTTTTAATTTGCTCACGGAGTCTTCCTGATTCCAAAATGGCGTTATATGTTGGGCTACGGCCTCTAAAGTTGAAAACACGGACAGTTTTATCTTGAAACACTAATTTGAGAACAGTATTTGTTTTCATTTGAACATGAGCTATTGAAAATTAGAGAGTTATTTCCCTTTAATTGTTTTATCAATAGAAGCCCAGATAGCGGAAACCGAAAACAATCGCAGTAATGAAAACCTGGGAATCCAAAATTAGAGGATTGTGGGATCAGACCAAAATTTAATTTGATTCAGTGTTGCCTGATTCCATTATGGGAAATGGCCAAAGCCTCTTGGAGTAAAGATGAAAAATGTGACGCAGTGACACACTGACCCGGATGTCAACGTGTCTTTTTAATTTTGCTTTTATAGTCCTTCTATTTAATGGTGTTTTCCATATTCTCTAATGGTATAACACCTTCCGTCCCTGTGGCGCTAATAACTTGCTTGGAGTGAAATGATTTTTTTAAACAGTAACGTGTCCCTTCAGGAAGTGGGCGATCAAAGGTCTCCACAAATTCTTGACCTTTGTACGTCTTAGTAAAATTTGTCTTTTTGTTACCCCCCCCCCGCCGCTAATCAAAGTTTCGCGAACCAATTGCTTTAGAAACGTTAAATTTCCTTTTAATTGGCTTCAATATGTCTGGTTAGCGTTAAATTTTCCGAGCCCTCTTTCCTCATTTTTGACATATAAATTTCAAATGTTTCTTTCTTATATTAAGTATAAGTGTCCTTCTCATTTTTTTAGAACTTCGTTACTCACATAATTTCAGTATCCTTTTAGAAAGAATTGTCCAAATGATTTTTTAACTCTTTTTTCTTTGTTTCTCTGGTTCAAGTCCTTCAGGAAAGTCCAGCATTCATTAGGATCGAATTACAAAGAAGTCCATTTTCTTTGTTTCTCTTTCAAGTAATCTCATAGTGAAAATTGTCCAGCATTTTCCATATAGGAGGATTGATATTGTTTATAAAGTTCAGCACTCTTTTTCTTTGTTAATCTTGCTTCAAGTCTCCTCTTCATCTGTGAGGAAATTTGTCCAGCATTCACTGCCATATAGGAGGATTGATAAACGTTCAGCACCTTTTCTTTGTTTCTCTTGCTTCAAGTCTCCTCTTCATCTGTGAGGAAATTGTCCAGCATTCACTGCCATATAGAGGATTGATATTACATAGCAGTACAGCTCTTTTCTTTGTTTCTCTTGCTTCAAGTCTCCTCTTCATCTGTGAGGAAATTGTCCAGCATTCACTGCCATATAGGAGGATTGATATTACATAGCAGTTCAGCACTCTTTTCCTTCAAGTCTCCTCTTCATCTTGAGGAAATTGTCCAGCATTCACTGCCATATAGGATAATTGATATTATAGCAGTTCAAATCTTTTTCTTTTGTTTCTTTAAATTAAGTCTCCTCTTCATCTGTGAGAAATTGTAAAGCATTCACTGCCATATAGGAGGATTGATATTACATAGCAGTTCAGCACTCTTTTCTTTGTTTCTAAAAGTCTCCTCTTCATCTGTGAGGAAATTGTCCAGCATTCACTGCCATATAGGAGGATTTTAGCAGTTCAGCACTTTTTTCTTTGTTTCTCTTGCTTCAAGTCTCCTCTTCATCTGTGAGGAAATTGTCCAGCATTCACTGCCATATTACATAGCAGTTCAGCACTCTTTTCTTTGTTTCTCTTGCTTCAAGTCTCCTCTTCATCTGTGAGAAATTGTCCAGCATTCATATATTGTTAAGTTCACATATTTTCAGCACTTTTTCTTTGTTTCTCTTTCAAGTCTCCTCTTCATCTGTGAGGAAATTGTCCAGCATTCACTTCCCATATAGGTGGATTGATATTACATCGCAGTTCAGCACTTTTTTCTTTGTTTCTCTTGCTTCAAGTCTCCTCTTCATCTATGAGGAAATTGTCCAGCATTCACTGCCATATAGGATAATTGATATTACATAACAGTTCAGCACTCTTTTCTTTGTTTCTCTTGCTTCAAGTCTCCTCTTCATCTGTGAGGAAATTGTCAGCATTCACTGCCATATAGGAGGATTGATTATTCGCAGTTTTTAGCAGTTTCAGCACTTCTTTTCATTTGTTTCTCTTGAGGATTCAAGTTCTCCTCTTCATCTGTGAGGAAATTGTCCAGCATTCACTGCCATATAGGAGGATTGATATTACATAGCAGTTCAGCACTCTTTTCTTTGTTTTCTTCTTCAAGTCTCCTCTTCATCTGTGAGGAAATCTTCAGCATTCACTTCCATGAGGAATTGATTTTTGTTTCTCATAGCAGTTCATTCAACTCTTCATCTATGAGGAATTGTCCAGCATTCACTTCCATATAGGAGGATTGATATTACATAGCAGTTCAGCATTCTTTTCTTTGTTTCTCTTGCTTCAAGTCTCCTCTTCATCTGTGAGGAAATTGTCCAGCATTCACTGCCATATAGGAGGATTGATATTACACAGTTCAGCAGTTCTCTTGCTTCAAGTCTCTTTTCATTTGAAATTGTCCAGCATTCACTTCCATATAGGAGGATTGATATTACTTCGCAGTTCAGCATTCTTTCTTTTGTTTCTCTTGCTTCAAGTCTCCTCTTCATCTGTGAGGAAATTGTCCAGCATTCACTGCCATATAGGAGGATTGATATTACAGTTCAGCATTCTTTCTTTTGTTCAGTCTCCTCTTCATCACTCCAGCATTTTATAGGAGGATTTATTACATTTCTCTTTTGTTTTCTCTTCAAGTCTCCTCTTCATCTGTGAGGAAATTGTCCAGCATTCACTTGCCATATAGGAGGATTGATATTACATCGCAGTTCAGCACTCTTTTCTTTGTTTCTCTTGCTTCAAGTCTCCTCTTCATTGTGAGGAAATTGTCAGCATTCACTGCCATATAGGAGGATTGATATTACATCGCAGTTCAGCACTCTTTTCTTTTGTTTCTCTTGCTTCAAGTCTCCTCTTCATCTGTGAGGAAATTGTCCAGCATTCACTTCCATATAGGAGGATTGATATTACATATCTTCATCTTTTTCTTTGTTTCTCTTGCTTCAAGTCTCCTCTTCATCTGTGAGGAAATTGTCCAGCATTCACTGCCATATCTCTATTACATCGCAGTTCAGTTTTCTTTTTTCTTTTGTTTCTCTTGCTTCAAGTCTCCTCTTCATCTGTGAGGAAATTGTCCAGCATTCACTGCCAATATAGGAGGATTGATATTACATCGCAGTTCAGCATTCTTTTCTTTGTTTCTCTTGCTTCAAGTCTCCTCTTATCTGTGAGTAAATTGTCCAGCATTCACTGCCATATAGGAGGATTGATATTACATCAGTTCAGCATTTCTTTTCTTTGTTTTCTTGCTTCAAGTCTCCTCTTCATCTGTGAGGAAATTGTCCAGCATTCACTGCCATATAGGAGGATTGATATTACATAACAGAAAATGAATGAGATTTCTTTTCTTTGTTTTTCAAAAGTTTGTTTCATTTGAAATTTCATTCACTTCCATATTCATGTTACATCGCAGTTCAGAAATTGTTTCTCCAGCTTCAAATTCATCTGTGAGGAAATTGTCCAGCATTCACTTCCATATAGGAGGATTGATATTACATCGCAGTTCAGCATTCTTTTCTTTGTTTCTCTTGCTTCAAGTCTCCTCTTCATCTGTGAGGAAATTGTCCAGCATTCACTTCCATATAGGAGGATTGATATTACATTCTTTTCTTTTTTTCAGTCTCCTCTTCATCTCTTTTCTTTGTTTCTCTTACATTCAAGTCTCCTCTTCATCTATCCTCTTCATCTGTGAGGAAATTGTCCAAATTGCCATATAGGAGGATTGATATTAAACAGTTCAGCATTCTTTTCTTTGTTTCTCTTATAAGTCTCCTATTCATTCAGCATTCACTTCCAGCAGTTCATATTACACTCTTTTTCATTTTTTTGTTTCTCTTTTCAAGTCTCCTCTTCATCTGTGAGAAATTGTCCAGCATTCACTGCCATATAGGAGGATTGATATTACATCGCAGTTCAGCACTCTTTTCTTTGTTTCTCTTGCTTCAAGTCTCCTCTTCATCTGTGAGTAAATTGTCCAGCATTCACTTCCATATAGGAGGATTGATATTACATCGCAGTTCAGCATTCTTTTCTTTGTTTCTCTTGCTTCAAGTCTCCTCTTCATCTATGAGAGTAAATTGTCCAGCATTCACTGCCATATAGGGGATTGATTATTAAAATCCGCAGTTCAGCATTCTTTCTTTGTTTCTCTTGCTTCAAGTCTCCTCTTCATCTGTGAGGAAATTGTCCAGCATTCACTTCCATATAGGAGGATTGATATTACATCGCAGTTCAGCATTCTTTTCTTTGTTTCTCTTGCTTCAAGTCTCCTCTTCATCTGTGAGGAAATTGTCCAGCATTCACTTCCATATAGGAGGATTGATATTACATCGCAGTTCAGCATTCTTTTCTTTGTTTCTCTTGCTTCAATTCTCCTCTTCATCTTGTGAGGAAATTGTCCAGCATTCACTTCCAAATAGGAGGATTGATATTACATCGCAGTTCAGCATTCAGCTACAAATAATAATTTGATATTACAGCCAGAATGGATAGAAATTGACCAGCAATTCACTTCTTCCTCATATTAGGAGGATTGATATTACATTTTTCTTTGTTTCTCTTGCTTCAAGTCTCCTCTTCATCTGTGAGAAATTGTCCAGCATTCACTTCCATATAGGAGGATTGATATTACATCGCAGTTCAGCATTCTTTTCTTTGTTTCTCTTGCTTCAAGTCTCCTCTTCATCTGTGAGGAAATTGTCCAGCATTCACTTCCATATAGGAGGATTGATATTACATCGCAGTTCAGCACTCTTTTCTTTGTTTCTCTTGCTTCAAGTCTCCTCTTCATCTGTGAGGAATTCATTGTCCAGCACATTCACTGCCATATAGGAGGATTGATATTACATCGCAGTTCAGCACTCTTTTTTCTTTGTTTCTCTTGCTTCAAGTCTCCTCTTCATCTGTGAGGAAATTGTCCAGCATTCACTGCCATATAGGAGGATTGATATTACATCGCAGTTCAGCACTCTTTTCTTTTGTTTCTCTTGCTTCAAGTCTCCTCTTCATCTGTGAGGAAATTGTCAGCATTCACTGCCATATCAGGATTCTTTTCTTTTGATTTGCTTCAAGTCTCCTCTTATTACATAGCAGTTCAGCAGTTCTCATTTTTCTTTGTTTCTCTTGCTTCAAGTCTCCTCTTCATCTGTGAGGAAATTGTCCAGCATTCACTTCCATATAGGAGGATTGATATTACATCGCAGTTCAGCATCTTTCTCTTTTCTTTGTTTCTCTTGCTTCAAGTCTCCTCTTCATCTGTGAGGAAATTGTCCAGCATTCATCATATAGGAGGATTGATATTACATCGCAGTTCAGCATTCTTTCATTCACTGCTTCATATAGGAGGATTGATATTACATAGCAGTTCATCGCAGTTCTTTTCTTTGTTTCTCTTGCTTCAAGTCTCCTCTTCATCTGTGAGGAAATTGTCCAGCATTCACTTCCATATAGGAGGATTGATATTACATCGCAGTTCAGCTTTTCTTTTTTCTCTTTTGTCTCCTCTTCATCTGTGAGAAATTGTCCAGCATTTGCCATATAGGAGGATTGATATTAAAACACAGTTCAAAATACTCTTTTCTTTGTTTCTTCAAGTCTCCTCTTCATCTGAGGAAATTGTCCAATAATTCACTGCCATATAGGAGGATTGATATTACATAGCAGTTCAACTCTTTTTTTGAATCTCTTGCTTCAAGTTTCTTCATCTGTGAGGAAATTAAGCATTCACTGCCATATAGGAGGATTGATATTTAGCAGTTCATACTCTTTTCTTTGTTTCTCTTGCTTCAAAATTTCTTGTGAGGAAATTGTCCATCATTCTGCTGCCATATATTGGATTGATATTACATAACAGTTCAGCACTCTTTTCTTTGTTTCTCTTGCTTCAAGTCTCCTCTTCATCTGGATTGTCCAATATTCCATATAGGAGGATTGCTCCATTACATCAAGTTCATTTTTTTTTTCTTTATTTTTGTCTCATCATTCATCTCCTCTTCATGTTCATTTACATGCATTCACTTCCATATAGGAGGATTGATATTACATATTTCAACTCTTTCTTTGTTTCTCTTTTTCAATCTCCTCTTCATCTGTAAATTGTAAAGCATTAACTGCCATATGAACTATCAAAAATAGTTCAGCATTCTTTTCTTTGTTCCTCTTGCTTCAAGTCTCCTCTTCATCTGTGAGGAAATTGTCCAGCATTCACTGACATCCCATATAGCTAGGATTGATATTACATCGCAGTTCAGCACCGGATTCTTTGTTTCTCTTGCTTCAAGTCTCCTCTTCATCTGTGAGGGAAATTGTCCTGCATTCACTTCCATATAGGATGATTGATATTACATAATTGTAACTCTTTTCTTTGTTTCTCTTGCTTCAAGTCTCTTCTTCATCTTTGAGAATTTGTCCAGCATTCACTGCCATATAAAGGATTGATATAAAGCAGTTCAGTACTCTTTCTTTGTTTCTCTTGCTTCAATCTCTTCTTCAAATGAAAAAAAAAGCCAAAAGATATTGATAAACCCAAAAAAAGTAAAGCACTCTTTTCTTTGTTTCTCTTGCTTCAAGTCTTTCTTCAAACAATTGTCCATAAAACAAACAATAAAAGGAAATATAAGCAATAACACTCTTTTCTTTGAATAAAAGACAAAAAGAAATTTTGTCTTTGATATTAATAGCAGTTTTTAAAAAAGCTGAGAAAATTGAAAAAATTATCCATCATTCTCTGCAATATTGGACTGATATTACATAACAAAATATTATCAATATTCTATTTATTTTTTTTTTTCTATCTGTTTACATTTATTAAAAAAAATGTAATGTTTGAACACCAACAGAAACAAAGTTTCATTTTGATTACAGAAGAAAATGCTTCAGGTAATATAGATGTTTAATCAAAAAAAATGAAAATAGATTTTCAGAAACAAAAAGAAAGAAAAGATAGAAAGAAAGAAAGAAAAGAAACAAACAAACAAACAAACAAATGATTTTGAAAATGAAAATAAAAATAACATGGAATGAAAAAAAAATTTTTCTTGAATTTGAAATAGAAAAAAGAAAACGAGGAAAAAAAAAGGAAAAGGAAATTAAGAAAAAATGACGAAAAGAAAAAGTCAGTACGTTTGAAACCAAAAAGTCAGGTAATATAAAATGAAAAAAATGTTTATTTCAATTTGGAAGGAAAGAAAGATTTGAAAGAAGAAAGGAAGAAAGAACAAAATCTGACAAAAGAAAAAAAAAAAAATTGAAAGAAAAAAGCAAAAAAATTTAAAAATGGGAAAAGGAAAATATAAATTTAAAAAAAAAAAAAACAAAATAAAAACAAAGGAAGGAAAAACAAAATGGAAGGAATGGAATAAGGAAGGAAGGAAGGAATAAAAGGAAGGAAAAGACATGGAAATTAAATAAATAAACAAAAATACATTTGCAATGAAAGTGATTTGAGAAGTAAAAAAAAAAAAAAAAAAAAAAAAATTATTCTAAAAAAGAAAAAATGAAATGAAAGAAAAGAAAAGAACAAAAAACTGACAACAGGATTTGCAACATTATCCTTACAAAAAAAAAAAATAAAAAAAAGAAAAAAAGCAAAAAAAAAAAAAAAGAAAAAAAAATAAAGGAAGAGACAGAGAATAGCATAGTTAATGGAAATTTTTTTACATAAAAAGGCAGTCTTAAAATAAATAAAAAAAGAAAAAAAAAAAAGATGGAGACAAAAAATGAATTCCTATAGAATGAACAAAAATAACGTGAGAGATAAAAGGAAAAATTCAAACAGAAAAAAAAAGAATTTTATTCTAAAATTTTTTTTGAGAAAGAAAAATAAAAAGTTTAAAAGAAAAATATAGAATACAAATGACAGAATAACGAAAAATGAATAATAAATGGAAAAAGTCAGAGAAAGAAGAAAAGGACAAAAAAGAAAAAAATATTTTTAAGTAAGAAAAAGAGAAAAATCAGAAGATAAAATTCAATGAAATAAATTATAAAATGTAAAAGAAAGCAAGAAGAAATATATAAATGGAAATAAAAGAAAAAATAGACATTATTCATTTTCAAACGATTCTGAATTTTTGACCAGAGATATCTCCATAAGATTCTGACCATGTCAATGCTTGTGTTGCAAGATGAAAGAAAAGATAGGCATGGGGCAAACAGTTGTTCGTGTTTGTTCCTCATTAGATATTGCAATAAATGTTTTTGTTTTATTGACGTTAACAGTAAATCCGATGAATATATTTTCTTGCAGCAGACAACATCTCGAGCACATCGACATTGAGGAGGCGAGTTAGAATAAATCAATAATGCCGGGTTGCATAATCTAAAGCAACAGAAAGCGAGCATTTGTTTTACTCATTGAAAAACTGCAAAAAATAAAAATGATAATGAATATAAAGAGGGTGATAATAATGTTCATTTACAAACGCTAGGCGGTCAAGATAATTGACAGTGGCTATTTTTGAGACGCATTGACAACGTCTTTCCATTTATTTGCAATGCATTCCTATATATAAAACATGCTACAAAAAATAAATTTATATAATACTAAATTCATTCCTGACCATGACAATCCCCTTGTTTCATTTGCAATATTCCTCAAGTAAACACTGCTACAAAATAATCAATTATACATATAAAAAAATTCATTCATTATTTCGTAATAAATCCCAAAATAATTCCTCATTTGCAATGCAAAATTGATAAAAACATTTCTGCTGCAACAAAATAATAATTCTACAATATAATACCCTATTCTATCAGTAATGCTTGCATTCATTCCTGACCACTGACAATCCCTTTCTTCCTCATTTGCAATGCATTCCTATAGTAAAACACTGCTACAAAATAATAATTATACATATAATAGCCCTATTCTATCAGTAATGCTTTGCATTCATTCCTATGACCACTGACAATCCCTTTCTTCCTCATTTGCAATGCATTCCTATAGTAAAACACTGCTACAAAATAATAATTATACATATAATAGCCCTATTCTATCAGATAATACTTGCATTCATTCCTGACCACCTGACAATCCCTTTCTTCCTCATTTGCAATGCATTCCTATAGTAAAACACTGCTACAAAATAATAATTCTACATATAATAGCCCTATTCTATCAGTAATGCTTGCATTCATTCCTGACCACTGACAATCCCATTTTCTTCCTCATTTGCAATGCATTCCTATAGTAAAACACACTTTACAAAATAATAATTATACATATAATAGCCCTATTCTATCAATAATGCTTGCATTCATTAAGACCACTCATTCCTGACAATCCCTTTCTTCCTTTTTTCTAAAACATATGCAAATATAATATACATATAATGCCCTATTTTAAACATAACTACTAAATAATACATTCTTACAGTAATTCTTCCCCCCTCCCATTTCTAATGCATTTTTGTAATAAATATTTCGGAATACATTTTATAGTAAAATTATTTCTCATGCCATTCTGTAATAAAAACTTTTGCAATACATTTTTATCGTACCTTTTTCTGTAATAAAATCACAATACATTTCTTTTATAAACAAGGTGCATCACCTTTTTCAAGTCTTTTCCCCCTGCTCTTTGAACTGTCATAGGTAAAACTCTTCCCTCACGTGCCAAACGTCTAAAGGGTTGAGTTGGATCTTTTCTAATTGATCTCTTTAGCTATAGTTAAAATGATGATCCTTCATGCTGTTGTAACCTCCTGATCCAGTTTTCCTCTCTACTGCTCCGTGTTTTTTAAACTTTTTCACCGTTCTCTTGATGGTTCTTCAATGAACATTTAAGATGGAAGCCAGAGTATGGATGTTGGTGACATTACTGAATGACCTTTTTTCTCTCACTCAGGAAAGACATAGTAGGGGTGACACAAAACGATTTAAACTTTTATGATCTCTTTATAGCTGAATAACTTAAATGATTTTACAGAGATTCTTACGACAAACGGTGTCAAAATGACTAAACGTCTTATCTGAAAACCTGAAATAAAGGAATTTACCATTTTCTTTGAGTTTTCTTTATGGTTTAATTTCTCCGTCCATGGAATTTACAGTATCGTTTCGTAGACACCCATTTCTGCTGCCTTAAGTTTTCTCATCTTCTCTGGGGTTGTTGTCCAACATTCACTGCAATATACGAGGATGGATATCACATAGCAACACAGCATTCTTTGTTTCAAACGATTTTTTCACGTTTCTCAGCATCTTGCTTAGTTTTTGGAATGCCTCTTTCGCTAGCGTGTTTGGAACTCGTTGTCGTATTTTCCATTCTCTGTTAAAAAAACTTCCCACGTATTTAAACGTCTACACCTGCTTGATGATTATATCTCCAATTTGTAACTGGCAGCTTGGACTTTTTCTTTTGGTGGTGACTATACTTTCAGTTGATGCTTAGTCCTTTTGTCTCGCTTTCTTCTAATACCTTGTCTCGGAGGATCTGTAGTTTTCTTTCCGAGTAAGCCGACAAAACAGTGCCATTTGCGCATTCTATTATGCAATATATATATATATATATATATATATATATATATATATATATATATATATATATATATATTCAACGTGTTTTAGTGTACTCAGCAGATTTCAATCAGCTTGTCGGATTCGTCTTTAAGAATTCGATCTAAAAGGTCAATCAAACAGAAATCTCAAGATACAAGCCTTACTCTTGCTCCATATCCAGCCTGCTTTGTAAATCACTAGCGGGTTTTAAGTGCCACTTAAGATTTTCTCACAAAATTTTATAACTGAATCAATTAAGTTGTCAGATCCTCATACGCCGAAACCGACGGGAGAGTTCATTATATATATGTTATGTATTGTTTATGCTATATTATATATTATGTATATGATATATATATTTATTTTATATACATTATATATATATATATATATATATATATATATATATATATATATATAAGTCCGACAATTTATCAAAGACATTTTTATATTTTAACATTCTTTTTATAGATACAAGTATTTAATATAAATGTATTTGTTAAATAACATTTACCGGACTTTCAATAAAAATTTTCGGACATTCAGGCCGCTAAATGTTATTTAGTACTATTATAAACAGAGCATTTACTTAAATACCTCTATCTATAAAAATAATATATAAAAACATAAAATTCAATTTTTAATATATATATATATATATATATTCAATTTTGTTAAATTATCTATTTTATATATATATATATATATATATATATATATATATATATATATATATATATATATATATATATATATATATATATATATATATATATATATATATATATATATATATATATATATATATATAAAAAAAAAAACAGACCATTTTTAAGGTACCATTATAATAATTTATTTCACCAGAGCCCTTTAAAGGACGCCGGATCATCAGATAGGACTTCCAAAAATGAAACGAAAAATGAAATGAAAATTGATGGGTAGTGTAAGTTTTTGTAATTTAACAGAGAGTGTAAAATGAGTAGTTAAAGAGACATGGTAGAGTATAGGGAGGGATTAATTTCATATCTCTCTCAATCATACTTAGTATTGGGGTTTGAGGAGTGACCAAACCTTGACCTATTTAGATGGTTAACTTAACGGAAGTGATATATTGAAATGGGAGGGGAGTAAGGAGAAAAGAAAATGAAAAAGAAAGAAGAGGGAGAGGGAAGTCAAGAGAAAGAGGCTGTAATTGGGTTTTAGCAATTTATGTAAAAAATAGATTTTAATGCTTGATAGTTATTTAGATGTCTAAAAAAAACCGAAGAAATTAATATGATGCTTGATAGCAATTTAAATATTTAGTTTTTTAAACAAATAGTTTAAGGATTTAATATAAGTTAAATACTATATTTATTAACACATTTATAGAGAACATATTGAAAAAAATTTAAATTATAACAGTTTGTTTACCCGACCAATCGTACTTTTTTAATATTAAAAGTAGGGTCCCCATTTCTCTCGGGGTAACGACGCTGTAGACCCTGAATAAATCAAGTCTGAATAAAATAAATTTGATTGATTTGTTTCTTTGTTTTTACGGATTATCAACCCTTTTCAGGTTATTGAAAACCAGAAAATATTTTTAGATTGTAGGATTGGGGAGAGTGAGATAATAATGTTTTATTGATATAGGTCTTACTATTTAACCCATACCTGGGGGCAGAAAAAGTGGATTCATACTTTTCCCCTGTCCTATTTGCGCATCAGTGAACATAACGAGCCCGACTGGAATTAGAAGTCGACTCTTTGATTTTTAATTCCGAGCCGTTATTTTATCACGCCATCCGTATTTCAACGGTCACCGCACTTATATTCAACGAGTTATGGACAACGGTACAAAAACGATTTATCCTTGTAGATGAATGGTTCCCGAAGTGGGTTCCGAGGAACCCAGCGGTTCCGCAAAGGTGTGTCTGAGATTCCGAGACAAAAGGTCAGAGTAATAAATGTTTAACATAACACATTGTCAAGGCTGTAAAATAATTTCTATAAAAAAGAAATAATTGCCAACAGATTTCGATTGTTCTATAATGTTGTGATGTATCTTGTAATACTTTTCTATATCGTATATCAGTGAATAATAATTGTATCACGCTGAATTGAATGTGATATCATCTGTGTACTATGACACCACATAAATCTGAAAGTTAATTTTCTCGCCATATTGGAAAAAAAATCACTGATTATTAATTGGTGTAACTTTTCGTGTATATACATTCCTGTTTAAAAAAAAGACAGCACCAACCTACTTATGTAAAAGTGGATTTTCCTATTACGCTGCCATAAAATCTAAACACCGAATCCTGCTGGTGACTTGAGAATCAAATTCTCAAGTATAAAGGCAAACATTAAAAAATTATTTCACAATATGAAACAGAAGGCGGGAAGCCACTAGGACGCAAGGGGTTACAGAAAATTTGGAGCAAGATCAGATAGGACTAATAGAGGAAAGGATGAGGAGAAGGATAGAGGATAGATCAAGGCAACTGGAGATGTCGATTGACATTACATTTGAATAGTTGGAGATTATAGCTCTCAGGGAAACAGGAATAGGGAAGGGAGTTCCAAGGCGAGAGGTGCGAGACATGAAGCTATTGGAGTAGAAGAGACAGCTACATTTTAGGAGTTTTCGACAGTGAAAGGGTGAGAGCGGGATGCCAGCCTCGTAGGGCGCTTGAACTCATGAAGTCTGGGAACCAGCGAATGCAGCTCCTCGGAGCAATTGCCATGAAAGTATTTGTAAAACAGACAGAGAGAGTCGACGGTGCGTCTGTGAGAAAGTGTCTGTGGACGAGATGCCAGATCAGGGCTAATTATATTGCATATCCGCCTCTGGAGCCTATCAAGGACCCCGAGGCAAACAGAAGGGGCTCCAGACCATATATGGCAGCAATAAAAGTATTGTTCGTAATTCTCTTCCACGTGTCACTTGTGGGAAGTATGAAAATTAAAAGAATCGCATTTTTATTACAAAATATATGAATATGTATGATTTTTTAATTGCTTATTGAGCGTACTTATTATTTATAAAAGTTTATAAAAAATATTTATATTACGACCATTTAAAAGTATTAGCATCTGGGGTTCTCCCGAAAATTTCTGAACCGAGAGGGTTCCACATCTGCAAAAAGTTTGGGAAACTCTAACATAGATTTTTTAAAAAAAAGGTTAATTTTCCTTGAAGGCTATCCCGATCGACAGACATCTGATGGTGGCTAGAGAGCACAACGGCCTTAATACTGTGATAATAATATTAGAGACTAGCGGTACAGCCCGGCGTTGCTCGGGGATGTAACAGTAAGAGATAGATCAAGTATCGACCATCATAAAGACTGAAAAATAAAATTGACAAAGATTATTGTTTAAGGTTGACGGACACGCATGTCTTAATTTTTTTTTTTTTTTTTTTTTTTTTTTTACGAATTGGTCAAACCCAAACTTAAACAAAAACATTGTTTTCAATCGTTATGAGTCTACCGATTGAATAGAATTTTATTATAAACAATTGTCTTGTAAATGGAATTTTTAAAGCATTCTGAATGTAAAAATAAAGAAAAAAGTGTGCAAGACAATAAGAAACACTACCTGCCAAAAAAAAAAAGTGAAGTTTTGTTGAAATCGGTTGAAAAATGTAGGAAATCCGATCCCATATATAAACGAAACACACACACACAACAAACAACCTGGGTTTTATAATAAGTATAACTCGATATGAGTTGTCCCCCTTTCATTCTGACGACAGAATCGTGTTTTATCGTATTTTCAAATTGATCTCGTGCAAAAACAATTGTGTTTTTTCACTTTTTGGCGCTGTCAGAACCACCGTAAGGTCATTTTACGTAATCCTGTGAAGTTTTGTTGAAATCAGTTGAAAAATGTAGGAAATCCGATCCAATATATAAACGTACAGACACACACACACACACACAATCTGCGTTTTATAAGTAAGATGAGGATAGTACTCTGAATGTAAAGTAAATTATTCATTATTTACACTATTTCTATTGTTATCACAATGTTTCAATCGGACTTCCTCAAGTGTATATCGATCTGGGTAACTGTTGAAGCTTGAATAAGCATGGAATAATAATAATACAACACAAAATGTACGTAACAAAATGTATTGAAACAATGAAAAAAAGGTACACAATATTTACAGGTAGCTTTGGTATATTCTTGGGAAGACTGTTCCTGCAGAATGGGTTGACTAAGTCGCAGTCGGGCAGAGTCTCTGGATTCGATCTCTTAATCTTCCGTCGTCTTCCGGTACCAACCCATATTTATATGGTCGGTACTCCACTTATGTAAATTAGGTGTATCATACACAACAGTAACCTACAGTGAATTCCGAACTGAACCCTTTATTTAATCTACAGAGATAGACTCTTCTCGTTCCACTGCTTATATCACGGGATATTTCGTCGAGTTCTTATTTTATTTACTACTGTTCAGTTATTGCTCGCCCGTCACCAAATTCACAAATCAACGCTTTTACTCACTAGGCTATTGTCCCGTAGGACATTTTGCTGAAGTAAACTTAGAGTCTTAAACCTAACCTTGGCAGCTGATTAGGCTGCAACTGCCGCTGCTGGATGCTGATTAATCTGTAACTGCTGCTGCTTGCTGCCATGCGTTGACTGATGCTGCTGTTGCCCGCGCTTTGATTACTGCTGCTGGGGTTGAAAACTTGCTGTCATTTTTATCTATTTATTTATTAGCGGCAGCCATATTGTATCTGTTTCAATGCTAGGCATACTAAGGGGGTCCTCATAGCATGACATATGAGCTAATTCTTTCAGAAACGGGCGAGAAATAACTGAACAGTACTAAATAAAATAAAAACTAGATGTTGATATCCCTAGAAATGAGTAGATTAAATAAAGGCCTGAGAACACAATGGCAGAAACTTTGTGATAAAAAGAACAAAAATGAGGATAACAAGTTGAATATAAATTGTGATAATTCGTTATCCTAGAAATTCAGAGATAAATTATTGCTTATTCAAATCAGAAATGTTACCATTGCCCAAACACTTTCTTTCCCATTGAACAAAACAACTTCCGACAGCAGAAGAGCAGTTCAATCAAAAATAAACAATCGACAAATATATTAAAGCTATTGAACAACAAGCATCGACGGTCATCGATCGTCTAGCGAACAAAATGGCGTCGTGCCACTTCGATGACCGGAGACGGTTGTTGGGAATGCGAGACACTGGGCTGGGTGGGAATTGGCAAGAATCTCTGGGGGCACAAGACGCTAATTATGGACCAATCAGCATCAGTTTGAAAATAGATACGGGTTGATATTTTCAGTGACACCCGAGATGGGGAGTAAAAGTCGGGGACCTTGCCAGTTATCACATTCGGTCGAAACTAGTCAAACAGAACGGTACGCAACCGTGAGGTCTTCCTTTTAACTAAACTCTCTCCACCTCACCCGCCGTCCACCGTGTCTCACGCGACGCTCTTGTTGCCAAATTAGCCTCTCGTCCCAAGATGGGGCACTAACATCATGTCTACGTTCTTCCATTTATTGAGAATGTTCTTCTCCTTCCGATGTTTAAATCAATAATCTCATTGAGTCGATAAAATAGAATTGAGCCTTAACATGCAACGTCAGCAATTGTTTAAGTAATATTTACAGGTTTTTTTTTTTCATTTCAATGGGTAAGCCACACCCCGAGAAATATTTTAGCTGCTAAGACGTCTCTTCCCTGTTGTTACACTATTGTTCATTTAATACAATGCCACGGAGTAACTCAAGGTAGAGGCTTACTGCATGATGTTGTATGAGAAAGAATTGGCAAGTCACACACCCCTAGAAATATTTCAACCGCCGATAGGTATTATTGTTTTTTCTTTAATCTTCAAGGCGCAAGAGTAACTCAAGGTAGAAGTTTACTGAATGATGTTGTATGGATTGGAAAGTATTTCCCCTTAGAAATACTTAAACTATCTTGACGTCTTTTTCTCTTTTTTTTTTTAAACTAATGGTTACCCAAGGCCCAAGAGTCACTTGAGGTAGAGATTACTGAATGTTACTGTATGAGCGTATGGATTGGCAAATTTCCTCTCCAGAAATGCATTGTCATTAGGCCTTTTCCTTCTTTTTTAAACTAATATTCACCAAATACAAGGCCCAAGAGTTACTCAAGGTAGAGGTTTACTAAAGAAGAGGAGGCAAGAACTGCAGTTTATGAGGATATGTAGGAAAGATAACGACTGACCCTAGACATGAATAGCTTAACGATCATCCACATATGAGTTTCTTATACTGTTGTACAACCAAAAAGGCCCAAGAGCCACTCATGGTATAGGGTAACTGAAAGAGGTTCTTGTAATTAGTATTTGGTATGTATGTATAGCTGGCCACTCGTTTCCGGGGATAGCCCTCTACTACGGCGCAGTAACCCTTTTCCCGCAATAGGCTGTCATTTCTTTCATCGGTAGACCAGTACCCATCCAAGACTATAGAACCTGTCTGTCCTGCTATTTACCCATAGCTGGGGGAGAAGTAGAGGATTAATATCTTTCCCAAGGGTATTAGCACGTAAGTGAATATAATGGATTCGACTGGAATTCGAACTCGGCCCACACTTCACCGAATAAAAGATTAGGAAAGAAACCCCCGGGAATGCCGGAAAGAGCGATAACAGCTACTGGACTTGAGAAAGTTACTTTCCTGGAAACTTATTTGAAGAGAAAGATTTTATAAATTTCAAACAACAGTAGCACTGGCGTCTCGGTCAATGAATGCCGATGGTTTCCATATATGGAAAAGGGTATTGTAGTGTTTGCAGTGCAACTGAAAGTGTATATGTGATCTTAAGGTGAAAGGAGAAATTGTTGAGCGAATAGGTCAGTGATTGTGGCTATCTTAGTGAACGTGTAGGACAAGGAAGACCAGCCTTTTCTCACCCTTTTGGGTGTTTGAACAAAATTTATTAGAGTTTCACAAAAAAAATAATATAGACCAAACATGGCCTGAAGATCGCTTGAGGCATGGAACGGATAATCAACATGTAATGTTGATTCCCATACCAACACTGTCTATATTTATAGATGCTCTGACTCTAATACTGAGAACTCTTCTGTGAACAATCTAGCAAATTTTAAACCACATGGTGTGCTGTGTGTGTATGTGCTGTGTGTGTATGTGCGTGTGTGTGTGTGTGTGTGTGTGTGTGTGTGTGTGTGTGTGTGTGTGTGTGTGTATAAATAAAATGAAAGAACAGTAAGATATATAATCCGGTGTTCCCATAGATATTTTTATTCTTACAAAATAGTGCTCAATGTAAATCAACAGAGCATTAATATTATAAATTAATTGATTTAAAATATTGTTTTTCGCTACACAGTTCTAACCATGTTTCAAAAATGGGAACTAAAAGCTTCGAATTTAATTTTGTAATTAAATTAAAGGCATTAGTTCCATTTCATCCTCAAGCGAATTTTGGAGTAACTTATTTATTACTGGGTTTTAAAGTCACAACAAAAAATCTTAATTCACGTTTCCAAGGATACAGAGAAATCCATTCATCCAGACAAGGGGTGTTTGCGTGTTCATTATCGTTGTATTTTGATGTATCAGTTATTAGTTACGTTTTGGTAGGGGGTAGGGATGTATTTTTCAATGAATTCTGACATCCGTTAAATGCATGTTGTCTGTATTTTTTTGAAGATTTATTGTTAGCTTCCATTTTTGAAACATGGTTAGAACTATGTAGCGAAAAAAAACATTTAAAATCAATTAATTTATAATATATATATATATATATATATATATATATATATATATATATAATTGTAACCCGGATATAAGAGAGTTGTCGGGACCGGAGAAGAAGTCTCTTATATCCGGGTTTCTCTTATATCCGGGTTGGGTCTGTTTTATATACATTAACACAGGCTCTAATTTGGGACCAGAGAAAATCTCTCTTATATCCGGGTTTCTCTTATATCCGGGTCTCTTATACCCTGGTTACACTGAGAGCATAATAATACATACACGCACACACATACATACACACACACATAGAGATACATATACACGCACACACACAAACACACACATATATATATATATATATATATGTGTGTGTGTGTGTGTGTGTGTGTGCGTGTCCGTGCCTGCATATATGAATGCGTGTCCGTGTGTGTGAGTTTTTGAAATGTTTCCTCAAATTTTAATAGCCATTCTGAATTGACCTTTTGACTTAGAATATAGATTTTTTTTGATTTTTTTATTTATTTATTTTTTTTTTTGCCCTGCCTCACAACTGCTTTCGACATTCTTCGGGACTGGAATCATGGAAAAGAAAATAATAATAACAAAATAATTTTATTTATTCAACAAAAAAAAAAAAAAAAATTCCCAGACGCTATTTCAGAAAAAGAAAGTCTATTTCCGGTGGCTAGGTTGATTTTTGATTTTTTGTTTTGTTTTTCACTCTTTCATTTATTTATTAGACTGAAATTAACTTTCTCTTTGATTTGATGAACGAATGATGTGACGGGAGAATAGCTAGACAATTCTCTCGTTTTTTTTTCTCTTTTTAATCCAATATTTTTAATCATTCCACCGCAAGCAAGCCAATAAAGCCACTAAGACACAAGAGGTGACTGAGTGCAGGAAAAGATAAAGGCTTTATAATTGAGTGGGAACAATAAAAGAACGGAAAATACGAAGACAGACGATATTAATTAACAATGCATTTACATTTTTGAAGATCAAAGTTAACTGAAAAGCAACTTTTTTAATATGCCTCATATTAGAAATTTCCATAGCTTCAGACTATAATATCAAATACTACTACGAATACTCTTAGGAGTAAAATAAATACAAATTATATATTATCTTTCTCACATTTCCGCATTAAGTGAGTCTTTAATCCGTATTTCTCTACCAGCTTTGTGGAACCACCTCCCAAGAGGATGCTTCCCCAATTACTATAATCTTAACCTGTTCAAGTCTTGGTTAAACTGTTATCTTCTTCACATGTCTGCATAAAGTGTGTCTCTTATTCTGTATTTCTCTATCTGCTTTATGGAATCAACTCCCAAGAGGATGCTTTCCCAATCACTATAATCTTAACCTGTTCGTCTAGGGTCAAAGGTTATTTTCTTCACATATCTCCATAAACAATGCCTATAACTTCTTTTGGTATAGCCCTCTACCTCTTAGCTCTTGTACAGGGTGAACATTATTATAAAAAAAAGTTCTTCATATTTTCTATATTTTTCTTAAATCTGTTTTTACAAAATTTTTAAAAGCAGGCTTTTTTTTTTCTTTATCAAAGTTTTTACAATTATTTTTTTCGATTGTTCCTTATCTTTTAAATGTTTTCATAATTTCAGAGCTTTCTGTTTGAATCATTCAATAACTAAGCAATATAATTTTTCTCTTTTGAGATTTAATCTTTTTTTAGAACGAATTTAGATATCTGAAATTTAAGGCACG